>OX463855.1:30706188-31306188 GCA_949825065.1 Odontocerum albicorne
ATATATATATATATATATATATATATATATATATATATATATATATATATATATATATATATATATGTATATTATAATACCAAATTACACAGTAATGTGAAAAAAATCGCCTACATTATATATATGAGGATTAGTTAAAGTACCTGCGGCCCACCGTTAATTTCGAGATACATATGCGGCCCACCAGCTGAAAAGTTTTCCTAAGCCTGCTCTATATATAAGAATCTCTAGATTCTAGAGTGTGCCGCTATTATAAATAAACAATGGTTTATTTTTATTACCTGCACAAAATACCCCAGCGGGTATGAGCGCATTCCGGACGCCAAGCTGGCCATGCCTGATGAAAATAATAAAAATATTTGCTTTTTTTAACACAAACCGTTAAAATTGGCGCTTTGACTGAGCCTGATAAGGGCGATGTCGTTCGACGAAGTAGAAGATGTCCTGTTATAGTGCGCATGGACGATGACCTGCTGAGTGCCGAAGTCCTGGGGAGGGTCCGCGCATCCGTTTAAGTTGCAGTCTATCGGCTTATTGGAATCGTACTCTCCCAGCCTCACCACTTGTCTGGAAAAGTGAGAATTATCTAACAATATACTGTCGACTTCATGAGCGCTAAGAGCTCTCCGTTTAAGAATTTTATGTACTTGAGTGGAATATACTTTCTAAACAGTGATTTAAAACATGTCCTTTTTTAATATTTTATTAAAATACTTTACTTCAAGACACAAAGTATAAATTTGCCAGTCTGGATACACTGTTACCATGTTAAATCTATTCCTGGAAACTAATCTCAAATATCTTTGTCTGAATTTTGACCAAAAAGATATTACATATGGTGACCAAACTAAACTAAATCAGTCTAGATGGCGATCAAGCTAAAATAATTCATTTTCTGGCCAAAATAAAACAAATCCTTATTTTAATATAAACCAATTGAGTATCAAACGTGCTCTTTACAATAATGTGGAGATGGCTAAGTATTAGTTTTGAATATATCGGAATATCGAATACTAAGGTCAGAACCTCCAGGCCTAGTTGGTAAAATGCCTAAAGCGGTAAAGGTTCATTTCTCATTGGAATCCAATTTACCTTTTCAAAAAGGTTCCAATCTGGTTTTACTAAAGGTTTCTTCAATAAACCCACCAGGTTGTACTGCATATGTATACAACTAAAGTGATACAAAATACAATACAGAAGTGACTCAGAGCATTTGGTCGACACTCCAAGAAGATAAAACTCCCAATTCGTTACTAATCCCAGGTGTTTCCATAGACCCAATATAGACACAAGAAAAGTATGCCACAGACAGAAGGCCATAATCTATATATTCACTCTCCTTGGTCGTCCCCTTCCCAGGTTAGTTGTTAAATTGTTAAAATATGCGTAAAATTTCCCGAGTTTGAATGAGTTGCTTGAATGAGTACCGGACCTTTCGGTGGCTTCTCTCTTGAATATGTTCTTTTTCCTCATAATGTGTGTGTGATTGCGGGATATATTATATTTTGCATACTCATTTTTTTCTGTCGGTGATCTTTTATTTTGTTAACTGAATTAATTGCTTATTTATTAATTTATCTATGTTACATGTACAAGGGTGTGGGATAAAAAACATCTGATATCTCCGCAACCGGGCTCACCCTCTATTGATGGGGGTGTGTCTTGACTGAAGGGATGTTATAAGACGAGGCCAGACCTTCTGATAGCTTCTGTTTTAAATTTTTTTTCTTCGCCATTATCTTGAGATATTGTATTGCAATATATGCAATTTCAAAATATGTTTATATAGGTGCATACGAGTACTATGTTGCTATCAATAAACCTATGTTTATTTATTTTACTTGTCACGTATAAACAGTGCATCAATACTATAGTTTAAGTTAAATAGATGAATATATCATAATCACTTACAGATCTGGTTCCACAGCACAGTGAGCGGCTGTTAGTACATACAATCTATTTATCAAAACTCCGGCACAATACCAATCAACACTGCCTTTATTCTTACCTGAAAAATTACAAAAAAAATTTACCTTCAGATATTTACTGATTGTTGTGTTATATACATGTATAACATATATTATATACTACGAAAATTCAAGTAACTTTTTTTGGTGGTAACTATCCAATTGGCGTCTTCTGCGTTGTTTCTTTAGTTCTGAAAATGCTGATCTCCTTTAATTATTCTTAGTCGATTCCTCATGACTGAGATTCACGATCTCTCCGGTCTATCTGCCTAACTCTGTCAACGACAATTCTCCCCCTCCACTCTACTCTGAACTTCTGGAACTAATGCCATCACAGAGGACCTTGTTGCATTCCTTATTTGGTCAATCCATCCATCGGTTTGATGGTTTACCTCTGCCTTATGGTCCCTCCACACTATCCATTAGTACGAGTTTTTCATAATTTACCTCACATGTCTACTGTAAGCCAAAGAATTGGAGTACTTGTAAATGAATCGTGGACAGCCTATCCTAATTTGCAAATAGTTGAGTGATAGATACGTTGGTGCGTCGCGCCGTCCAAAGTATCCTTATAGTGTGTTTTTCAACATCATATCTCAAATGAAGTGTTTATCTCATTTTGCCCTGTCTCCCGATTTCCGCTTCATATGAAAAAGACTTATAAAAAATACGGAAAAACATTTAGAAGTCTTCTTCTCGCGAAAGAAGCAAAGAATATGCCGAACAGAAGAAGGTTACACCAAATATTTACACTGAGTTACCGAAATTGTTGTTAATTATTGACGTATATGTCATTGGTTATCCAGGTACTTTTAATCAGAATCAATAAGTTAAATAGCATTCATTATTCAACACCTACGACGTCGACTTTAAACTTTGACTTCGAATGATAAAGTAGTGTTCTACATTATCTCTGTCATTCTGTATAGTATTATAGCATGATCAGTCTTTATAACGAATTTAAAATGTGGGTGTACAACATAATGATGTACATTTACTAGACTTCAAGATTCAGAAGCAAATACGAGTAATAGGTTAGTCAAAAAGTTTTGAAAGCGACATCTATGGAGCAGTAGAAAACCAAAATTTCTACGCCATTTTAATATTTCATCTTTCATAAGAACGTACTCAAAATTTCATTTCGATTTGTCAATTCATTCTTTGTCTACAAGCCATTTGAAGTTGACGTGTCAGTGTATTTTTTAACAATGGAAAAATCCGAATATCGTGCAGTGATTAAATTCTTTGTTTTGGAAGATTTACCGGCTACTGAGATCCATGCAAAGATGGTTAAAGTATTAAAAGAGTCTTCTCCTTCATTTCCAACCGTTCACCGATGGGTTTTGGAGTTTAAGCGTGGCCGTACAAGCGTTGAAGACGATCCACGCTCAGGACGTCCAAAAAGTGCATCAACACCAGAAATCATAGCGAAAATACAGGATATGGTTTTGGAAGATCATCGATCGACTGTGGATGTGATAGCTGACACCATAGGCATCTCACATGGAACAACATGGCATATTTTGGCTGAAGTTTTGGGTTTCAAAAAACTGTGTGCACAATGGGTGCCGCATTTGCTAACAATGCAACAAAAACACGTTCGAATGCGACTTTCTGAGCACCATTTGGAGCAATTTCGAAAGGATAAAAAAGATTTTCTGCGTCGATTCATCACTATGGATGAGACTTGGGTCTACCACCATGATCCTGAATCAAAACAAGAGGCTAAGGAGTGGTGTGAACCAGGCACTTTGGCTCCGAAGCGAGTTCGTGTCCAGAAATCGGCCAAGAAGGTGTTAGCGTCAGTTTTTTGGGATGCAAAAGGAGTTTTATTGATAGATTATCTCCAAACTGGTAAGACAATCAACTCTGATTATTATTGTGACCTTTTGGACCAGTTGGATGAAAAAAATTGTAAAAAAAGACCCGGTTTGCAGAAGAAAAAAATCATTTTTCATCAAGACAATGCACCTGCTCACAGCTCAAAAAACGATCGCGAAAATCAGTGAATTGGGGTACGAATTGTTGCAGCATCCACCCTATTCGCCAGATTTAGCTCCCTCTGACTTCTGGCTGTTCTCACACCTCAAAAAATTCCTTCGTGGAAAGCATTTTTCATCAAACGAAGAGGTTATAGCCGTCGTAGAGGAGTATTTTGCAGGCCTTCCAGAAAGTCACTTCCGTGATGGGACAACAAAGTTGGAAGATCGTTGGACCAAGTGTATTGATCTTATGGGAGACTATACTGAGCAATAAAAGTGATTTCCCCCCAAAAAAAATGTATTTTCATTTCCGCTTTCAAAACTTTTTGACTAACCTAGTATGTTCCAATACGCATGAAGAGGTCAATAGAGATTGTACATATAATAAATACGATAAAACAGTGAACACTTACATCTTTCGAACGTATGTGTTATTTATAAAAAATCTATGAATTTCCTTCATAAATGGATCGTATTTTTATAGAGTGCTCATCTATTATATAATTTGTGTGATGCCGTGGCCTCGAAAACGAAACAAAATATAATGTGACCGTGAAGTGAAAATGAAACGAAACATGTATGCAGAAGCTACTGCGTAACGTAAATATTCCAATTTAGAAACAAGTCGACAATTGGAAGGTTAAATTAGATAGTTTGTTTTTTAAACAATATATATTTTTTGTTTTACTTTTATTTTAAATAAATAAAATTCGTTTATTGTCATTCTCAGTGATTTCGATTATGCACGCACTGATAAATAAAATAATTATTAAGTTAAATATCACACATTTTATGATGCTTTATAATGATAAAATGCTAAAAACCCTTGTTTTTTCTTAGCGTACTAAATACATTTAGTTAGTATCATTCAGTGTGATCATTAAATTTCAAACTTTATACAAAAAAAAACGTTTTGAAATGCCTGGATGACCCAGATTGACAAAAGAAGAGCGTGTTATTGCAAAGTGGAAAAAACAGAACAACGACGACTCCTTAATAAAGAACGAAAATCACGGATCTCCAACGAAGTTCGGCAAAACCAAAAGGAGAGACGTCAGCAGGCTAAGACAAATAATATAATGATTGGCAACATGCATCAACGACATGACGTGTTGCGATAGGATGTAAGTAGGAATAATAATTAACAAGTATATGTGAATTGTGTTCGCACATCCTTGGATGGATTTTCCAGGATCATATAGTAAATTCAATATTTTCTTCTCTATATATATGGACTCAATTCCCGTTATAAGTTATGTTAACTTCAATTTTAAGCATTCAAATTGTCCTTAAGCGAGATTGCTTTCCTAAGGGACAACTTGAATGCTTAAAATCTAAAAGCATCATGTAGGAATTTCCGTTTGATCATTTTTATTATTACTATGTATATTTACTAACCTAAAAAATATTTAAACCTGCCCAGCCTCGCGATCCAGGGATGCTGACCAAGGGCGGCATTCATACCCCCGATGATCCTGTCCGCGACGCTCTCACCGCATTGAATATCTGGCTCGCTCAAGAGCCGCCAGTTTGGGTGTTGAGAGAAGTCCTCTAGTTTCTTCATGAGCGACTCCATGTCCACATCTAAGCTGATATTAATGTGGAACGAATTGTTTTTTCTTGGTTTTATTATAGTATACACGGCTGAATCAATCCCTTCAATAAAAAATAATTATTTTAGTACATATTATATATTATGTTATATTGTGAAACGTTGAATTCAGGATAGTAAAAAATGGATTGCTAAAATGATTGTAATAATACGGAACAAATTACATTCTCTGATTATTTTTAAACGTTAAAAGTATGTTGGACATTATCAATGTTTTTCTGGTATGACTAATATGTTTAATTTACGATCAGTGCAAGTGAAATGTTACAGAAAAAAAAGTAGTTTAATACCTTTAAAGTATAATGTCTAAGACTCAGTTTAACAGTTTCGTGAAGAATATAACGATACCATTCATAAAGAATATAACGGAGATCGCGGATTCCAAAGTACCTCATGATCAAATCAAAGCGAATACAAAATCAAAATTTGTGGAAGCTTTGCGATTGTTCTCCTGTGAGACGAACTTATGCACTTACGTTACGGTTGAGACCAAGCAGTATCCGGCACACTTACACTTATGGCAAAGTTGATGAAAACTGAGACGTTTTCGAAACGTCGGCATCTTAAGTCAAACCACGTGATACAGTACTGCGAAAGACTTTATACAACTAATAATGATACCATCTTTCGATTGATTTTTTGACGGCAATGTAGAATGGGCGAAAGCTTGTAAAAGTTCATTATAATTTGCAGCTTTCAAATTCTAAAAAGACACATGAGAAGTTCTACACTTTCGAGAGTTTTGATGTTCTAATGATAACAATGTTTAAAGTTCTAATGACCATTTGGAAGAGCTTAGTGGACATTTTTATGGCCTTAGAAACAAAGTCCTTTTGAAGTAATATTTTACTATAGAATGCAAATGAGAAGTCTGATATGTGTGAAAATTTTCATTACTGTTTTCTACTGTATCAAAAGGTTTTTTGTCGATGTAGTGGAAAACAGTAGTGAAAGAGTCGTTTCCATGTTAGATTGACTTCAATTATGATTGATGTTTCGAACGCTTTGTGATATTATTCTTAAGACGAAGAAGCGTCAACGTTCTTTTTTTATAAATCACTGAGACTATGAAGCTGTAACGCCGTCGAAATGTCGTCTACCATTTAAGCCAATACGGCTAAAACTCTATATTAAACTAATGAAGTATTATAATTACTAACGAAACTGTATTATAATTACTAACTATGTATGTGCTTAGATAGAACAAACACTCATCATTGCATCGGTTCATCTCCGGACCGATTGGCTAGTTACGTGAAAGTGAGTCAAGCCATCTAGTGGCGTCAAATGATAGTTTTGCTGTGGAAACATACTGAGTGTTTGAACTCCAGGCCTTTAAAAGCCAACAGAATCACAGCAATTCTCTCATCGCTGCCCTGAGGGCTTACGAGAGTAAATCCGATCTACCTTTTCGTTATTAGTACAAGCTCCTGAAGCATCATCTGTTGCCGAACAAGTCCACCTACAATAGCTGGCAGGACCAAGGACTGAGTGAATATGATGGAATACAAGTAGCCTGAACGAGTGAACATGTACTTGCTAAATAATTAGTTGTAACAATTGCTATCTAGTTATATGTGGTATGTATGTAGGTGTTTATATTTCTATGAAATCATTTATTAAGATTATTAAAAATAAAATTACATGTAGAAAATTTTAATTAAGTTAGTTCATAATTATAATATATAAATTAGATTAGTTCTTAAGATATGTATTTGTATATAGATATAGCTTCTGGCAAATGTTTGTACCATATATTACTTTGTTAAATAAATTTCTTACTATATTTACTGGGCTGCGAATCCTTTTCCTTTTTCCGTGACGATAGACCTTAAATCCTTCGTCACCACTATTCGTTTCACACTTGTGTGTGTCGCCATCGGAGGAGTCCCATTGGGCAATTCCTTCTTCGTGACTGAATAACATCGCGCTAATAATTTAGATTTTCTAGTGTAGATCACGCTTCATGGAGAATAATTTTGTACCCCATAACCGTGGGGGTTGTGGGATCGAACTGAACTGTTTAGTTATCAAGTGTGGGTTCTATGTATGTTACGAGTATGTCAGCCAATATGAGTCACAGGGAAATATTTCAAAATACTTTTCGTTATATTTAATGGCCATGTTAAACATATTACACAAATTTATTGCATTGATTTTTTTATGTATCTGATAAAGAAAAACTCAAATATGCCTTCGTCACTGAACGGAAGCATACGCTATTAAAAAAGGCCCAGGGATTCTCTGCATTAAGGCATGATCCTATGATATAGTTAAGTTATTTTTATCTGAAACGTCAATGGTTTGGAGGATAGAAGACAGGTAATTCATTTTTTAATTTCCTGTTAATATTTAACTTTCAGAACTCACTTCTCAAAAACTTATGTAGTTGTGATTATGAACTGTATTTTACAGATTAAAAAACGCAATACTTTATTACGAAACGACGCTATTCACGAATTATTATATTGTATTGTATTACACTTTAGTTGTATACAGAAAAACTTGACTAGCTTATTGACATTGGCAGTATCTTCCTACCAGAAAGGTGTTAAACATGCTTTAAGTGAAATGCAGACTAGAATCCTTCTTGAAAAAATCTTAGTTCCAGCAAAAATCGAACTCAACTCCCGGATTGGAAGTCTGTGATACGTCAATCGGACTATAAGATCGATAGAATCCTTTGCATTCACGAGAGATTAATGATTCCATATTTAAGTTTACAAAAAAACAAACAAAAATATAAATCAATGTGATTGATGTCGGCCCTGTTTGAATAGTCACTACTCGCGGCTAATCACCTGGTATCGAAGTAGGATAAAGAACAAACGCCGGTTACTTAAAAGTTGGCCTACCCACCCTGATTCGGGCAGCAATACTATGTTAATATTATAATACTATTATTGTAAAACTGTTTAATTATTTATTATTCAGTCTTCGATAGATGGCAATACAATATGTTACACAACTAACATGCGGAATGAAGCCGTCAAAGTATAAAAGCAAGTCAAAATCAACATTTAAGAATACATAGATAGAGCCGATAGCTGATATTATTTCTATTAGATTTCACGATACTCGCTTGCGGGTATAGAGATCGGGGAAAACCCATTCAGTGCTTTACGTGTGCGGTGTGCCGCTGGGCATACTGTGCTACCGTGTGCGCCGAGAGGCGGGCTCATAGGGCCGATATTTGTAATCATTCAGTGATTATAAACAATTTTAACAGTGAGAGCGAATCGAACGCTAATTGTGATCAGTGCTAGTGCCGGGAGTGCGGGTGTTTCGACTGCGGACGGCGCGAAAAGACGCTTATGATGCAAGACGGGATCGTTTGCGATTTGGTAAACGGTGTTCTTGTGCCACGGACTCCCGCGGGGCCCGTGGCGCAAAAATGGGAGACTCCGCGGGCACCTGCCAAAAGACGGCAGGATGCCGGACCCGACGACGTGGTCCAGTCAAACAAGTACGCGTGCCTCCGGGAGGTAACGGAAGAGGCACCCTGCGTAGCGCGCAGGGTATACTCTAAATCGAAAATACCGCCGGTGGTTATCACTCTCGGCGAGTTAACCCACGGAAATCTAATTGGCCTGATCCGTGAGAACGCGAAAGGCCAATTTGAGGTGAAATACACCGGGAAGGGGACCGTGAAAATCACGGTCCATTCCGTCGAGGATCACGACGCCCTCGTAAAGGGACTCGATACCAAGGAAAAAGAGTTCCACACGTTCACCAAGGTGGACGAGAAGACCAAAAGGTCAGTAATCCGGGGACTACCAGATATTCCCACGGAAGAGATCGCCGCCGATCTCGCCGCGCAGGGATTCCCTGCGCAAAAAGTCGTCAAAATGACGACCAAGACAGGCGCGCCCATGTACCTTGCCCATTTTGGGAAGGTTACCGACATGGGTAAGCTCAAGGTGACTCTGAGGTTCCTCTGCTACTGCAGAGTGACCCTCGTTAAATACCGACCCAAGAAAGGTCTCGGTACGCAGTGCTTCCGGTGCCAGTCACTGGGGCACGCTTCATCGAACTGTCACCATCGAGCCCGATGCGTCAAGTGCACCGAGTTCCACCTGACAGCCGAGTGTCCCAAGACAAAGGAGACACCGGCCACGTGCGCAAATTGCGGTGGAAACCATCCCGCAAATTATTCGAAATGCCCGACAAGGCAAGCGTACGCGGAATCAATCGCCCGCCGGATGGCACCGCGTGTGACACCGGGTCGCTCATGGAGCGGCGTCGTGACGGGCGCGGGGAAGACGCTCCCCACCCAAATTAACCAGGCCGCCGCGCGGAACGCCCGCGCTTCGCAGCCTATCGCTGGCGCAAACGCTCACGAAGCCGCGCAACACGCGAATACCCAACATCAGAACGCGCAGCGTGTAAACTACGCCCACCCGAGAGATCCAAGGAACGGTCGCCGACCACCGCTGCTGCCGACTCCTGAACCCGCTGGACCGCACCACATGGGCGGCGAGATGGCTGAGCTGGCCCAGATCGTTCGTCTGCTCATGCAGATGGGGCCGAGGCTGGCACAATGCAGGGACAAAATTGAGAAGGCGTTTCTCATCGTCGAACTAATGGAACAGCTCAATGGCTAGGATGGGGGCCCCGACCAACGCGTCATCCTCCCGCGGGGAAATCAGAGCCCTCACCTGGAACGCCAGGGGACTCTACAACAAGGCAGACGAACTCACGCTTCTGATCGGTGAGAAAAACATTGACATATTATTCATTACAGAAACTTTGCTTAATCCAAACAAACACCTGAGAATACCCGGGTACTCCCTGTACCGAAATGATCGCGTTACCAGGGGAGGAGGCACGGCGATTCTCATTAGAGACACTATACCACATACACTCTTATCGGATCCCATCTGGATCGCTCTGGAAGCGACTGCGATCAGACTAGAAACTGACAGCAATCCGATAACACTCATAGCAGCATATTGCAGGCCGAATGCTAAGCTCGAAAATCGGGATCTGAGGAAGGCATTCGCGATGGGGCCGCGGGTCATACTGGCTGGCGACCTCAACGCGAAGCACTCCTCGTGGAGCCAGGGAAATGTGAATGGCAACGGAAAAACACTCTTCAATCACATAGAATCGACTCACAACACACTACACCACCCCGACAAGCCTACTCGATACGGAGCGAGGGGGCAAAGGCCGTCCACCCTCGACCTGGTGATCGAAAAGGGTCACGCGGGGGTCGCCGGAATGGAAGTGATAAATGCACTTTCATCGGACCACCTCCCGGTGTACTTCACCATAGGGGAGCGCATCACCTGCCCCCCGAGGACGGTGTACGATTACCAGGGTGCGGACTGGGCGGGCTACAAGACGCACATAAACACACAGCTATACTTAACATCATCCACCTTTAAGTCACCAGAGGAAATAGATGATGCGGTAAACACCTTAACGCACATCATCGAAGAAGCTCGTGATACCTACATACCACTTAAAAATGTCCGCAAACTTCCGCCGGAAATCATCACACTCATCCAAATAAAGAACAGGCTTCAGAAACACTACAGAGGTACACACCACCCCGTAGATAAAGTAGCGTTAAACTCACTGCGGAACGAAATCAAAAAACACATTAGGGAACACAAAAATACCACTTGGGACACAAAATTAAAGGACATCAAACCAGGGGCAGACACTCTTTGGAAGATCGCAAAGGGAATAAGAAAGCGACACGAAGACATACCACCACTTATCACCTCCACACATACTGCCACATCACACGAAGAAAAGGCAAACGCACTAGCAGACGCATACGAACACACTTACACGTTAACATCGCACTATCGTGACTCAGACGCAGACCGCACAGTACAAGAATCACTCGACGAATTCAACACTCGCTCCGCAGACATCGCACGGCAAGAATACACGCTCGCTACACCGGCGGAAGTACAAAAAATCATTAAAGCCCTCAAAAATAATAAAGCACCAGGTTTAGACCATTTACACAATACACTGATTAAGCACATTCCGACACGCGCAATCATACAATTAGTTAAAATATTTAACGCGTGCCTACACACCGGGCATTTCCCATCCAGGTGGAAAATGGCCGTAATAATACCAATACACAAGCCGAACAAGGACAAAAATAACCCATCCAGCTACAGACCCATAAGCCTCCTCCCGGTACTTGGAAAAGTCCTGGAGAAGGTGATACTGAACAGGTACACTCCATATCATACCCAGCACAACACTCTACAACACGAGCAATTCGGATTTAGAACACAGCACTCCACCGTTCACCAACTCACCCGCGTGGCCGAGGACGTGTCGATGGGATTTAATATGAATTATTACACAGGCATGGTCCTGTTGGACCTGGAAAAGGCCTTCGACACGGTCTGGCACGACGGGCTAATACACAAGCTGATTAAGACGGGCACGCCGTCTTACATCATAGGGATTCTCCGCTCCTACCTATCCGAACGACAATTCGTCGTTCGGGTGAGCGGGAGGCTCTCCACCCCCAGAAACATCCCAATGGGAGTGCCCCAGGGCAGCCTGATCGGACCGCACCTGTTTACTCTGTTTACACACGATATTCCGGTACCGGAAAATTGCTCCGTCGCCCTTTTCGCGGATGACGCAGCTTGTTACGCGCGATCCGCTTGCCCCGTCAGGGCAAGTAATTACCTCCAGAAGGCCTTGGATACCTTGGCAAAATACTATCGTAAGTGGCGCCTAAAGATTAACGACGGCAAGACAGAGGCGGTCATGTTCACAAAACGGAGGGTGGGCAGCCTCCCCCTCCTGAGGATGGGAAACAGCGCTGTGGAATGGCGTAAATCGGTTAAATATCTCGGGGTCCATATGGACTCCAAACTATCGTGGCGGCTCCACGCTGAACAAGCCAGAAAGAAAGCATTCGTAGCCTTCGCAGCGCTGAGACCCATCTTCAGCCGAAATTCCTTCTTATCCCGAAAAAACAAACTCCTGGTGTATAAACTCATAGTGCGTCCGGTAATTACGTACGCGGCACCAGTCTGGGGCAGCGCTCCAGATTACATTTACAATAAACTCCAGCCGGCACAAAACAAAGCACTTAAAATTATCTATAAGACAATGCCGGGCGCAAATCTTAAAAAGCTACACCAGAGAACAAAAGAATACTCCATTAAGGAGTACTGCCACAAAATGACACTAGACTTTTACAGTAAAATACATTTAAACTCGCACTCAAACCCGCTCATCGCAAAACTCGGGTGTCACAAGAGACTGGATGAACTGCCTTTCAGATACAAACACAGACTCCCAAATCACATCATCCTCAGCCGATCGGAACCGGAGAGAGATCTCGACCAAGTTGCAAGAGAGGGCCAGGGAGGACAAGCGTAACGGGGCCTTCATAACTAGCACGCTACATACTCAAATTCGCTAAATTATAAAGTCACAGACAACCCGATACTGCCCAGCGTTTAACTTTTCAGATCCAGAGGAGCGGCCGGGGCGCGACACGACACGCCACCGGGACCGTGGGGCGGTACGCGGCTGAAGGCGAAAATCAAGAGGGGCGAGCCAACGCCTCGGACTTCGAATTACACTATACGCACTACAACACTCACACTCCACAAACAAGCCGAATGTGTTAATATCGCATAACGGAAGAGCCCAGAGGTCCTCTGTAGCTCGACTTCCCTCGGTGAGTTTTCTGTGGTTTTCTCACCGAATATGTCTTCAATACATATGCGAATGCGGGGAAGCTCCAATCAAACAGGCCGCAGCCGACACCTTCCCATCCCCACACTATACACCTACACCTGATATTATAAAAATATATGTATTTATTGTCCATAAAGGTCTAGCAGAGTTCTTCTTAAATTTTGATCTTGTAGCCTACAGTCCCTCAGACGGTAGAGCATGTAGCGAAGTAATTGATAAAGAGCAAAGAAAGCTCATTTAGCCACGCCACAGCTTTGCGCCTTCTTCACCGTCTTCTTCAGCATCGTCACCTCATCTCCACCGTCTTCACCATCGTCGCTTCACTGAGACCCCCGGGAGGGGCGGGAGGACGCCTGACCTGAACTGCGCCGCCAGGGCCGCTGACATGAGCTGCCGTATCCCTTTGAGTGTAGTCGCCATGCCCAACTATGGCTGATCCAATTCGGATTATAGAAATCAAGAGAGATAAAAAAGGCTCATCGAGCCTATAAATTAAACAGAGATTATCACACAAATACTTAATATAAGTATACACATATAAATAACACAATCACACATATGACACAACAGTGGAAAAGGTATTCCCTCAAATCACTGACAAAAGATCGATGACGCAGAAAAATGCGCACGTTTTAATAAAGTTATTAAAAATTAAAGAACTCGTTTTCGTTCGTTCGTTCATTTAAGAATACTCTTAGATCAGGAGAGCTGGAAAGAAGACACGCCCTCTTCCTCTCCTGAACTAAAGTGTGTGCGCGTGTATGCGCGTGCGTGTGTGTGTGTGTGTGTGTTATCACACATGAAGTAATGATTTTAATAACTTACCACACATATATATTGCTAACATAAGCAAACACAAACATCTTTCCGAAAACTGAATAGAACCAGAGAGCATCGTAAGTATTAGTTTACGAAGTCATCCAGACAACACCCAAAAAATCATAACACGTCTATTGGTTGTATGCGACTGAATAATATAAAACTTCTTAACATTACTCGATTACCATAAAAATATGTAGTGTTCTCACAGAACAAATCAAGATCTAGACACGTGTGAGTAGTTTTGCAAATGAATATCAAAGGAGTTAACAATCCGCAACAAGTTTATTATTTACTTTTCTTTGTTCAAGAATTTAATATAGTTATAAATGCACTTTTGTTATGTGGTGTGAATTAACAAAACGCATTTCGTTTTTACTGGACGATAAAATAATAGTTGTGAAATATTTTCGAGCCAACTGGATTATTCGCACGAGCATTCTGCACTATACACATGCAAAACTAATTCTTCTTGTTGCAAAAAGACGAATCTTATCTTGACGTTAACTTATTACAACATTGATAGGAAATAGCCAGAGTAGTTGTAATAAACTCATTTCACGTTTTTCTCTTTTTTATTTATAAAATGTAAAACCAAAAGTTAGGAACATGACAGGATTTTCATCTACCAGTGATAACTTGTCAAAATCTATATACGAGTAAATAGTGCAAAATTTATATAATTTCTATTTCCCACACTTAAGCTTGGTACTCTATCATACAATTCCCGATGAAATTTAACATCCATACGTGTTTTAACGCTATCAGATTTTTTTGTTTTATGTTCTTTTTAACATTTATTTTTACTTTTAAAAGAAGTACATTACAAAAAAAAAACAGATACGTGAGACTATCTCGCGGTAGAAGTGAACTTCTTAGCTCCGAGGAAAAGTAAATTTTATGCATTGCTTTTTTTCCATTTGCTAACGATTTTTTTTTTAGGATTAGAAATGGTTATGTGGAATTTAATTCAAGAAAATCTCTCTTTATTAAATAAAAAAATTGTTTGTTTTTAATAATAAATAATTTTAATAATAATTAATAATTTTAATAATAATGTAAAACTCTTAATAATATTAAATTAATATTTTTTAATATTAAATAAATTAATATTTTTATGTTACTATTAATGATTAAATTAATTATTTTTAAATAATTATTTCATTGTTTGTTTATTATTTTTATTATAGTATTAACAATATGTTATAAATAATATCATTATATTACAATATTAATTAATTATTTTATAATTAATTATAATATAATAATAAAATAATTATTAGTATTATAATGAACCTGTAAATGAATATATCCAATCGACAAAGATAACACATCGGAAATGGGAAAATTACTTCCAGCAGCTGTACAATGCAACGAATGGAGACCACGAAACGCTGATAGACCTCACCATCATTGAAGAACGGGATGTGAAGAAGGCTATTAAAAATGTAAAAAATCGAAAATCACCAGGCTCGGACGACATATCAAATGAATTATTAAAATATGCAGGTGACAAACTACATTATGAATTATACCAACTCATCTCAAAGATATTTGACTTAACAATAATCCCTTCAGAATGGCGTACGAGCATCACCATCCCAATATTCAAAAAGGGAGACAAAGCAGACCCAGCTAACTACAGAGGCATATGCCTTCTTAGTTCAGTACTGAAACTGACTACAAGCATAATCAGGTCAAGACTAGAAGGGCATTTAACAAACAGAGACGAACAACAGGGCTTCAGAAAGAATAGATCAACCACGGACGCACTCTTCGTGATCCGTCAATTAACTGAAAAATCAATACTATAGAGTATAGCAAAACAGCATACCTCTGTCTTGTCGACCTCACTAAGGCATTTGATAGAGTTAGATTAGATTGGATGTGATAAAGATACTCAGTGAGAAGAATGTCCCCTCGAACTTAATAAAAATCATACAAGGATTAAATACCAATAGCTACACCAGGATTAAAATAAAGAATGACCTGACAAATGCTGTCCCTACTCAGATTGGAATTAGACAAGGGGATAGCTTAAGCCCGTTCCTCTTCAATCTAATAATGAACAAACTAATTGAGGAAGTTGCAGACATGGACATAGGATACAGACTGGGAGACAAAAAGTCAGCATTGTAATTTACGCAGACGATGCAGTACTCACCGAAGAATTCGAAGATGACCTCCAAAGGACGTTATATAGACTCCATCAAACCTCACTAAAATATAACATGTTGATATCCACGGACAAAACGAAGAGCCTCACAATATCTAAGACCCCGGTGAGATGCAAACTAGCAGTGAATAACAAAATAATAGAACAAGTGATGGAGTTTAGGTATCTTAGAGTGAGCATCAGTAGCAATGGAAATATGTATGATGAAACCTTGAGACAGGTCAATAAGGCGGCTGCAATATCGGGATGCCTAAGAACACAGAAAGTAAAGTCAGAATTTACAAGACATGTGTGAGACCGATAGCCACCTACGGAATAGAGACCAGAGCAGACACATCTAGAACAAAATCTCTCCTGAGAACCTCCGAAATGAAAACACTGAGATGTATAACCGGAAACACACTAAGAGATAGAATCAGAAACATTGAAATAAGGAGAAAGTGTGGTACGGAAGACATCGTCAGGTGAGGAAGACAACGAAGGCGATACTGGAACGAACATGTAAACAGAATGCAAGACGACAGACTTCCACGTGTCGCCCTTCAAGGGAACCCAGCCGGAAGAAGATTACCGGGAAGACCTCCGGAGAGATGGCGTGACAGCTGGCAATCTACGTCACAAGAAGGGGAACAAGCGGAACAAACAGATTTATAGGAATAGGAAGAAGAAGAAGATAATAACATGTATACATTATTATAATTATATATTAAATATAAATTATTTATTAAATAAAATAATTTAATATAAAATAAAATTATTAGTTATTAAATATATTAATATAAAAATAATATATAACAAAAAATATTTTTTTTTAATTTTTAATAATAAAGAATAATAATTTTAATAATAATATAATACACTTAATAATATTATATTTATAATAATTATTCTTAATAATAAACAATTATTAATATTAAAATAATGAATAATAATTTATTAATGAATAAAATATTTAATATTAATAAATAATAATAAAATAATAATGTAATACACCGTTTCATTTTTCGTGACATTCAGGAAAATTTGCCCTTCCGCGCCTATAGAAGTTTCACTTCAATACTGTATGTACTCAAGTACAACCTAGTACGTTATAGTGCCTACATGGTGCCCAAATACCAAACAAGGTTTAACAAAAGTTTCGTCTTTTATTATTAGGAACTCCATATTAGAAGATTTAACAAAAAATTACTTAGTTATTCAACTAATTGTATTATTATTTGTCAACCTTCATAAGGTTTCTCTCCTCTCAAACATTTTTCCTTTTGATTGGGATTAAACCCCCTGTCTGGGAGACTTACCAACTAGGCCATGGAGGTCGTCAGATCGTTATGGGGTACGAGACTCCTCACTATTGTCCAGAGAGAAAACCGAAAACCGTCTGCAAGTTACGCAAAACATGCTGAAATGCACCAATGCTGGTCCTGGTTTCACAAAAAACCATGAGTGAATATCATTCTTAATTCCACAGGCTATCAAACGCAGTCACCTCAACAGCAAAGATTATCATCTGAACGGTAAACGCTAGATTTTCCATGGCTAAAGAAGGCGAATAATACGAGGTCATGTTGACATTTTGTTTCGATCACCAAGTTCATCACGAATACACTCCTCATGGACAAACTGACAATAAGGAGTTCTGCCTGACTGGTATCCTTTGTCTACGAAATGCTAATCGTCACGAGACTACAGCTCTGTAAGAGTAGCGACTGGCAGCTCTATTACGATAATGCTCCACCCCAGGCAATGCACCTCACATTTTTTTATGACAGAGGCGGCATTTCATATTTTCGGTAGTTTATATATTTCTAGAACATGGCTTCACGTGACTTTTGACTCTCTTAGATTCAAGATGCCACTCAAAAGACCTAATGGAGATACCAAAATATACTTTTCAACATACTTCTAGCAGTAGAAGTACCTCTGGGAGAAGAGCATATTTCAAAGGGGATAATTTAGGAAAGTTAGTTTTATCTGCAGTCTGATACTTTTGAATCAAGGGTTCTAAGTAAAAGTCAAATAATATATTTTTTAACTAGTGCATGAAGTACGATATTGGTAAAATAATATTTTTATTTTTGAATACCATAACACACATAAAAACTGTCGCCTTTACTAGTTTTATTCTCAGCATGAATTGTATAAGATTAAAAAACAAGTTCGTTTGTAACTTTTTCTTAAAGATAATAATCGAAGCAATTTTTGCAGTAGTACGTTATTTCTATTTTACGAGCCATTTCATAATGTATTAAATTAAATAAAATCAAATTGATAACTTAAATTTGTGTTGTATAATTTCGAAAATGGTCTTCCAGTTGCTTTCAACATTTAATATCTCAAAAAGGCGAGATACATTTTAAAATATTTGTGCTGTATACGGAGACAGTGCAGAGAAGAAAAATCGTGTTAAAAGTATATTTTTTAATTCTGACTTGGGGATTTTTCATTGGAACAAGGTCCTACAATTAGAAAACCCCAGCACTGTCGATAGTGACCAATTCAAAAATTGTATTATTTTTTTGCAGTTGGATTCGGACATCATATGCCATTCACCATCTGATTTTACATCTTTGGATTAATATTTATACTCGTCTCTTCAAGATATGATTGTTTACAAGGTCAAGTTTCATCTTTAAAACCACCTTGAAATGTTTTCAAAGGAAGCAACGATGAGAAACGATAATTGCCTGAAAAACGGCAGAAAATTGTCGGAAAAAAAGAACATGTATTCATTTGAATATAACTTTTTAATGTGTCAGATTGTTTTTTAATTAAAATCGTAAACAAAACCACTGTTCCATTCGAATATGCTACGAGTTGTACGTTTTAAGGGACGAACATAAACATAAAACATAAACAAAACCACTGTTCCATTCGAATATGCTACGAGTTGTACGTTTGAAGGGACGAACATAAACAAAACCACCGTTCCATTCGAATATGCTACGAGTTGTACGTTTTAAGGGACGAACATAAACATAAAATATAAACAAAACCACTGTTCCATTCGACTATGCTACGAGCTGTACGTTTTAAGGGACGAACATTCCAAAAATATTCGATAACTAAAAAAATATATATCATACTCGTATATAATGTTTCAGCATATGGTATATAAACCTTTATACTTTTTTTATTCTAAGTTATTCAATGTTCTCTCAGATACAAAAGCAATCAATAGGTTTCTAAAATCATGTTCAAGAGATTAAAAAAAAGAATCATATTGGGGTGCATGGCCGCAGGGTAACGCGCTCAACTTCCCTGCGGAAGATCGCCGCGTCGCGCCGGTTCATACCTTGTGCTATGCTACTCCCCTCGAATGACACAGACATTTTTTCCCACAAGTATTCGGGGGTATAAAGATATCTTTGACTACAGTTATTTTTATTACATTAAAAATACTTTGGTTTGTTATATGAGTAAACATATTATCATAATAATATTCGTTTGTTTCATCAGTACCGTCTTGGGACTGAAATCACTCCAAAAGAGCTTCCCTCTTAAATAACAACTCTTAAATATTTTCTCATTCCACGAAAACAGTTTTTTCATGTATTTTTATTTGAATCAAATTATTTGTTAAGAAAACTGGATAGTTTCCAATGTGAAAAACATTTTTTTTTTTAATATTTTACATCATACATATTTGCAATTTGAATTTTCATTGGAAATTCTGCACATAAAAACGAATTTACCATTTATCGTAAGTCATTGCACTAATCTCAATTTTATTAAAAATATATATGTACATATACAAAAGTAAAAAAAAAGTTTACAAAATTTTAAAAACTTTACAAAATTATAAAAAAATTCTCTTAAAATTAATATCAACATGTGACAACTTACATAATAATTCAAATTAATATAAAAATATGTAAATAAATGCATGAAAGTAAAAAGGATATCACAATATGTGAGAACAATTCAAATGAGAACTTTCCCATTTATTTTCATAATAAATGTAAATTCTATATAAAAGGGGAATCAACAACTAAACGGTCTCAAAACACTATGTCTCGACTGGCATTGAACCTAGGATATTTTAGTAGCTAGATAAGATTTCTTCTCAACTAACTTGTTAAATAGTTAAAATAAAATCAAAATCATTGTTAAATAGTTAAAGTATAATCAAACTATGAATTTTCTGTTTAATTGAAGGCCTATTATACTCGTAGCAGTATATGGAGGTCTTATTTTTTAAATATTGGGATATAATTCATACCAGCTACTGTCTTACGAGTATCGATGAAAAAAAAAATTTATTTGGTAAACCTATAGTTGTATAATTGAAAAAAAATGCTACCAATAACAGGGTAATGTTGATGTATAATATTCATGTTGTCACACTAAAAAGTGCAACCAATAACAGGTTTAATATTGATATATAATATTCGTACTGTCACACTTAAAAATGCAACCAATAATGGGCTTAATATTGATGTACTCGTATAATATTCGTATTGTCACACTAAAAAGAGCAACCAATAACAGGTTTAACATTGCTATATAATATTCGTACTGTCCACTTAAAAATGCAACCAATAATAAATAGGCTTAATATTGATGTACTCGTATAATATTCGTGTTGTCACACTTAAAAGAGCAACCAATAACAGGTTTAAATTTATGTATAATGTTCGTACTGTCACACTAAAAAGTGCAACCAATAATAGGCTTTATATTGACGTACTGTCACACCAAAAAGTACAGCTAAGAACATGCTTAATATTGATGTACTCGTATAATATTCGTGTTGTCACACTTAAAAGAGCAACTAATAACAAATTTAAAATTGATGTATAATATTCGTACTGTCACACTGAAAAGTGCAACCAATAATAGGCTTTATATTTATGTACTAGTATAACATTCGTACTGTCACACCAAAAAGTGCAACTAAGATAATGCTTAATATTGATGTACTCGTATAATATTTGTGTTGTCACACTAAAAAGTGCAACCAATAACAAATTTAATATTGATATATAATATTCGTACTGCCACACTAAAAAGTGCAACCAATAATAGGTTTAATATTGATGTACTCGTATAATATTCGTAGTCACACTGAAAAGTGCAACTAATAACATGCTTAATATTGATGTATAATATTCGTACTACATATCATACTACCCGTAAAACAATATCACGAGCTACTCGTATGTAGTTAGTTGAACTAATCGATGACCGACAATACGCAAGAGCTGGTTTTAGGCAGTAGTACTTAAGCACCGATTGAAAATACTTATACATACTCGTATAATAAAATATACTTTTTTTTCTTTATCTTTATAATAACGCTCAAATTTCTTATAACAGATAAACACTTTTACAGTTGAAATATTGTATCAAGTATATAGCCACTTTACACATCAGATTATGTTGAAATATGTTGTATTGCAATTTAGTTGCTTACTATATTGTACAACATATCGTTGTATTATATATAACGAAAGTATTGAACAAAGTTTTCCAAATGCTGATTTGAATGTCATGTTAACTTCCAAAATGCTGGTCTTAACCAGCTTAATGTTGTGATCACGTGTAAAATTTCCCAAATGTTGGTTTGGGTGTTGTGATCACTTTAAAAACTGCCAAAATGTTAATTGTTATGATCACTTTTAAAACTGTCAAAAATATGGTTTGTAAAATTTTGGTTAGAATATTATGATCATTTTAAAAATTGTCCAAATGCTCGAGTGAGAACAGCTTCAGTGTCCAGTCAAGTTGAGCTGAGTATTGTAAGCTTTTGTATCGAAAGGCTTTATATCTGCAGCGTATCGAGAATCCAATTGAGATAGGCCTGCACGCTCGCGTAGACCCCAGGCAAGGCCGCTGTCCCGCAGCGTCGCGGCCCGAAAGACACAATGCCCACGAGCGTCGCTCTCCTGTCACCAGCCCCGTCCACGAACAAAGGTCCTCCACTGTCTCCTATAATTTAAAACAAATACGTTAACATTCAAATAGATACACATTCAACTTTCAACAGCCATTTGAAGATACGACACCTTGCCTTCCGACCGCTGCACTTTTCACTATTGATTTTTTTAATTATTCGTATAATATATTCGTGGCTGGGAAACAATATTGTCATCGATCCAAATAATTGAGCCTTCGGGTTAAAAATCACTGCAGTAGGAAGGTAACTCGCAGTTTGCCATCGTACGTGTACAGTAACAACAGTCACTGACGTCTAGTGAATACGAGTATTGTTACCAAACCAACTTTTAACCAGACTGGGCCCCAAATTTATTATATTTTTGGGTGCCATCGGGATTCGAACCCGAAACTTCCTGGAGGAAAATCAGCGTCTTACAAATTAGACCACGGATGTCATCAACTTACAACAATTACTTTACAAGAAATTAGTCATTTGCAACGCGTTTTTCAACAACACTGTGGTGACTTGTCTTTATTTAAGATAACTAATCATTTAGCCATTAAGATCGCCATGTAGTGATATAATATGGATAATAATGATGGAAAGATATTTTTATGACCAAAAATCACCCGAAGTCCCTCCCCCCCTCTCCAGTACATAAAAAATATCTCTCCAACATAATATTCTTCAGTACAGACCTTTAAGAGCATAGATTGTGAATCGCTTCAACTCTTAACGAAGTTCATACCTAAACAGTATTCCAACAATAATACCCAGTCTTATTGACCCTTTCGTGTAAAAGTCTTATGCAAGTTTTATATACGAGTATATATAGTAGACGCTTCAGGATCAACATATAGCAATGAGAGTTGCCTTAGTTCCAGAATCTCTCGTTCACTTAGCCCCGATGACCTTCGTGGCCTAATTGCTAAAAAGATAGTCTGCTAACCGAAGATTTCAGGATCAATTTCCGATGGTATCCAAAAAAAGTCCCATTCTAGTAAAATAGTTTGTATGGTAACAATACTTACATGTGCTAGACATGTACGAGTGCTGCTCTCTGTTCACGTGCATGGGTGCGTAGTATTTCCAACGCGTATAATAATGAAATATGGGTCACTTGTCTACTCCAAAGTTTAATAACCCGATAGCAGGGGGCATTAATGGGGCCGCAGGATTTATTGACTTCTGGCTATACTCGTATCGGTTTCATCAATTCGGAAATGTCGAGGGGTACCATCGAATGTATGAACTTTAAATAAATATTCAAGGAAGACAACGTTTCTGTTTTCGCTATCCTCCTGTACATACCTTCGCAGGCGTCCACGTTCTCGACCCCAGCAGTGCAAATCTGCTGGTCGCTGATGACGATGTCGAACCTGCTACGGTAGATGGCTCTACACTGGTCCGTAGGTATCACCGTCAGGCGTACCCACTTCAGGGTGGGGGAACCACTTGACACTCCTATAAATTTCGAAGATTTATTTATTTCATCAACGGTATAGTATGCCTTACAACGATATTTCAATAAAATATACAATAAATAGGAAGCGTTTCTCATTGACAATGACAAAAAAAATACATATTCCTAAAATAAACAGAAAAAACCATTTAAAACAATTAAACAAAAACCAAATAAAAAGATACGTTCACATAATAAAATAATTCAAATAACACGTAAATATACGAGTCCACATCCTTTCAAAAGTACAAAAAATTTACAATATACCATACACATGTACGACACATGTAATTTAACAATATAAGACACGGGACCGTCTCAAGGTAGGTAACCCGCACCGCATCACACTTAGCGTCACTCTTAACATTCACGCGGAAAGAATAGTACAGTTGAACACAAACAAAGGTATATTAAAAAATATAAATAATCAACATATTTTACTGTTTCACTAAAAATAAGTGTATTTTGTTACGACTTATGTTTCGAGCTCCGTCTCCGACACAAATTAATAAATGGAGTTCACCTTCAGCCTTTCAGTTAGTTTTCCGTGAAAAATTAAGTTTTATTTCCACTAAAATTATTTAAAATATTCTGGATATACATCTCAACACCAACATTCATCTGACGAGAACTTTGATTTTTCTATAATACTTTATACAGCGGAAACATGGACGATGAGGATAAAGGAAATAAATATGCTGGATTTCTCCAATATATGGTGTTGGCGCAGAATACTTTTGCATTTAATGGATCGTAAGACGCACCCATGTGTTCATGCCCCAGAAACTAAAGGTCAAAGAAAGACTATCGACGACACTATCTTTATCGTAGAACATCCTTAACTGTCCCGCACCCTCCTATTATCTTGTAGAAAATATTCAGCGTCTTTCCGATCATGGACTTGCGCTACGCTTAAACAAAAATATTTTATTGGCCTTCCCAGTTCACCACTCTTTTTTTACGTCGTCATTTACTTTCCATGCAGTGATACTGTGGAACCAGTTACAAACCAATGTTAGACTTGCTCCGTATTTGGCATGCTTTAAGAAGTGACTGGAAAACTCTTAATTTCAAGTCAGTAATATAACGTGTTTCATTCCTGATTTTATTTTCAATTGATATTATCTCACTTTTACTGTATATCATATATTGTATATATTTTTTTAAATATGAATAATCATTTGAATATTTTTACGACCATGTAACTTCCTTTATTTACTTTTGTTTGGTTGGTTGGAAGAGATTGCCACCTGGCTACAAGCCCACCAGATTGTTTTTACAGTGGAGTGTTAAATAAATAAATAAAATAAATAGGAAGACAATACTGTCATACTTCGAACATGCCACTAGAAGACATGAAGACAATTTGGACAGCTGGTAGTGACTGAACGTGTTCTTAAACCATATCATGGAGATAACTAATTCCTCAACGATTGGTGAACTCATCATAGCTCAGGACCACGAGGAGTGAAGATGAATCATGCGCTCGGTTCCATATCATCGGAGAACCATGACACTCAGACAAGGTAATACTCTTAATTTATACATAATCTAGTGTGTTTCAGTAAACATGATTACTGATTTGAAAAAAGGGTTGTCTAAATGGGGCATAACATATAAATAACATAAAAGACCATAATAAAATACCCCGATGTTAAAACTTCGAATTATATTTTTTGAATTTTTTTCGAAAAGATTGTGTTTCGATGTTTCGGTTAACACTTACATATCAAATATCTTTCAATGTTGACACTGCAGCGAGTACAAGCACTGTTGTTGCTTTAGATAGCTTCATCTATTGGTTTACTAGAATAATTCTTGCTGACAAGAAGAAGAAATCTCACCTGTATTTGTTGAACCCCAACCGGCCACTATAGCGGCAGAGCCACTCAAGTTGCCGACGAAATCAGTCGATTGTTCAAAAGGTAAGCAGAGAGGACTGATGTAATCTGAAATCACACAATATTATTATCATACTGGCAGTATTTTTTTATTTTATTTAATAACTATTCACCGAAATGTGATCGTTCCCAGCCAGTGGGCAATGTTGAGTTGAATCGTCATCGTTGCTGGTCGTCGCTATTCCAACGTCTATTCAGTTGGAAAGCGAAGCTGGGCCGTGGAGTTTGTTTTTGTTTGTTAAGTGAGTGATCTGTTGCACATCAGCAAACTCACTGGCCACGCCGCTGTACTGGATCCGATGGCACCCCGTTGTAAGACGATCGGAGCACACCGGCATATTTTTCCTATTAAAAAAAATAGATATGACCGAAGTCATAGGTATACTAAGCGTCAAAATGTCTGTGTTATTCGAGGGAAGTAGCACAGCGCGGGATTTGAACCGGTGACCTTCCGCACGGAAGTCCAGTGCGTTACTGCACGGGCATGCACCTCAAATGAGTTGAATACGTTCATAGAGAATAGGCGGTTTCCCTCTCGTTTTGTGTTGTATTGAAGCAACATTGAAAGTGCCAACGAAATATTCATTGTTTATATCATCCTTCATGGTTACATGACTTTGCAACCAATGCAAACGTTATTGTATATTCTAAGGTGATTTCCCCTCGTTTTGTGTTGTATTGAACCAACATTGAGAGTACCAACGAAATATTCATTGTTTATATCATCCTTCATGGTTACATGACTTTGCAAACATTATTTTATATTCTAAGGCGGTTTCCCCTCGTTTTGTGTTGTATTGAACCAACATTGAGAGTACCAACGAAATATTCATTGTTTATATCATCCTTCATGGTTACATGACTTTGCAACCAATGCAAACGTTATTGTATATTCTAAGGCGGTTTCCCCTCGTTTTGTGTTGTATTGAACCAACATTGAGAATACCAACGAAATATTCATTGTTTATATCATCCTTCATGGTTACATGACTTTGCAACCAATGCAAACGTTATTGTATATTCTAAGGTGGTTTCCCCTCGTTTTGTGTTGTATTGAACCAACATTGAGAGTACCAACGAAATATTCATTGTTTATATCATCCTTCATGGTTACATGACTGTGCAACCAATGCAAGTGTTATAAGAAAGGATTAATATTAAGATTGACTGGATGTGATAAGGTCTAGCTTGGACTCACTTGTGAACTGCACTCTATCATTTAGCCGAATAAGTGCCACGTCATTGCTGAGGCGGGGATTGTTGTAGCTAGGATGCACCGTCACGTTAGCTGGAGGGATGTCTCGAGGCGGATCAGCGCAGGAAGTGCCCTCGCAATCCAGATCCGTGCGTTCGTCCAACTCTCCTAGCCTCACTACCACCCTGAAAACAACCAAAGCCTTAAAAAAATATTCTTCCTTTCTCAACTATTTAACTATTTCGTTATAATATCTAGACAACTAGATGACCTACATGTCCTGTTGGTAAGACACCTATTTTTCAGCCCTCTGGATTCCGGGTTCGATTTTCGATGGAATCTAGATTTAAAAAAGGTTCGAACCTATTTTTTTTCTTTTGAGGCCTTCTTAACATATTTTTGATTGGTTAGAAGTACTTGTTCTACATACAACGCAAATGTAGAACAATACAATTACTTTTGTGAAATATTTGTTGATGCCTCTATCGAACTCAAAATACGCGTAGACTGCAAACGTATACGAAAAAAATCAGAAAAACTATTAAATATTTTTTTTTCTTTTTTACACATTCCTTTTGTTGGAAGGTGGTATTTATGGGGGCCTTTCAAATTTTGAGGAAAGTCAGCTTTCTAAAAGGCGCTATATAAATTGTCATTTTATTATTATTAGCACTTTTCTTTAGGCAAACTCGATGTCAAGGAATTCTGAGCCGTTTTAAATCTACTAAATTAAAATTTAGAGTGAGAATTCAATCAAATAATCCCTTATACGATTTGCTCGTCCGATAGATTATAGACCGACTAGCAAAAAAAGAAGAAAAGTCACGAATGTTCCTTGGATGGGATTCGATCGTACTACCTATATACTATTGTAGTAAACTGCACTACATCGATCAATTAATTTATATGTACTTGTATTACGTTACAGCCTGGCGAGTTTATTGACATGTTGCAACATCTTCCAACTAATCAGAAATTTGTTGAAAAGGTTTAAATTGAATACCAGACTCATACCGTTAAAAAATGGTACCAGCGAAAGTCGAATCCACAATCTCCGGGTCGTAAAACAGGTGTCGTATCAACTACGAAGGTCAAATAGCCTACTAGCAATTCAACCGAGTTGACAGAAAAACATAGGCAAGGCAATATATTATGTCTAGACAAGGTTTGCTGTGTGACAAATCGCCGAAAATATCTGCGTTTGGGAACATTGGATACGTAGTATTAAGGATAATAACAATTTTCTCGCGCCAATAATACTCGCAACGTAATTTCCACATAGTTCAATCCAATCCCACCACCACCAGCGTTATTGTGGACATGGTGATGACATGGTGTTATGGTGGACAAAATAAGTCTCCATCCAGCGTGATCAACATTACAAGATCGAAATCTTCTTTATTTGTTTATGAGTGCAACGTCACGTCGTGACGAAGAAGGGACTGCCCAAAGGGACTCCTCTTCCAGCGGCGACAGACTTGTGGTACAACGTCACGGGAGAAGGAAAATTAAATGCAGTGCAATAAATATATCATACTTAAGGCTTGGAATTCAAATAAGTGGTCATTACTTTCAAAGAAACTATCTTTTGACGCCACTAGATTGGGGTAGCCAATCGATTCGAAAATTTACTGATGTAAGGCTGAATGTGGAAACCTTTTCGGAAATCATTGACTTACTGATGTAAGGCTGAATGTGGAAACCTTTTCGGAAATCATTGACTTACTGATGTAAGGCTGAATGTGGAAACCTTTTCGGAAATCATTGACTCACAGTACCACAAAATGTGATTTACAGATTGAACCAAATGGCCGCAACAATTGCAATAGGGTGAAGGAACCAGATATACCTCACAACAAGTTTTTTCCAGAGTTGTTTTCATTCGTACGGTACTCCACAATATATCCGAGTTGTTGATACGGATATATTGAAAAGCGTGGCTGGGAAACAATAGTATCTTCAGGTCTTAGACAACAATCGTACGCGTTGTACGCATGAGTATTGTTACCAAACGAGCTATTTTACTAGACTGGGATCTTTTATTTTTGTACGATCTGGAATCGAACCCGAAACCCCAAGTCAATTGTATTACCAACTAGTCCACGGTGGTCATCCAGAGATCATGTATTGCCTTATATTTGCTTGTCTGCCGAGTCAGTTAGATTGTATGTAGTCACACCTGATATGATCAAATGAATACTTACAATTCCAGACCTACAGGAAGATTGATGACACAGTGCGCTGCTGTGAGGACATAGCGGTCATTGATGAGGCTGCCCCCACACCTGAAGAGGACTGCTGGCGCTCCGTTACCTACAACAAGTGAACACTTATAGCTTCCAGGTCATTTTAAAGGAGACAACTTACCATATATCTCATATTTATCTGTAATCTTGCTGATTGAATTAAAAAATCTTTCAACAACATTCACACAACAAAGACGATCACATTAGCTACATCATATATTGATTTCATTCAAACACACTTCACTATTATTAAAATAAGTTTGCTTGTTAAGTTTACAGAGCAGTTCTAAAAATTCCCTCTTTGCGTACAAACATTTGTTACTATCATTATAGAAAATCACTACGCTCATTCTACAAGTTTGCTACTGTACTTTTTTAAAGTTTATTATTCGAATTTAATAATGTGTAACTAGCACTCGACACGTGTACTACTTGCATTTTGAAAATTCGCTACTCGGATTTTACAAGTTTGCTATTCACATTCTAAAAGTTCACTCATCGCATTTAAAAGTTTACAGCTTATACTTTACATGTTTATTACTCACATTAAACAAGTTTTAGTTTTCTACTCTCATTCGAAAAATCGCTCTCCGCATCTAACAGATTGTAACTAACACTCTACAAGTCTGCTACTTGCATTTTCTAAATTTCCTACTCGCATTTTACAACAGTCACATTCTACAATGTTTTCTACTATATTTCTAAAAGTTCACTCTTTGAATTTGAATGTTTGTAACTAGCACTTGACAAGTGTGCTACTTGCGTTTTATAATATTGTTTCTCGGATTTTATAAGTTTGCTACTCTCATTCTAAAAGTTCACTCATTGCATACAAAAGATTATAATTAGCATGCTACAAGTGTGATACTTGCATTTTACAAGTTTGCCATTCGTATTCCACTCAGAAGGTCACATTACTTTTGAAAATCATATCTTTTTTAAATATTATCTTAGCTCCAACAAATATCTCAAACACTTCAAATCCATCGAAGCATAATATTCTGCCGTTTTCCTTATTGTTCAACAATATATTTGCATATTTTATGCACTAATATTCGCAAACACTATCAAAAACATCAAGGACACGAACACATTAACTTAAAATTTATAAACATTTTTGTTCAGTTATCGCTGAGATTTTATTGCTTTTTAGATGACTCATATTCAATTTTTATAATACTTGTTTGACACAACAGATATTTTTAGTTATAAACACATTGTGTTCGTTTTTGCATCAAAACCTAATTTCATTCAGAACCTGTAGACTAAAGATCATGAAAATTGTAATGGTTGTTAAAAATTCATTTACTACATTGAAAAATTATTGCCTCAGTACTTATGAAGACGATCATAAATGGACTTTTATAAAATATACCATTCTTTTTCTCTTAACATTTCGATTGAGCGGTTACTTGTGCATGTACGAATATTTCGAATAATTCTTACGTTACCTCAACATTGAACTTATGCGAAAACGATAAAAAAATAATACGGATTTTTTGTTACGAGTTTTACAAATTTAGGTTAGGTAAAGCAAAAATCGCATTTAAACCCTATAACTGAAATTTGACATTATCATTTTTACCTTTTTTTTATATACAGCTAAACAAAATGCAAACTCGGGATTCTCAATTAAGAATATTTATATTATTTTAGCTTCGAATAAATAATATTTAGATATGTAATGAATGCCCATTACTTTTGCCTAATAAATTAGAAGGCAACGTACAATGTTAGGGTATAGTCATTAGTGTCAATGGAGATGTCTATGTAAATCAATTTTCGATATGCATCTCCTGTTGCATTTTGGGCATTCAGATTTAGTAATTGCAGCTTGTCTCCGTCTTCTTTCTATATTGGGTATTAACCCCGGGCGCAATATCTAAACGATACCAAAATACACCACAAAAAAAGAAAATATTTGAAATTATTAAAAAAATTAAGTCCGAAAAGCATTTGTACAACTTCTGAGCACGCCTGCGTTCTAGTTAAAAATTGTGACCTTAGCGCTAATATACCTCGTCCCGGCTCTGATTGGGTCAACAAAAGTTTTACACCATTTCAATGCATATGCTGCTATTTACTCCCAACATTGTTGAATATTAATGTTTTTGAGTGTCATGCTTCTGCTCTCCGTTAGCTGACCAAAAACAATATTTTTTGTAATATGACTATACAAACCTCTCAATAATTTTATAACCATACGAACCTCACAATAATTATATGACTATACAAACCTTCCAATAATTATATGATAATACAAACCTCGCAATAATTATGACTATACAAACCTCACAATAATTTGGGTAGAGAGAAAAAAAATCAATTATTTCTGTTCACATACGCAACTTTTACCTCAACTCTTTGCCTTTTATTATTGACTTAAATTTTTTTAAACTATATCTAACCATTATTTTCTCGGTCTTCTTCTTCTTCACTCGAAGATAATTTTCAGACATGAATATTTATTAAGTTAATCTTCCACTATTCATTTTCTCTGTGTCCAAACTTATATTGTACCCAAAATCCATAAAATTGTATATTTTTAATTTAAATTGTGTTTCTGTTGAAATTCCATTTATTTTATATTGTATTTGTTGGAAGTGATTCAAAATTGACTGATAAACAAATTTTCGTTCTTAATATTTTAGAACTTGAGGTATGGTAATTTTGTATTTTATATAAATAAAACCTTTTTTCTCGTATTAAAATCTCTGTTTATGTGTAAAATGTCTGAACGTGTTATTTTTTTATTTATGTAAGTGAGAAGAATATATTAGTATTATTGTATTGCACTTTCATTATATAGAGTACAACATGGCAGGTTTATTACCATGTAACAATATCTTCCAAATAACCAGAAAGATTTTAATGCGTCCTTAAAAAACTATCCTGAAACCGTTTTAAAAATCTCAAGAACCTATGAAAATCGAACCCGCAACCGTGGGTTCGAAGATAAGCATCTTGCCAAATAGGCCGCGGAGCATCTTGCATGTTTGTCTTATCTTTTCATTTTTGAATCCTCAATTCTCAAATAATATGTTATATTGCATAATTTTAATTCTTTTACATCCATTGATACAAACTTTGTGCATTCCGGTATTGTATTACACTTTTGTTGTAAACAGTACAACCTGGCGGGTTTATTGCCATGTGATAATCTCTTCCAACCATCCAGAAACATGTTAAAAAGACCTTAAGTGAAAACCAGACTGGAATCCTTTTTTTAATCTGGGTTCGAGCGGTATTTGAACCCGCAACCTCCGGATTGGGAAACAGGCGTCTTACCAACTAAGCCACGATTTTTGCAGACATTAATATATACTTATATTAATCATGTATTTAGTTATCGAGATAGGTAGAGTGGACAAAGCCAAGTTTTTAATGGCGTGATGTTTACCTTTCGCCTTCTCTACGATGGTATACACCAAAAAATCCCGATATCAATACATCAAAGATAATTTCAATCAAAATATGGGGAAAAAAATACCTACGTCTATATCCTAAACGGGCCATCCACGGGTAGTCACCAAGTTTGGCATCTTCTCCTCCGACGATTCTACTTTGCAAGGTGGTGCCACAGATTTGGTCACTTAGCATCGTTCTCTTCGAATCCCTCCCCATAACCTCTGGAATAACCGTCGTGGTCTCTGGGGGAGGTGAAGCTGGCGTTGGACTTACTTCTTCCGGTACTGGAGTCATCGGGCTCTCTGAAGGACTCGCTTCAACAGCTGGTGTTGATTGTGTCGTAGAAGTTGGCGTTGGTTCTATCGGTATAGTTGTAATTTCTTCTACAGGAGCGGGAGTTTCTGGTTCGACTGCATCAATAATATATGGTTCTTCTGTCGTCGTTGTTGTTCTTCTTCTCTGACCCGGTCTGCTGGAATAAGAATGAGGATGCCAACATTCATGACCGCTATTTTCGTCTGTCGGCGCGTGACTCCAGTGAGGAAAAGACATGCTGTCCCAATAGAAGTGATGTGGGGATCTGGGATCAATGTATTGAGGTTGTGAGTTATAATTATTATGGTCTTCGTAAGAAAAGTGCGCTCTTTTCTTTTTGTTACGTCTCCCAATCAAAACTTCTATAAATAGGTTACAACATAAAAGTGGACGGAAGCCATTGAAGCCGCAAGTGAATGACCTGACCAAGTCTATGTCTTCTCTCTGCTGAGGTTTCTTCCTGAGCATAGAGGCCGCAGCAGGGCAGTACTGGATGTCTATGCAGCTGCAGAAGTGCTCTATTATTCTAGGGTTGATCAACTCGTAAGAGTTAAAGAGCACATTGTCTTTTTCAGTTTTCTTTTCTTCTGGAGGTAGCTCTGGCTGTACAGTCGGCTCCATCTCGTCGTTGAACATCACTGAGTCGTAGTTATTTAACCATTCTGAAATAGAAAAAGAACTTTTGATTTTTTGTTATTTTCATATGAATAATTTTTATGGGCAAAAAAAAGTTTCATTTATTTATTGACAAAATAAACTTCACTTGTGTTCTTAACAAATTATATTAACAGTTATAAAATGTAAGATAAAAACAATAACAATAAAAGTTAAGATAAAATGGAATAATCGGTATCTCAGTCAAGACTTGAAATTGAGAAAATACCGGACACTCCTGAACTTAACAACATCTACATTAAAAATATTCATCAAACCAAACACAGAATTAACCCTTCCTTTGTATTCTCACGATTGATGAATTACAACTTGCAACAGTCGTTAGTAAATTACTATTTACACAATTTCAATTGTAAATAGTACCCGTATGATTCTAACAGGAATGTGGAAACCATTTTTATTCAATATGTCGGGGTATCAACAATTTTCTTTAATAAGCAATCCCCCAAACTAGGATGATTTGTGCCCTCAAATCAAAGACATTATGCAATTATGATATATGAGTCCATTTAATAAAACAAATTTTTTAAAATGCCAATAATGGACATACAAAGTTCAACTGATTAAACTTCAAAAAATTAACAATCCATCTTTAAGTGGAAAAGTTACATGAAGAAAGAAGAAACACAACATTCATTGGACGCGGTAAAGATATAGCTTTCATTAAATCAAACATGTCTCGTAAAGGACAGCCGGAAAATGTATGGTTTCTAGTTTCATCATCCAAACCACGTTCGCAGCCGGGATTCGCCACAATATCCATTCTGTAAAGGTGACTAGCCACCGCCACTCTGCAAATGACAGGCACTTCCATTTTGTTCATTCTTATTATATCAAACTATGGTTTCAAAGAGATAGATTGTTGGGTTGATGTATATTTATAGTCCTTATTTACACCAGTTATATCCCAAACCACGCCCCCCGGGGCCAAGTATCATGCTTGATTTTATTTATAAGATCAGTTACATCAACGATTTTTTGGATTATACAATTTTCAAATGTTTAGAACAAGTTTTCAAGGAAAACAATTAAAATATAAAACTGATAGATTATATTACGATTTAGGAAATTCTTGAATATTTTTAAATTTCGAAATGTTATATTATTGAAATTTATTCTTCCTGTTAAAATTTCCAATGCAAAGTAAAAAATAGAGTTCCCTTGATGGAAATATAAATTTTACAAAAGTTGAATAATAATACTCTTTATTTTTTTTTAATTAACCTGGCGAGCTTACGAGTATAGCCAATGTGTCAATCTCTTCCAACCAACTAGGAAGATGCTTTTATGCCCCTTAGTGAAAACCAGACTGGAATCCCATTTATAAAAAATCTAGGTTCCAGCGGGGATCGTACCCGCAACCTCTGGATCGGCAGACAAGAGTCTTACCACCAGTCTACGGAGGTCGTCATATACATTCACTCGTTTGCGTGGAACCTGTCAACATATCCGGATTGATGATGCGGAGATGTTAAAGAGAGTAGCTGGGGAGACTATATTGTCTTCAGTCCAATAATCGAGCCTTTGTAACACTGTAGTGTCCAAGTAACTGACAGTTGGCCATCGTACGCATTGCAAATAAAATCGTACTTGGATCGGCAACAACGATCGGCACATTCAAATATTGTTACCAGATGAGCTAATTAACAAGACTGATTTATTAGTTTTTGGATACCACCGGAAAATTAATTAATTTATTATAGATCAATATAGTTTATTTTCTAAAAAATAATATTGAAACTAAATATATGATACTAAAAACTTATCCTAGTGACGTGTCGTCCACTCTTGATTATTTTTTCCATATTTTAATATATTTTTTCAAAAGTACCTCACGGAAAATGATTTTCTGATATATCTAAATCTTATCAATAAATTTATATCTTACACGTTCGTTATGTTGAATATAATACTCGTAATACAATTTATATAGCGTCGTTTAGAGAGCAGACTCTCATCACGGGCGCTATAACTCGTGAATTGAACAGATTATTAATTGAAAGATTAAAACACAGACAATAAATGTATTCATTAAATTTAGGAAGATTGGAATGCAGTGGCTGAAGCCAATAGAATGGATATTTATCAACATCTATATATGTTCAAAATACTATATTTATTAATAAATTAAATCAAACTACAAATAACCCTGTGTAGATCTTCCGATATATGAAAGTAACAAATTCGGCTTTAGATGGATTATGTGTGTTGTTTTCATATATAATCATATACTTTGATAATACTCTAAAACGGTTGTCTTCAAGTACTTCCTTAAGCTGTATGTGCCACCTATATGTATAACAGTTAGATAAAAGCCGTTCCACGCCATGGGACCAGCAAGAGTCAATGCCCAGTAATGTCAATTTACGTATTTTTATGCAAACGATTGCTTAAAAGAATTATTTCTTTACAAAAACATATAAATCTGAGACAAATGATGATTGTAACATTACTTTGGACCTTAATTAGAATAAGGATGTCATCATTAAAAAAATAATAAACTTATAAGTCAAAACCACTCTTAATGAAGAAAAAAAAAGTCTTAGTGAAGAAAGAAAAATTCTAGCGATGTGTTTTTAACTTCAACAAATGCCCATATGTCTAAATTTGACGACCTCCATAGCCTAATTAGTAGATGTTTGACTTCCACTCGAGAGTTTCGGGTTTGATTCACGGTGGTACCCGAAAAAAAAACAAATAAAGGACCCCGTAACAGTACTCACAATAAAAGAACGTTGAGATAGCTTGGGTACGTAGAACGAATGAATGAAGAAATACTAACAAAAATACAGTGCAGAGTGGAAGGCGCATGAAAGGAAGACCAATAAAAGTATGATTGGATCAAGTGAATTATGTTCTGGAAGAAGGAAAAGTAGAAAATCAGAGAAATCGTAGAAGTTGTATGAGAAGGTATATGGATGTGGAAAAGGCCAAGGATATGTGTTGAGCTAGAAAATTATGGCACTCTGTCTTCTCTGCTTACCCCGGCAGGGAGATGGCGTGATGGTATGTATGATTTTTAAAACCTTAAATCGCCCTGTACGAATATGTATGACAACATTTTGTGTAAAGGGTTTGCCCTCTTTCAGGCGTAGAACGCTGAATTATTCAAGTCCTCAAACCATAGAAAGTTTTTTGACATTAACCTTAAAATATAGCCTTATAAAGTGGTTGTAGAAGGTTGCACTGCCTGGGATTTCCGAAGACCATTCATTACGACGGGCTCTTCCATTCACATTTTATGTGAGATTTTGATAACGGTTAAATAAATTATGGTTTCTCATTTTATTTCTAGTTTAAATAAAGTTCTGAAACCACAAACCACATTTTTTTAATTCATTTGAAATATTGAGAATTTAGCATACATCAATCATGTACGACCTCCGGGTCTATTTCATAAGAATCGACTTTCATCCGGGGGTTTCGAGTTCGATTCTCGATGATATACAAAAACAATTTTAAAAAATAGGATCCTAGTCCTTATAAAAGAATGCGTCAGCTAAACAAATACGTTAAAAAGTATTATTTATCTCTACACGTGTGAAAGTGTTACCAAGTCATGCAATCATGAATCGCGACTTTCATGCCTACTCTTATGGCTTTTAACCCGAAAGCTCGATTACTGGGGCCGAAGACTTTTTTTCTCCTTATCAAGTCAATATGTCGAAATTCCAGTTTAAAATCAAGTTCTGTTTTCTTTTGTATCTAAAACTTATATATAAGCGTATCCCTCGATTTACGCGGTTTCTTTTACGCGGTTTATTTTTACGCTGTTTCACCTAAATTAGGTTAAGGAAAATGTTTTTAAAATATATTTTTGACCCCATTATTTAACTTTTGTCTAGCAAATTAAACATCTGGACGACTGCACTCGCCTCAATCAGCGAGCTCGGCACTGAAGTTAAGGTCAGCGGTGAGGCAAACTAGTAACATAATAAATAGCTACTGTGTTTTTTTCACCAAATTATATGATCACAATAAATGTATAGCATCATTTTATTGAAACATAATACTTTTATCAAAAAATTTAAATGTTCTATTATACCTTTTGATGTTTATCAGGTTTAGTTTATGCGTTTTATTCTTTATTCGACATTTATATAAGTTCAGTATCCGTGTTAATTGAGCCATAATATCAAAATCCGCGTAAATTATTATTTACGCGGATATTGATATTATGGAACGCATCTTACAATTTAATACTGTTTGCCTCAATTTTCGCGATTTAAATTTACGCAAATTTGCTTTGAACTATCTCCAGTTAATAATATTACTTTAAGAAATAAAATGATTCCCCAATTATTTTAAAATGTCATCAAATCGAATACGAGTCAAGAGAGTAGCATAGAATACCTTATAATAAAAGACAAACTATTGTTAGCTATTTGAAATCAGTATATTTCCTACCCAACATTAACTGTCTAAAACACTTTTCAGTTAACTAGAGGGATAGCGTCCAGTTAGAAAACTGATGAAAATAGATAGTGAAGCTCTGCAGTAACATAATGCAGTTTCTCAATCATATACCATTAAGACAAGATCAGCCTTTATGTATTAAAAAATATAAGGTTGTTTGCAATTTTCACAAATAAAAAAAAATACTTATCAATTAAAAAAGAGAGTGTTTATTTGTACTCCATATGTATAAACTGTAAGCTAAAAATAAATAAAAAATCTAAAGTATTAAGGATAATGATTATTTAAATTTTGACATGAAATGACCCACACGATATAAATTCAAATAATTTGAGATGTCACGATGAAGGTTTTTCCAGAATAATTATTTTAAGTTATATTAAGTAAATGTGTGCTTTAGTTATTTATTTTCAAGAAATCGTAGAATTTAATATAAATACTGTTTTAATGGGTATTTTAATATGAGTTTCCCAGAAAACAACAATTATTTTTTAATATCTGTTGTAGTACATTTAAAACATAATAAAAAGATACGTAAACATATCGATCTATACTTGTTATCACCAAAGTCCTTGTGATGAAAACTTTCAACTTCCGTAGCTTAGTTGGTAAGACACCTGTTTCCCAGCCCGAGGGTTGCGGGTTCAAATCCCGTTGAAACTCAGATTTAAAAAAAATAAGGTTTTCATTCTGATTTTCACTTAACACCTCTTTAACATCTTTGTAGTTGGTTTGGAAGAGATTGGCAATAAGTCCGCCAGGTTGTTTTGTATAAAACTAAAGTGTAACACATGGACGCTTAAAAATATGGAAATAAGTGTGTTTTATGAGGTGCAGTGTTTGATGCCGAATTATCGTATCGCATGTATTGCAAGACACCAGTGTGTCCATCCCAAAATGCCTTAAGGTCAAAAAGGCTGTAAACAACATAAAGAAAGAAAATTCTGACATGTTTCGGTCATAGTATGTCGTTCAAGATTACGACTCTGAAGAAACTGGCGAGAACTGGAAGGAAGTGTTAAAATTTAGCGAGGACGATCAACAACAAGGTGGTTAGACCAAACCGAGTGCAGCACGCAACATAGCTTCTCTCTCCGTCGTCCTGTCCCTCATGTCTGAGGATGGCGGCTGCCGTCGATGACCCTTTTAATGATCTCCTTCTATCTGGATCTGTCCCGAGTCGATCGGAGAGCATCCGATATTGAAGATTCCATCGCAGTCCTGATCAGGTCACTACATCTGGTTGGGGGTCTTCCTCGAGATCTCGTTTCTTCAACGCTTCCAATGACCACAAGTTTCTCCCGGCTACTTAGCTATCTTCTCATGATGTGGCCGAAATACTGGAGGACACGTCGCATACACAATGAAGAGAAGCGATCCTTTATTTTGAGCTCGGCTAAGATGGACACATTTGTTCTCATGGCTGTCCATGGTATCCGGATCATTCTACGCCAACACCACATTTCAATGGCATCGATCCATCGTCTTTCCGATTCTCCCAATGCCAAAGTTTTAACACCATACAAAAATATTGAGAAGAGCAGTGTTTAGCTTTAGCTTTTAGCAATATGACGTAGGTCAGGCAAAAAAAGAAATATAATATCCGCTTAGTTTTTGACCATCAGAGAACCATGACGCTTAACCCAACACAACAAAGAAATTAATAAAGAAAAAGTGTATTTCAAACTGGAGATTAGAGGCGTTACTTCTGTGTATTATATCATTTGAATGTTCCCAATCGAATCTAAATATGTGTTGATATGTACGAATATTTCATCATGTAAAAACACACTACTGAATTTGTGATATACTCGTATGTGCTTATCACAAGAAGATAAGTGAGACCCGGTTCATGGTGTAAGGAGTGTGACGTAGCTCTCAAAAAAGATGCATATTAACAGAATGATCACACTAAATTAAATTAATTTAGTATTATAAACAAACATACATAGTCTTATTACATTATTTTTAATATAGTATTTACTTAGATATAGCAATTTTAGCAAATCCTTTACAGAAATCAGAATTCCTCAAAAATAAGCTTGGTACCTGGAAAGGTTTTCATGATATTGGCCGGGTCTTAAAATGTTAATATCTAGCTAGCGTACCCGACGTTACGCTGTACCTTCAAGATAAAAAAATATCCACTATAGTTTGGAAATTCTAGGATGAGTCCTGTGACAGCTCACAAATTTGCCCCAATACAACCTTATGTAATGTATTTACGTAAATAACTTGCTATTTATTAGAATTGAGGCTTATATTAAAGTTGATAAAATAATTAAAATTACTGAACATCGTTACAAGGTTGTATTGGGGCAAATTTGTGAGCTGTCACAGGACTCATCCTAGAATTTCCAAACTATAGTGCATCTAAACCAAATCGAATGTGATCAGCTTCGCCTTTCTAAGGAGGAACCAAACCATTTTTATTTCGTAAGCTTGGATATCCTGTTATTAGAGAAATCCGTTTCCTAACTGGTATATAAGACGCATGACTTTATCCGTGGTTTTTCTAGTACCGATTTTTTTTTTAAATATACTTGCACACGCCGAGTGTGCGTGCAAATGTTTAACCTCTTCGTGTGTGATAATATTTACAATACCCACAATGACAAACTGAGAGTTCCGTGCCTACTCCAGAGGTTCTAAGCCCAAAGAATCGATTACTGAAGCCGATTACAATATTATATCCGGCCACACTTTTCAATTTATTATTATGATGAAAGGAACTACGAAAGATTTAGATACGGAGCAGATGGTTCCAAAATATCTAGTTAACTCACTCAACACGCTATATTACTCGTATTATTAAACAAATATATGTTGCGTCTCACACACGCCTTCCACTCTTATATAACAAATATAAGAATGGAAGGCGTGTGTGAGAGGAAGACCAAGGAAAGTGCGGTTAGATCAAGTAAAACGATATTTTGAAAGAAGCAAACGTGGAAAGTCAGAGAAATCGTAGAGGTTGTATGGGAAGGTGTATGGATGTGGAGGAAGCTAAGGATATGTGTCGAGATAGGAAAGACTGGCCCACTGAGAACCCGACAAAGAAGTGGCGTGATGGTATGTATGTTTTTAAAATAACCGGGTGGACTTATTGCCTTGTGGCAATCTCTTCCTACCAATCAGAAATATGTTAGAGATGCCTTAAACGAAATCAGACTGGAATCCTTTTTAAAAAATCTAGGTTCCAATAGGAATTGAACATAACCCCTGGGACGGAAAACAGATCGTCTTACCAACTATGCTACGAAGGTCGTCATTGCTTTGCAAAGAAATTTTAAAAAAGCGCTAAAGACGAATCGTCTTATAAAAAGCGGGATTTTTTTTATGACTGTGTTGTTTTTATTCGGTCGAATTGATTTACTTTCGACATTCTGAGAATAGCGTAAAAAAATAAGCAAGCAACCTTCGATGCAAGAAATCAGCCTTGGCGGCGCATGAATCTGCTTGCTGAGCAATTTCCTGTCGGACAGGGCCGAGCCATGAGGCCATGCAGACGGTGTAGCCGCAGCAAGTTAAATCTTAATGTGGGGGCAAAATGACAAAGACAAAAAAAGCGGTGATTTTATATGACCAGCACCAATGTTTGAACCACAAAACATATTTTTGGTTTATTTCAAATATAGAATGATTATATTGTTATTCCACAAAAAATATCTCCCATGTGCCTTTTTTTTTAAAATGTAAGCAGACATAATTTAAGTGGATAGCTAACCATGCACGAAATAAAAAAAATGAAAAGAACATCCAAGCAACAGATTCTAGATATTATTTATGCCATCAACATCGTAAATGAAACAGTTCCATATGTAAGAGCGACAACACTAACAAGGGAATATCAATCCTGCAAAAGTGATGTTGAATAAATAGATATAGCATATATGTTATATATATTTCAAGATAATGGCGAAGAAATACATTTAAGAGAGAAGCTATCAAAAGGTCTGGTCTCATCTCATAACATCCTTCCGGTCGAGATACACCCCCACCAATAGAAGGCGAGCCCTGCCGCGAGGGCATCAGATGCTTTCCAGACCACGCCCTATGTGGTATACTATCAAATCTTATAGCTACAGCCACAACCCTTCTATCCTTGCACTCAACGTATTTTATTTTTTGTAATATTTGTAATCTGTCAATACGGGGTGGGATCGTTTTACAAGAGTTTCCTTGACAAGAGTCTGCTCTTAAACGTCGCGATATAAAGCGATCTTTATTATTATTATCACCTGTTTCATACAACATTCAAAGGTTCTATAAATGCAATGTTTTCCTAAAACAAATTAACAATATAGGTGGGAGGATTACTGTATTTAGAAATATATATGTTCAATGTTTAATGGATTATTACGTTTTAGCAATAATCATTAGAAAAAATTCACGCAATCAAACTTAAAAAAAATACAATTCAAATTGTTTAAAAAAAACATAATGATATATTGTATAGTTTAACGATGAAACGGGTTGCGTAGAACCGGTTATAAAGAATGGTTCACATCCGATATCAAAATGGCACGGCCATGCTTGTTATTCTTCCATCTCCCAATCTCCAGTGCTGCCGCAATCGGCTGACCTTCTGGGTTATCGCCTGCTTCTGTCTTCAGCCGAACAATCACTTGTCGTCTCACTAATAAACACGGAGGCAGACAGCCAAAATATTTAAATATTCATTGCAAATGTTATAGACATTCCAAATATTTTGGCCGCTAACCCAAAGTGTGGAAAAGTGTAGTTAATTACATTCATACATATAATCACGCCGAGTCCTTTACGGGGTAGGCAAAGATAATAGTTAAACTTTTCTATCGAAGCATACAACATTCGCCCCCTCCACATTTATACATCTCATCATGAAAAATCTTCTATTAATTATACTTCTTTATTCTGCTTTTGAAATCTGGTCTATCAAATCCAGTCTTCGGTCTACCCCTTACTTCGGTCTACCTCTCACTTCGCACACCTAGGAATTCTGGCTTGTCATAACCGTCTTAAAGCTCATTTCTTTATCATGCTTAAAATATTTATTTCTGATATTTTCGTTTCGCATTTTTTCATACATTTACACTCCATATTTTTTCTTAGTACACGCATCTCTACAGCATTCATCTTACTTTTATCCTTTTTCTGCCAAATCTAAGTTTCACTTCCAAACTTCAAAATGGATACTAACACAGTATTATTTACTGTCATTTTTGCAAATTTTGATATATCGCGGTTTATATTTATTACAATTGCCTGCTCCGTTTTCCATGTTCCCCGTCGCTTCCTTTCTTTCAATCTACCTTTCAACTCTCCCATCACACGTCAACATTCTGCCAAAATAACGGAGCTCATCAACCTACTTCAGTTTCTCTAAGTGAACCCGCAACCTCCGAGCTAGGAGATAGGTGTCTTACCAACTAGGCCACGGAGGTCGTCATTATGTATCCTAGATAAACTGGTCGGTTGGCAGAATTTTCTGTAAAGCAATAAGCCTGTCAGAGGTACCATATAAATAGCTAAATACACGAAAGAATATTAATAAAAAAAATATTCAAAAATTGACAAAAAACAAATTGTAAGGTATTGGTTTCCTCCTATTTCCCCCTGTTATAATATATTGGTAGCAAAATATTTTTTTAGAGAAAAAGTTATTGCCCCATTACTTTTGAATCAATGTCTTATTTGAGCCATATTTATATACGATATGACGAACTCATATCGGATACAAACATTACATCTTAATAAATATAATAAAATAGGAAGTTAATTAATCAATTAAAAGTAACTACAGCAACGTTAAACATAATTATATATTTATATTTAATTATCTCATTTCGAAATTCAGCGTAAACTTGAAAATAATTTCACAATAGAGCAAATAATATAATTATTAGTCAATGACTTCTAATGAAAAATTATTTTTGGTTTGGTATATAAAACCTTACATTAGATTAATATTCCCCGCTAACCTTCGACCGCGTTTACTTTAAAAGTATTTAGGTTTTCAGTGCTAGGAAATAAACTCCCCTTAGAAAAGATTTCAACAATTTTAAAGAAATGCTAAAAAGTGAAACTAAAGCATACACACTTTTCACTGTTTATTTGTTAAGTGGAAAAAAAGGTTTGTATGTAAGTTACTGGATTTAAACTTATTTATGTCACGTAAAACAATTGTATCATCATTCAAGTAAATAATTAATCAAACAAACTTCAATAGTTAGTTATCCTGTCAAATTTTGATAAAAAATCAATCGAACTCTTAGACTAACCCTGATTTTTATTATTTTCTGACACAAATATATATCCATGGCAATGAGATAACATATCAGTATATATGCGATTGTTGCACTTAGAAAATAATTCAGTGATGATTTCAGGGAAAGGAAAACCCTAAAAAAACAGGTGCATTGCCTTGAATGAAGTGTAATTTTCATGTTTAGAATCAAATTAATTACTTTATTCAATGAAACGAAATTTAGTTATTCAAATTTAAAAAAAATGTTTTTTGTCTATGTTTTTCATTTATTTCAGTTTTTTATTCAAATTTTTATTTTACAAACGACGTATGACCTCTATGTAGGATGACCTGTTCTTAGGGATTTGCCTGTAGTCTTATTTCGATATTTCAAAGAGAAAAAAATACATTTTGAGGATTGGTATTTTTACATTTTATTTGCGCGGTTTCAGCTACCCACGGTCAACAGGGGTTTGAAAATATTAAATACATCGTCAGAAGACCAATAGTAGCTTAACGCTACGTCACAATTTCTACATCATTCATCTCACGTTATATATCGTATCATCATTACAAGAAGAAGAGTGAAAACAGTTTAGTAAGATATTTTGAGAGAGAGAGACCACATCCACGTTTATTATAAATTATTGTTATTAATCTCCAATTGTGCCTAAATTATAACTTAAACATTTTATGTAAAAGAAAAAAAAACTAGTATATATGGGGTTCGGTGCTATTCGTGGTTTCAGGCATTCACTAACGGTCTTAGAACGTATCCCCCGCAGATAAAGGGGGACTACTGTATCAAATTTCAATTTTAATATTGATGTGTAAAATTTTAATGTTTTTAATAAGTCTCCCGCCTAATCATTTGATTGGCGGTATTTTTTTCCATACAATATTTGACATAGACTTGATAAAAATATTATAATGCGCACAGACATGAGATCACTAAAGGAGCTGTGTTTTAGTTTTTTTATTGACACACTATCTAAATATATCCGCGTCAGTCACTATTTACCATTTATATAATTTGAAATTAAAAACTAAATAAAAAAATGCTACTCACATTGGTTATCTTGTTTGGCAGCATTTCCAAATTATCATTAACAATTTAATGAAATGTGGTTCTAAAATATTTTTCAACAAACATCTATTTTACAAAGCAGTCAACGGCTCCATTTATACGCTTTTCATGCAGTGAATTATCCGCGTAAATGGAGGATTACAGTATTTAGAAATACACGAAACAAACTACTCGTTCCGTTTACACGTATTCACTTTGATTCCGATTTATTATGTTTAGAATTTTAAATACATAATAGCTGTGTCTATCAAGTGTTAATTTACCTTCTTAATCAATATTTTTATTTTATTGCTACTGGTAACATTGTAGTATTTTGTATCCTGACTGACTGAACAGAAAGAAGTTATCTGATGCGATGGGCAAGACTCGTCGCCATTTTACGGAAAGAAGTAAACTCCCACTAATGGTAGAAAAGTACAAACCTGGCAATAAGGATTATATTCCCATGCCATAAATTATTACTTAATAAAAAAACAAATTGTGTCTTAGCTGGAGTGACGGAGTACTTGTTGACGGGACTATTTAACGTTTTCATTGGAGCTTTAAAGATCCTTTTTTTTTCATGTTAAGTGGTTGATTTTCATTTCGAGGCACCGTCTGTGGGGGTGGTGTTATTCTTAAAGCAGGTCATTTGATCCGATGGTCAATGATTTTTGAAGTTGCCGTTGGAGAGATTGTTTTTCCCGCTCGCTGTCATTTTGAAAAAAGGAGTAAACTCTCCCAGTATTGGAAGAAAAATATGAACCTGGTAATAAAGATTATATTTCCGTGCCATTCATTTTTCCAAAAAAGGGCTTCTTGACTTCATTTAAGTTCTTAAAATCTCGTGATTATGGGAATTTTCGCTTGGTATTCCTTCTTTTCATCTATTCTTATCAAATTGTGTTTTTTTTTGGTTATCAGTAATAGTCATTATAAATTTATTAAAAAAAATAATCAATGTTTTTTAAACTAAGTAACAAGAAAATATCTAGAAATATGCAAGAGATTGTTTATTTTAAATAAAATTAAATGACTCCATTCACGCGTTTTTTTCCTGGATTCAATTATGCACGTAAATGGGGGGATTACTCGATAGTAAGCTCACGTAATGTTTCCATTCAAATAATTCTTTTTTTTTACTTACGCGGCATTGATGTGACAGCAATAGCCTGGATAAATATCAGCAACGTGACTATCCCCGAGCCCTTGATCTTCCTAACTTCCAGATTTTCCATTTTTACACTGAATCTATCACCACAGCGTATTAACTTCACTTAAGCACTTCACTACACACTGTCGGATCATCACAGATTGAACTAATCTCACTTGGCATTGGCACTTCTGGACCTCAACAATCTCGAAACATCCTCAGCTTTTTCGTCCTCCACAATTGTCACCTGTGAAAATAAATTTCTTCCATAAGGATCAATGGTGTCAAATAAGTTTTATTTTATAAATGAGTATTATAACTATTGGTCAAGATTTCAGAAAATGATTTAAATTATTCAATTGTCATAGTTGAAATGGATTAAAAAATTTAGGTTAAAAATGAAAGATTAATTCATACGAGTAATATAGCGCATTTATCGTTAATTTTGTTATATGTCTACAATATATGTAACCTCAGCAATCTCTCGTGTAGAAACGTTGGTTTTTCTTGATCAAAGCCTTGATTGTATCATCATTAGTGGTAAAAGTATTACGCGTTTTTTAAACCACATCTAACACACATAATTGCTTATCGCATCGTTGCTATACACTTTAAGTATCTTCTTTTTTGGTTTATGTCGCATTTTTCCCTTTGCAACCCCAACTTTTTTTGTCTCATCTTCAAAATGACGCCAAAAACCGCTCAAGCAATTTGGGTAAACTACTGATGAAAAACAATTAAACATTACTATTTTTTTATGATGATAGATAAAAAACATTACAATCTATTTTTAATTTACGACATTGAGATTATTTTCACCAGAAAAACAAATTTCTCAATTAATATTGACAGTTTTTATATTTTCAACATATAAAATCTGACTGGGATTCTTTCGTGTCATGTGAGATATCCCCAAAAATACGCTAAACTGTTAACTTTTTATAATAATATACATCGAGCAAGTTGTTGACATCTATCTGAGAAAAACGAAACTACTTTCTGCACGACCCGATAACATAACAACATATCTGCACACACCGACACGTGGAAATATTAAAAAAGAAGTATAATTGATGGTGTGTACAAAACAACATATATTATACACTTGAATGCGTCGACAGACTTTGCATTGGCTCTTGTTCCCACCTTATTCCAATACGACTATGACACTTTGTGCAAGGAGACGCAGATGTTGTGCCTGATCCCTCGCTACACCGTGGAAACTTGGTTATAATCTGTTTTGTTTAGTTTTTCTTAATATTGTACAACTTCTTAACGGTTGGTAAATAATATTGTAATTGCGTATTTTTTATTTGTGTTATTCTCCTCTATCTTCTCAATTACGTCGCAAAGTCACAATCTTCCAATGTAAAACAAAAACTAAGTTCAAACTTGTGATAACACTTGTACTAGTACAATAGTTACGAAATTGATTTTTTTCTTGATTTTTAGAGCGGCTAGAACATAAATTACACTAAGCACTCCATAAATCAAATTGTACACACCAAAAATAAAAGCAAGCCCACGAAAAATTAAGCACACAAAAAATAGAAGTAAGCGCTCCAAACATTAAATTTACAATCACCAAATGTAAAAACAAAAACTAAGTTCAAACTTGTGATAACACTTGTCACTTGTACAATATACTATATTAGTTACAAAATGGTTTTTTTTTATTAAAACATTCGAATTAGAGTCTAATATTTCAAGAACCCTTACATATTTGTTCTATTTATGCGTTATTCTACTAAAACCAAATCTGAGTTCTTTACCTCTATAAAATAAGTCTTCGACAATTACTTAAGTCTGCTTGGTGAAGTTTGGTAATATTTTGTGGTATACATACATAACATATATTGAACTTAAATCTACATATAATTATTAAATAATTTTAAAACAATGACTGTGATTTATTATTATTACTGCTTTTTGTATCTTCATGTTAGTTGTAGATAAAGTTGTATTATTTGTCAATAATTTTAAATACTTGTATAACCTGTCACATGTTCATTTATATATAAAGACACTGTTGTGTCGTTAATTAAATAAATAAATAAATGACTATTTTAGTAATTAAAAAAGGGTATTATAAAGTATTTCGTTTCTCTCTCGTCGTTCTCTCTTCACGTGTGATATTGTTACCAATACGTATAATGACGAACCGCAAGTTCCGTGCCTATTCCAACCCGACGACTGGAGACGACGACAATATATTCTCCCTAACACGCTCTTCAATATGTCCGAATCACTAATTCAGATATGTTGAAGGATATAAGAAAGCACAAACAGGAGAAACAATGAATAATTATTTTTTTGTCTCGGGAATGGTCTTATTCAAATGAATTATCAAGAAACAAAAAAAATTAACATAAATATTACGCTCTGAACAAAACAAGATAAAATTATGACCAATTTATAAAAAATACGATACTTGTTTAAGTTTTTCATTTATTATTATCACCGACCCGTGGACGACCTCCGTGGCCTAGTTGGTAAGACGATTGTCTCCCAACCCAGAGAGTGCGGGTTCGAATCCCGCTGGAAACCATATATTTTTTTAAAAGAATTCTAGTCTGGTTTTCCCTTAAGGCTTCTTTAACATATTTCTGGTTGGTTTGAAGAGATTGATTGGAAGAGTTGTTGTGTATACAACGAAAGTGTAATACAATACAATGCAAAACACATACTAACTCGTGCATCAAAGACCTGGACACTGGCAAAATGAAATCGTTTTCGATACCTTTGAGAGAAAGATTCTCTGTTTATAACGAAGAGCTCTACACCCTCTATGACGAATCTAGCGTAGCAAAAGTTATAAAAAATGCTTGACTGCGCTGACTTGGGCACTTATACCGCATGCAGGACACTTACACCGCTAATAAAACTTTATTTAGCTATCTGATGGGGCATGGCAGAGTGCGCAGAACAAAGTTAAGATGGTTGAATTGTGTGACAAAGAACTACCGCACTCTGGGCATAATCAATTACAGATTACTGTTACTGAGAGTGGCAGGTGACTGAGAATCCTTCAGGCAGCCAAGACTAGGTTGTAAGGCTGATGATGATGAAAGTTAACCACAAATTAACAAGGTCACTTGGTAGACCGAGGCCGTGACTTTTAAATAATGTGCAGCAGGATCTTAATAGTTTGGAAGTGGAGTGAGACTGGGAGGAGGCGGCGAGAGACCGATCATCTAGATGAAAAATCGTCCGGGAATCGAAAAAAGCTCTACAGAAGTCATATCATCATCTCAGATAGGAGATAGGGAATAACTAGTTTCGGAAGTTTAAGATGCTATTATTCTTTATGCATTGATATTCGTGGCCTGTTGATAAGATAGTCAGTCGTCTTTCAGTGTTTTCTTACATTTTTCTTGCTAGCTTGAAAAAATTGCCACATGATAATAATCCTGCCAGATTGTACTGTACATATTTTTACTGATTTTTTTAAACGCAAACATTTACTGAATTGTATTAAACGCAAGTTTAATACAATTCAGTAAATGCCACAAAGCTAGATATTTTAATTTATCTACGAGTATTTGAACATTTATCTAAAAAGTAGCGTTTCTAAATCATAAATAACTCGGTCGTCATAAAAACAATTTTTTTTTACTAATATCAATTTTCCTGTGAGTCAATGACCACTATGTTTCAATATAATAAAAAAATACTTATGGTTTCCATATAAATGATAATAGAACAAGCTACAATTTCTGACAGCAAAGCGCAAAACTGTATTATTATGTAAATGAGTTACGAGTACCGTGGTCATTCCTTATCCGCGGTTTCACATTCAGTGTTTTCAGTTATCCGCGGTCCACGATATTAAATGGAAAGTTTTGTGTTGTCAAAAGGTCATTTTTTTATTAAAAAGGCAATCCACCCAAACAGAAAAAGGTCAATAGTAGCTTAACGCTATTACTACCTTTTGACGATACGTTGTAATTTAACGTCACAAAGGCTACGTCATTTGCTTTACTTTATCTATCACATCATCACTATCATCGAAGAAAAGTGATTATATTGAAATATTTTTAGAGAGAGAGACCACTTTCACATAAGTTTTATTACAATATAGTATTCTATTTTAAAATTGATTATTGTGAAAATGTGTCAAGTAACAATATGCACATGCACTAAGTACATGTGAGAGTGCTGTTGTCTCTTCACGTGCTGTAATGTTATCAACACGTACAATGACGAACCGTGAATTCCATGCACACTCTTGTGATTATAAAGTCGATTATTGGATAGAAGATAATATTGTCTCCTGAGCGTGATTTTCAAAGTGTCCGTATTACCAATTCACATATCTTACAGGATACTTAAGGATATTAACGTGGGTGTTGTTAATTTCTTACTGTGCCTAGTTTATAAATTAAACTTTATCATGGGTATACGAGTATATGTACAGGAAAAACATTATAAATACGGTATTATCCACGGTTTCAGGCATTCACTGAGGGTCTTGGAACATATCCTCCGCAGATAACAAGGGACAATCGTATTATTATTTTTTTAATATACGACATCGAGATTTTTTTACCAGAAAAAAAACTCTCAATTATTATTAACAGTTTTCATCTTTTCAACATATAAAATCAGACTGGAGCTCTTTCGTGAAATGTCAGATCTCTCCAACGTCGGATTATCACTTTGACAAAGCCTCTCTGCCCTGCGCCTTATGAAACAGGTCTTGGACTCATTGTCATCATCCAAACGAAAAATTAAGAGAATGTTATACTTGGGACATGTTCTGCGTGCTACCAAATGCCTAATTCTGCAGCTCATTCTAAAACTACTGGAAGAAGGCAGGTGTCCTGCCTTCGCAACTTTTGAGAGTAGACTGGAATTCTCGAGGGGTAATATTTAAATTTAAACATGCCATTAAACTGATAAAACCTGTTAAAAAGATTTCAATTCAAAAACAATTATTGAATTAACAAAAAATATATATACGCTTTGACAAACCCGCAAAAATAAATAAAGTAGTTTGCGTGTTAACACAACGACTTATTTAGACAAAATGTGCCATTTAATTTCAATAGATATTATCATAATAACATATTTCGTGGATTATTGAAAGTTGACAATATCGTGGATCTTTTATATCTAAAACGTAATACTAATAACACTTACGATAAATATTTGAAGATTCGCCAAAAAACAAACCACTTATTATAAACTCCATAATTATCTCAAAAAGTATGATTAATTATTGTACACGATATAATTTTTTTGTAAAATGAATTGAAAAAGCACATATTGTCCATCACATACAACTTAACACAAAAAGTTCTCATTATTTTTCAAAATCAAAAAGCACTTATATACTATTTTGGATAAAAACTTTTAGGTTTTTTTATTCTTAAGTAATAGACAGTTGAAAATTAATACATCAAGATAAAATTATAAAATGTTATGAAGGACTTCACTGTAAAAGGAAAAACGAAATTCGTCAATATTTTTTCGTCCCGATCGCCGCTACGCGAGCGTTACGAAGATACCGATACTGAAGAGTACGTTTCTTATACTGAGACAGACCAATTCTTGTTCCACTGTTAAGGCAAGACCCTCGAACTAAGATTAAAACTAATTTTGTTTAATACAAGCAAAGACAGGTTATGCCAATCTTAACGTTCAAATATGATAGAAACACAGTATCAGAATCTTATAATTTTGTATTGAAAATGTTTTTAAAAAAATATATCAGTCATAATGTATCCACAAAAAGTTGATTTTTAATATAACGCAGTCTATAAAAAAAAACAATATTGTTATTTTACTTTCCTTTTCAAAATGTATGAGTATAATTTTCTACGTGGATGGCAATAATGGATAATATGTCTAACATCCACTAGACCACTTGATCACCGACGATCTGGCTCTGATGTTTTATTTATTTAGACATTCATTGTAGAGCATACAAGAGACGAGTTTATAACCATACAGTAATCGTTTACAACCAATAAGATAAGACTTATGTAGATCAGTGTAAACTACTTAGTGAAATTATAACTTTATTTCTATGAAAAAATAAAAAAATGAGACAAAATATTTGTAAATATCACTAAATACTGGGAACGGAGAAGAAATTTGAAGCAATAGAGAAAGACATTAGAGATATGTAATATTTTTCAAGTCGCTGTTTGAAGCAAGTTAAAGAGGATGACAGTTTAACGATAGCCGATAACTGGTTCTTGAATCTAACGACGTAGACAGTGAAGGACAAGGTGAAGAAGGCAGAGCGATGAACTGGAAATGTCAAAAAGCAATCTCTTCTTGAGCATACCATAGCTCCCATTCATGATCGTAAAGATATTAAGAAGAACATCCAGACATTTGAGGTTAAGTTTCCAGCGGTTCCCGGTCTGGTTTAATTGGAGACCTTTTTTAATCTCAATTATTCTAGTCCTAACGCTTAGAAGCTATGTTACCTTAAATAAATAATTGTAGTGTTCTTGTGGTATCCAATATTACGAAATAACGCTATATAAATTACTTGATTTTTTTGTGCGGCTACAATATAAATGAATTAAGCACTCCATAAATCAAAGTGAACACATCAAAAATAAAAGCATGCCCACCTAAAATTAAATTCATCATTCATTCTCTCCAAATGATCAAACCATGTTTAAGCTCTTTTCTTCATCTTAATTAAAACGTCTATTTTATCCATGCATTCAATTCTGATGTCTTCATTCCTATTATATTATATATTGACATCCCACATTTTTTTCTTAGTACGTGCATCTCCGCAGCGTTTATTTTATGTTTTATCATTCTTCTGGAAAGTTCAAGTTTCACTTCCATAAGTCAAGGTGGACACCAACACACTATTATGTATTGTATTATTTTACTACTTTTAATGAGCTGGTTTATTGGGGGAAAATCTGTATGGCGAAACGCCCGCCAGTCGTTGTATAATATACAACCATGTGCTGTATAATATACAACCATGTAGATAAAATAATTAACATGAATTATTCACGAGTATAAACGTTTGCTGGTTACCAGTTTCAGAGTATCAAAGCATGAACAGTAAAGAATGACGTAATAAAAGAAGAACGGTTAACTGGAAAAACCAAAAGGCAATCTCTAAATATAAGAAAAACTACTAAAATGTGTCCACAGACCTTAGCTTATGAATATCTTCCACGGTAGTGTTAAAATGCCCGGGGCTCCATGGATGTTGCACGAAAACGAGTTTTTTCACTGTTTATATTATGTATTATTTATATTATATATACGAGTACATTCCTTATGCCGGATTAACAGTTTTCTATGACTTGTTTAAGCGTATATTATCCTTCTCAATATCACTAGGAGCCTGTTAATGGCACTTTTAATAAAGAACATCGCAGATCATCTCTACAAAAATCGCATGCAATATTCCAAATTATCTATACGTTCCAGTTTAAGCGGATTGTCAGTGAACGTGAACTATTAAATGTGAATTTACACCTTCACTAAAGTAATCAGTAAATGTGTAATAAAGTGTTATTTCTAGAATATGAACATTCATGCGCAGCTGCAGTTCTTGCAGTTCGTAATGCGCATCTCTGAAATGTAAATAAAAGAAAAATAAAAGTGCATACACGTTAAAATGACATGACTCTGACTTGTTGCATGAATAAATGATTTAAATTTACTTTTCCCAACTCCAGTGAGTAAACGTTAATGGACAATAGAGAGAGTGTACAATCACTAATGAATATAAATTTCTTATTTTCAAACGAATTCTTTCACATTTATTGATTGATTTAGTGAAGGTGTACAATGACTAATAATAGTTTACATTAACTGTACAATCCGCTTCCACTGTGATATGTATAAAACATGTTTTTGGAGCACTTAATAAGTATTTATTGATTTTATCATCAATCGATAAAAACAATTGTTAAGTATGTTAAGTAGATACACTGAAATGGGCTCCTTGAAGAAAGAGAAATATAGCATTTGAAAACTCGTGAAATTGCAAGAAACGAAAATATGACATAAAGTGATAATGATTCGAAATGAGCTAAGTCTACGGCGATGTACAACTTAAGCGAAGAAATTACCGATTGAATTCAATATTTCAATGGCATGTCATTAATTTAAGAAAAAACATGAATATCTATTTAATTTGATATGTGTTATAATGCTAACCAAACGCCAGTATTATTTAATATGCCTGTAAATTTAACAAGGACGAGGAAAAATCAATTTAAATGAAAAATCAAGAGATACACGATTGCTTGCTGTATTAACAGATGACTAAAAACTCCGCCTTACGTAATTTTGATGAAAAAAACTTGCGTAAAAGGAAATTACCAAATGAAATTATCGTGAAGCTTCAGGATAAATATGGATGGATGAAAATCTTCTTGTTGATTGGATGAAAACAATTTGGGAAAAACATGTTAGGGTAAGCAAAAGTAGAAGATTGCTGGTACTTGATGTATTCACAGGTCACTTGACAGACTTTGTAAAAAAGAAATCCCAAAATAGATTTGGTGATCATTCCTGATAGGATAACTTCGTAACTACAAGTTTTGGGTGTGGTTGTGAATAAACCTTTTAAAGAAACCAAAAATATTTGAACTGTTGATTTTTACTAATTACATCGCTCTGGAAAAATTTAAATAAAGTCTTGTGTCATTGCTTTAGGTGAACGGATCCTGCAGGCTTGGAACTAATGTCTAAGGAAACAATCATCACTAGACTTGAAAATGTTGTACGAGTAAATCTACTAAAATTGACTGTACTGAAGATGGCGTATTATGGGAAAATATGATTAATAGTTTCGAAGACGATAACAATATCAATGAAGATGAATCTGTTGCTCTCAATACTATCTGACGAAGACGATAACAATATCAATGAAAATGAATCTGTTGCTGGGAATAACACATCGATCAATAAGTCTCGGGACTAACACACAGATGGCGCCTCTAATAAAAAAACCATAGCGTTCTAAGTTAATACCAATCTTTAGAAGTTACGTGTCAAACATTCATGACATTCCGACATTGTGTCATTGAATTACAGTGGTTTTAGTGATGCTACTTTTGCTATTTTCAAAACAAAGGGAAAAAACGAATTTCGTGTGTTGATAAAAAATTGCTTTTTAATGGGAAAAAATACCGTTAAAACTCAGCGATGGCTTGAAAAGTGTTATCCGGGCTCTGCTCCGTCGAAAACAATAATTTGTCGGTGGTATGCTGACTTCAAACGCGGTCGTACAGACATAAATGATGCTGAATGCTCTGGTCGTCCAAATGAGGCTGTTACACCAGCAAACATAAAAAAAACTCAAAATCGTGATGAAAAATCGCAAAGTATAGTTGCGTGAGATAGCTGACATCCTGAAGATATCATTTGGTAGTGTTTACACTATTTTGTATGAACATTTGGCTTGGAAAGCGAAGGATTGGTGGCAGAGGAAACTCTAAAAGGACAGTCTGCGAGAGCCACTGACTTTATGCGGGGTGCCTGAGGACTGGAAGCAGGTGGCTCAGGGCCGTGGAAGATGGAGAAACATCTGCTCTCGAACTGATGGTGTCTCAACGTGCTGCGAAGATGCGTCGTTAGCATTGCCAGGAGACTCAACAGGATCTATATGTCTGTTACATCTGCCGAAGGGAATGCGCATCTAGGATCGGATTGTTTTCTCACAAAAGATCACATGATCGATGTGGAAGAGAAGCTTGAGATTGACTTTGGAGTAACGAGGCGATCCTCGACTAATAACCCCAGCAACGTCGACGATATGTAAGAATATGTATTGTGACAGTTACGGTTCAAAATTTACGTATTAATCATTAATTTTATAGTTACTGTTTAGTATTGTTAATATTGTTATCTGCAAATAAGGAAATTATGTTCGTATAGTTACAGTTTCATTAAATAAATAGGAATATATCCAAACAAAAGAAGTGCAATGTGCGCTAAATATATGCGTAACTATCGGAGACAATAGGGTGAGAGACAAACAGCAAAGAAAACCAACGCAGGACATGTGCTCAACAAATGTAAAGTTTTTGACAAGTACATCACCAAGAGACTGAAGAAGAAGTAATCAATTGACATCCCGTTATTTTTCACACAGCTAGTTAATTAGTGTAATTGACAAATTTCATCATCATCCTGTTGACTCATGTTGCTCATGACTGACTCACATGATAGCCTCCGACGACTCCTTTCCGTCCATCTCTGCACTCCGCGACTCGAAGGGTAGTTGTTCAGGGTAGTCCAGTTGCGTCTCTCACTTGATCTTTCCAACGCATTGGGATCCTATTGTGCGTCATCCTTCCACACTTCCAGTATACACAAACCTCTCCAAACTGTCTCCATGGCCACGAGCAATGTGCCCAAAGAATCGAAGGACTCGTCAAAAGCATCATCATCATCATCAGCCCGTCTCCGTCCAAAGTTGAACATAGGCCTCCCCTCTCCTCCTCCATTCCTCTCTTTCCTGGGCACATCGTTTCCAGTTGCTTCCGGCCACTCTTCTAATGCAGTCTGACTACCGTGTCTGAGGATGGCCCACACTTCTTCTTCCATGTCTAGGGCGCCACTCCAGCACTCTCTGGGTCCATCTATCATCTGTGCATCTGGAAATGTGTCCCACCCAGTTCCACTTCTGAATGGCGACGCGTCAAAAGCATATTGTCCATAATCTCTTGGTGATTATCAGTTCGTCGAGAATGGAGGCGTTAGTTCAAATTTACGTACGTGTGAAATAGTAATAATTTTTTTTTCTTTAAAAATGCACATTTTATCAAAAAAAGCAGTTTAAAACAATGGTACTCACTTTATAATCGATATTGTTTTTCCAAAACTCAGATTAACCAAATGGGAATCACCTTATAATCAGAGTCGCCCTATAGTCGGGCCAATACAGAAAACAATAGAATTAGGAATAACCGTCCTACACCAATCACCGCACATCATCAATGAAACAAAAGAAAGGAGGGAATAACACCAAGGATAATAATAAGATCCCACGTACTCGTATTGACGCATTGTGGGTTTCCGCCAACAATTATTAGGTATTATTATTCTCATGAAAACGGATGTTATAAAACAATCGAGAATATCAGAAATTCTTGAACGTCATGCGTAACATTTTTATTTGCAAATTTTGAATGTAGCATGCGGCACAAAAACAAATTAATGAAATTTATGTGAGATATGATTTAAAGATTGTTCTGTAATTATACTTCAAATGAACAAGACGAATGGTACGAGTATACTTTCAAGGATTATTGCCAGATTTCTAAAACTAAACAAGTGATTCATACAATTTTACAAGAAAATACATCCATATCATATATGCTCATCATTATATACTTATCTTAGTACCAACTATATAGCCTTATGAAACATGGACGTGGAAAAATACTGAAACAAACTTGCCTGATTCTGTAGAAATGCGTGCACTGAGAAGAATGCAGGAGGGGATAATGTATCGTCGTCATTGCTGGGCCTTGTAGTCGAGAATCCTCTCGCTATTCTATCATCAATTCAGTTGGAAAGAGAAGCTGTGCCATAGAGTTTATTTTTAAGTACGTGAGCCGTTGCACACCAGTAAACTCACCGGCCACATCGGTGTACTAGATCCGATGGCACGCCAAAGTGATACGATTGGAGCACATCGGCATATTTTCTCTCTTTTTCCCCCATTTTTTATTGGAAAGAATATATAATACCAAACTCATAGGTAACCTTATACCACCGAATACTAGGCGAAAAAAACCTGTGTCATTCGAGGGGAGTAGCACAGCGTGGGGTTCTAACCGGAGACCTTCCGCACGGAAGTCCACTACATTACCGCGCAACCATGCACCTCATAATGTACTCGTATGACGGAACATGAGATGAAATGATTAGAAATGAATGTGTATTTAAGGCAGATGTATTTAATAAGATGAAGAAGAACACTGAGAGATAGTATAAGTGTGAAGAACGAATGAATGAATGAAGACTAACAAATATATAGTGCAAATGTGAGTAGAAGGCGTTGTAGAAGATGTAGGAAAGTATGGTGTGATCGAGTGAATGATATTAAGAAAGAAGGAAATGTAAAAATTGGTAAAATACTGATCTTTCCCACTGGGGTTTGGATTCGATTCCCGATATTACCAAAAAAAAGGAATAAAATAATAAAGAATCCCGTCTGATATAACATAAATACTCGCACGCGCTAGACGTGTACGAGAATTATTGCCATCCGCGTGCGGTAGTATTTCGTCGTTTATATCTTATTTATTAATGATTTCGTCTTTAATTTTATGAATTTTCATATGAGAATAGTAAATAAAAACTTACTTTGTTATTTTATTTCGTCCGAAGATAAAGCCGCTTGTTAGGAGGTAGAAATACGTGGCACGGTGGCAGTGGAATAAGAAAGTAATTCCTTGTTAAGTGCTCTAATATCTCAATTTAAGGAAAATATTGTGATTATTATTTTCTTAAAGCCGTCATCGAGTTTGAATCACCACAAAAGGAAAACCAAATAACATTTTTTTTTAAATAGAGTTCTTGTACCTTAGGGATAAAATCTATATTCTCAACAAACACAATCTGGAGAAAATTACTTTTAAATGAAGTTGTTAATATATTGAAAACAAAAAATAATAATTTTATGACGGTAACTTCATTTTGCGGGAAATCTTTAAAACACTCTCCTGTAAAATCATTTTTACTGAGATGATATATTTGACGCTTTGTGCAATGATATTTAAATATTATAATAAGCCGTTTTATCAACTTAAGCAATTTATTATTACTATTTTTTTAATTAACTAATTAGTCATACCTTTCATTGATAAGGATCATGTTATCACTCGAGGACACCGTCCACTTTAACACAACAGTACGTAATACAAGAAACATGGACTTCACAACGAAAATCTTTAACAGTTAACACCTTCACAGTACTAACATAGACTACACATTCATAAGTGTTACTCTATCGATTTACAACAAGAATATGTCATCCTAAAACATTTATTTTACGTTTATAGTATAAAAAATCCGTTTTGGTTAAATCAATTACAATCTAGACCGCAATGGTCACAAAATTGTCAACTTGAATTATTTAGTTATATGTCCACCTAATTGAAATTAAATTGATTGTCGTTATTTATTTTTCTACAATTTTCTTCTGACCATTAATAGAATATAAGCTCCCAATTGTGCATTTAATAATTTATTTATTTATAATTCTGATGGTGTTCCACAGGGTGGAATAGTATCGCCAATTACATTTCAATCTTAATTGACTCCATAACTAGACAGCTGCGGAGCGAATATCATATACGAGTATACGTTGATGATCTTCAATTGTACACTAGCCTCCATTCCCGAGATATTTCTTCTGCTGTTGATATCATGAATTATGACTTCTGCTCCATCACGCAGTGGTCTAAAGAAAACTATCTACTCGTGATTCTTCTTAAATAACAATAAATTTTCGTAGGAAGTCGACGTCTCCTGTCAGAAAAGGCTTCCAACAATTTCCATATATTAATATAGATCAGGGGTGGCCAACTTGTTTGTTGTATGTTACTGTTTTGTTTTACATAAAAAATTGTCGCGATTTACCTATCAAATTCGCGAGATTTAACACATAACACACATGTTAAAAAGGATAACTAATAACTAAAAGTTTATTAATAAGCATGATCGGAATTTACTCCGCTAAAAAATATAAAGGAAAAGAAAACTTCACTTGTTAAATAACATACATACATTTATTTGGAGTAAACATACTCGTATCTACATATTAAAAAAATAATACTAATTGACTGCGTTGACAAGTGTATGCGCGTAGTGAGATTTAGCAACATCGCACGCCATATTGTAAATTACGAAGACAGCCGCGATCGACCTGTTGGCAATCCCTGATATATAGTAGATGATTCTGTGATTCGGTATTCATCATATATCCAAAATCTGAAAATCCTTATTGATGAAAATCTGAGTTGGCGTAATCATGTCTCCGAGTTAAGCCGCAAAATTATATGTTAAGACGCGTAATTCTTAGCCTGTTTTAAGTTGAATATCCAATATTTCATGATCCATTACTTAACTACGGTGATATACGAGTACATTATTTGGAATTATATACAATATAATATAATTATTGACTGTAGAACCAAGAGCCGTAAGAATGGCCAGGGACAGTATCCCCCAAGCAAGCAGACCTCCAGGACGACCTCCCAAAAGATGGAAAGACAGTTGGCAGTCGACGTCACAAGAGACAAACAATGATGCAGGACCATAACAGGCCAACAGGCCTAAAATAAGATGAAGAAGAAGACTGTAGTTAATGAGTTGTCAATAAGAATGGGTTCTGTCAGTTACGTCTTTCACAATATGAAGGTCATATGGGATTCATTGTTTAAAATGAAGATAAAATATCGACTATCTTAATATTTAAATGTTACAAGGTCCGAAAGTGAAGACTTCTCAGTTTAGAGAACAAATGTCTTATGAGGGTGATCGTAGTCAAATAGTTTGATCATCGGACAAATGAGACGATCCATCTTCCAACGTAATAGCTGCTTATAAACACCACGATATGGGTGAGACGCTGAAGATCGTTGGATCACATATAGGCAATGCTGACCAAAAGCCGCGTTGTTTTATCGACGAATCGAACGACTATCTTATATCTTCTACCGAAGCTATAAGGAAAATAGCAGTCGTAACTTGGGAAGACGGAGTTGGGTCCTGCCTTTTGCCGAGGTAACATCGTTTAGGTTCCGCTCCGCCGATATTTATATAAATATATGGAGGGAAAATTAAAGTTTTGTTTTCCTATTTGTGTTGCACATCATTGGATACACACGCTAAACAGGAAAAATAATGCCGAAGGGACATATCCCATATCGGAAGGCCAAGGAGCCGGGCACCCCCGACTGAGTTTTCCGCGCTTTTCTCAGTCTCTAAGCAAATGCATGGTGAATCCAAGAAAGACGGGCGCGGACGTCATCCTTCCTTCCCCACACTAACAAACGCATACATAAAGAAGGAGAACTAACACGATACACGTTGGGCAACGTTTGGGGGCAACGAATGTACGAGTGACTCTGCAAAGTCACTTCAAAGAGTTAAATAATTCAATCCAGCATTATAAACCTGATCTGTCACATGCCGTCCGGTGTCCTTTTTCCAAATGATCCAAAAAAAAACTTAGAAGAACGTGTTATACCGGCTGCGGATTGGCCTGGATGGAAGCGTTCTTTTTCATCCATATGCTCCGGTCAGGATAAAAAGGATGTCAAACGTTATTTTAACCAGTTTATGAAGACATGTTTTCATTTTTCTGTTTGACTCATGTTTTCTTTGGGAGAAGCCAGTAGGGAATAAACTCCAGTCAGTATACTGATAATGATGATACATGATTAGAAATGTTTTGAGTCTTTCACGGTTCTTCCTATCAGTTGTAAAAATCTCTAACCTTATGATACCGAAGTTTCAACAGTGTTACGGTTTTCATCTTCAGGGTTAACTTGTTGTCTGTAGATGGCGAAGTTGACTACAAACAAGCCCTACATATAAAAAGTGTAACGTTTTCTAAATGTCGGCATTATAAGCCAAACCACACGGTACAACACTCCAAAAAACCTTATATAAAAAACTTTATGTAACCATATGATATGATTAGAGTTGCAAAACTTTGAAATGCTTCCGATAAATGTTAAAACAGATTTTTTTACTAAGCATTTTTTCTTAGTATCCTTTTTAATAAAAGATTTTTTGGCTTTGTTTTCGTGGGTACATTTGTAAAAATAATGTTGGGTCAAAATAATTCTTCAATACGCGTAGTAAGTACTGGAGAAATATTAATCAAAACGGAATGACCTATTTACTTGGAATTGGTGTATCCTTTCAACGAATTTTTACACTTCATTTTTTGGTGAAGTAATCGCCTCGCTGGGCCAAAGTTCATTATAATATGAGCAAAAAATATAACAGTATAGCATTCATGATTTCATAATAATATTTATTGAACGATTTTCTGAATCTTAGGTACTTGGATGATAAGGATAATTAAATTAACTTTGATAGCAAGGGTATTTAAGTGAACTTTGATAGCAAGGGTATTTCAGTAAACTTTGATAGCAAGGGCATTTAAATGAACTTTGATGGCAAGGATCTTTAAATAAACTTTGATGCAAGGGCATTGAAATGAACTTGATAGCAAGGATATTTGTATGACCTTTGATAGCAAGGGTATCTTTAAATGAACTTCAATAGCATGGGTATTTAAGTTAACTTTGATAACAAGGGTATTTAAATTAATTTAGAGAGCGATGGTATTTAAGTAAACTTTAATAGCAAGGGTATTTAAGTGAACTTTGATAGCAAGGGTATTTAAGTAAACTTTGATAGCAAGGGTATTTAAGTAAACTTTGATAGCAAGGGCGTTTAAATGAACTTAATAACAAAGGTATTAAGTGAATTTTGATATTTAGGATATTTAAATAAACTTTGATGCAAGGGCATTGAAATGAACTTGATAGCAAGGATATTTGTACGACTTTTGATAGCAAGGGTATCTTTAAATGAACTTCAATAGCATGGATATTTAAGTTAACTTTTATAGCAAGGGTATTTAAATGAACTTGAATAGCAAGGGTATTTATATAAGTAAACTTTGATAGCAAGGGTATTTAAATGAATTTAGAGAGCGATAGTATTTAAGTAAATTTTAATAGCAAGGGTATTCAAATGAACTTGAATAGCAAGGGTATTTAAGTTAGCTTTGATAGCAAGGGTATTTGAATGTGCTTTGTTAGGGTGTCTAAATGTGCTTTGGAAGCAAGAGTATTTAAATGTGCTTTGATAACAATGGTGTTTAAATGTCCTTTGGGAACAAGGATTTTTAAAATTTACTTTAATAATAAGGTTGTATAAACGTATGCTTTGATAGCAGTGGTATTTAAATATACTTGGATAGCGTGTTCAAATGTGCTTTGAAAGCAAGGGTATTTAAATGTGCTTTATAAGCAATGGTGTTCAAATGTGCTTTGCGATCAAGAATATTTTAATTTACCTTAGTAGCAATGGATACGTGTTCTTTGGTAGGAAGAATATTCAAAATTGTTTTGGTAGCAATGGTACTTAAATCTACTTTGATAGCGAGGATATGTAATTGTACTTTACTACAGAGGATATGTTAATGTACTTTGGTAACAAGGGTATTTAAATGTGATTTGGAAGTAAATGTACTTTGGTTGCAAAATTATTGATAAAAATATCGTCGGAATATGAATGACTCCACATTTTTTTAAAGATATCGCATTTATTATTTTGAGCATATTAATTTCGTAATCATCTTTATTTTCTTATAAACTCCTATCAGATTCATATTGGGACAGATATTTTGACTATTTGTTGAGTTCAAATTAATTAAACTTTTTACAACTTCAAAGTTTTACTACATATCAAACAAAAAAATCTTCTTGGTTCCACAACCTTGACAAAGGCATTTAAATATGGAGATATGTAATTTTACTTCAAATACCTAAAATTTGAAGTTACTACATGTACCTTAAACGTGGAACATGAAACTGGCGACCCAGACCCCAAAAGACATAAACGTTGGCCAAAAACGTTATGGTTTAAAGACGTAAAACATGTAACGGTACAAAATTGAAGTTAAGGCACATAATTAAGATACACGGAGATGTAAAGTAGAGGCATGCGTCTTTTACTGGATCATTGAAGTTTGTTAAAATTGGAGACAGAAAGAACAAAATCCCTAGAAGAACAACATATAATATTGAGAATTTAAGTTGCTAAATGTTATACGACTATCAGAGTCAATATATAAGTTGAAAAAGTTGAACCTTCTCTTAAACTTAAATAAAACTACTGGAAGACAGTAATGCTACGAATGACTTAATCTTCTTCATGTGCCATGTCTGGTCCTCCTGACGTTGGCGATCCCCCTTGAGAAAATAGCTGAGTGTCTCAACTGTCTAGATATTTGTCAATTCACGAATGTTGCGTTACTAAGACAGTCATTTTCTACCGATTCCTCGTCGACCCTCATTTTGCTCACCAATATTAGTTTTACGAAGTGGTATTTTTCTCCTCTCAATATATGACCCAAATATTCTATCTTTCGGCATTTAATGGCATTTAAAAGCTCTCGTTCTGCACCTACCCGATACAGCATCTCGGTGTTTGAGATTCGAAAAAGCCAAGAAATTCTGAGCATTCTCCGATGAATCCACATTCCGAGAGCTTCTAGCTTATTTAGCATTCTGGTCTTCATGCTCCATGTTTCAACAAAAAACTTACAAATCACAAATTTACTTAAACACTTCATCCACAGAAGGAAGAATCACATCTGGCAGCTACAGTAGCGCCCGAACGTATTTAGCGCAAAACAAACTGCAGAAGAGTGAAACTGGGATCTAATGAAAAAACTCGAAAATTAAAGAGACGACCAATTATTTCAAGCGACATAAGATCGCTAAGAATGGCAGGGATGAGGCATGTACTCGTATGTTAAGCAGATCTCAGTTGACACGATCAATAAATATCATTACGTAAACCCAACAACGTGGAAGAAGGTCTCTTGGGAGACGGAGACCGGAGCTTTTAGATAACGTACAAAAGCATCTCAAGAGGAAGACTTGGGGGAGACGGTGAGTCCCGAAGTTATATCGCACGCAGTCATATAATATTTATTTATTTACGTCTCATGGCGCTCTTACGATTCAAATAAATCCTATCTAGCTTAGATGGACGTACAATTCATGTTGAGTTTTAGCCTTTCAAACGGTTTTTTTTCAAGCTTATCCGTCATTCGCCGTCTCCTTCCAGTCTCCCTCCACTCCCAGCTGCCTAAGATTATCCTGCACGTTATCTTAAATACACGATATCGGTATGCCAGGTGGCCTTCTGCTACATGGTTAATTTTCATAATCATCATACGTCTCTCTCACTACCACCCTCCTCTAATTGGTTATTTTCTGTATGCGGCAGATCTCTGTCATACTATTAAGCCACATTAACTTTCATCTCCTCACTCTCCAATGCCCCATCTGATCGCTGAACAAACCCTTCCTTGTTCTTACAAGGAAAGGTTTGTTCAGCGATCCGATAAGACGAGATATTGTATAAATGCCCAAATCAGCATAGTTCAGATGAACATACAACTCATGTATAACTTAAGCCTCACAGACGATTTTTTCCAAGCCGATCAGTCACTCGCCGTCTCATTCCAGTCTCCCTCCATTCCGAGCCTTCTTAGATCCTGCTGCACGTTATCTAAAAGCCTATCTCTCGGTCTACCAAGTGACCTTCTTCCGTATTATTCAGCTAACATAATGATCTTTGCTAATCATAGCAGCTAGATATGCTTACATGGCCTATCTTTCGGTCTGCCAAGTGACCTTCTTCCGTATTATTCAGCTAACATAATGATCTTTGCTAACCATAGCAGCTAGATATGCTTACATGGCCTATCTCTCGGTCTGCCAAGCGACCTTCTTCCGTATTATTCAGCTAACATAATGATCTTTGCTAACCATAGAAGCTAGATATGCTTACATGGCCTATCTCTCGGTCTGCCAAGTGACCTTCTTCCGTATTATTCAGCTAACATAATGATCTTTGCTAACCATAGCAGCTAGATATGCTTACATGGCCTATCTCTCGGTCTGCCAAGTGACCTTCTTCCGTATTATTCAGCTAACATAATGATATTTGCTAACCATAGCAGCTAGATATGCTTACATGGCCTATCTCTCTCTCTGCCAAGTGACCTTCTTCCGTATTATTCAGCTAGCATAATGATCTTTGCTAACCATATCAGCTAGATATGCTTACATGGCCTATCCATGCCAACCTTCGAGAGCTTGTGTAGCTTGCAATTGGAGGTTAACTAGTTAATTTTTCAATTTCTAGATCTCAGTTTTCACTCTCCTGCAGCCAATTATCTTTCGTAGTATTCGGTTTTTGAAGATCAGTAACTTTTGTTGAAATTTCAGTGTTGAATACACGCCTTGGAGCCATAAGTTACTAAGGATAAGATTATCGAGTTATATATTTTCAGTTTAACAATCCGGAGCAGGGCCTTACAGCTCAGCAGTTAGTGAAGTGCTGTGACTTCTCTAGTTCTGAATTGAAATAAATCGACTGTTAAAAAAACTAGGAGCAAAAACATTCAATACCGTACCTGAGTTACCCAAGAGCACTACTGTAATGTATGCTACTACTAAACGTACGAACAACAATAAATTCAAATGAAAAGGTTTCCAAGTGATACCAGTTTTGAAACGAAAACGGAAAACCTGGACGCTAAACAAGCATGCTGTCCACTGAGTCAGTGCACCGAATAAACAACAAATAAATACAAATTCAAGTTAAATACGTGTAATATTATCTAATACAACTTTAAAAGCTTATTTTTGTTTTAAAAAAATGCCTACAAATGGCCTTCCGAAGATCACTGGAGTAGAAAGTGCTGTGACCCAGAAAATCGTCTGAAACTATTCATGACGGAATGACGTGTTTTCCCACCACAAACTGGGGTATTCCCGGTTTTCCCAGAGGCAACAGCAAAAAAGTCTACAAGGACCATAGTACAAATAACATCAGCGATCGACTCTGCGTAGAATCGAAACCTGTTGTTAGTCGTCACTTATGACGCAAAGCAAACCTGTCTGGCTCATGAGTTATGCACTATCTTCACATACACCGAATACGTCATTGGTACGATTTTAAAAGACCCACACACGAGGGTGCCATATAATATTATAATGTAATAGTCCTCTTTTATCTGCGAAGAAGGCGTTGCAAGACTTTCAATGGATGCCTGAAACGGCGAATATTGCCGAGCCCTATACGTTCTATATTTTCTCATCTAACATACATATATTTTCTTCTTCTTAAGGCGATGTATCCAATCAGATGTTGGCCACCATGATAGCTATCATAATTGTATTCATTGTAGCTCGAAACAATTCAGTAGGACTGCACCCAAACCATTCTCGCAAATTCTCAAGCCAAGAGATGCTGTGTCGTCCTCTGCTTCGTTTGCTATTTATTTTTCCTTGGATGATCTGTTTTACTCGTATAATGATGAATTTTGTGTACCTCATTATATATGACCGAGATGCGGAAACTTGCGAAACTTTACAGTTTAGAGCAGTTCTTGGTCTTAACGCATACGAGGAAGTAAGCACTTCCACATTTGTAACACGACCTGTCCAGGGGATCTTGGAAATACGTCTGATGATCCACATCTCAAAAGTCTTATCCCAGTGACATTTCCTAGTGCAGTGTTCACGTCCTCATCTGATAGGAAGTTGAGATGATGTAGCTGCGAACCACACTACTACTAAATTCAGTAGTTTGTATTTTTTTTATGACGATTATTTAAAAAAAAAATATTTTGTTTGAATGTTAATTTTATCTAAATTGCTATATAATACAGGGCACATCTTGCGAGCTTATCACTTGACAGCATTTTTTCCAAAAAACTAACTGTTCAAAAATAGTAAAAAAATACAATACATAATAGTGTGTTAGTAGTCACCTTGACGTATGGAAGTATAACTTGGACTTTGTAGAAGATGAAGACAAAAAATATCAATGTTATAGAGATACGAGCACTAAAAAAATGTGGAGTGGCAATGTTTGGCAAGGCGGAATGAAGACATCATATATTCATGCATGGATGAAATTAATGGTTTATTTAAGATCAAGAAAGGACATTCAAGATAGTTTGGATATGTGGAGAAGATGAATGAAGAAAGAATAATTGGTATACAAATCGGAAGAGCAAGGCGTGCAAGAAGAGCTAGACAGATCAAGTGGACCAGATTTTGAAAGAAGGTCAAGTGAAAATATGAATACTAGAAGATTGTGCACCCAAGTTTGCGCTTGGATAGAATATTTTGAAGATGTGTTATCTTTGCCTACCCCGCAAAGGACGAAGTGTGATGCTATGTATGTGAAAAAAATATTTTTAAATTGCTCAGTGTGTGGTAAATTTAAGTTATATTCGTCTTGTTTTATTAGGAAGACCACAAGTTGTAAAATATTTTGGTTCAATTTAATCATTTTTAATGGTACCAAGGACATGTACTCGTATATTATGTACATACATAAGAAAACCACAGTAATGTGAAACATGGCATCGCTAATTTATTGTTACATGTTCAGATCGAACAAACTAGGTCATTTTTCTTGTTGTGTGACATCCATGGTCTAGTTGGCATTGGTAAGACGCCTGTTATTCAACTCAGAAGTTAATTCTCTTGGAACCCAATTTATTTTGAAAAGGGTTTCAGTCTAGTTTTCACTTAAGGTCTCTTTAATACATTCATGGTTGATTGAATAAGATTACCACATAACAATAAACCCGTAAGGTTCTACTTTATGCAATGAAAGTGAAATACAGGTATGCCAAAAGTTATTTTGCATTACGGACCACATAAACTATTTTACATTAGGCCTAAGGCCGCATCTATTCAAAATTAAAATTAAATGTTTATTTATTTAGAATATTTATTAATTAATTACTTTATTATTACACTTATTACAATTTCTCCGCTACACGTGTTTCTACCTCCTATCCCGAGGCTATATGCAGAGAGAGCTTCGGGATAGGAGGTAGAAACACGTGTAGCGGAGATTAATGTTATAAGTGGAATAACAAAGTAATTTATTCTTAAATATTCTTATACGAAGCTCCATAAAGTTGAAGCCGAAACATTTAATGAATGTATTGTACTTATTTCATAATAACTTATTAATATTGTTTTCATGATTGGTTGGCGAACCGCGTGTTTGTCAAGTTTAGTGTAATATAAAACAATACGATATATTCATTTCAAAAAATAATTTTGGTCCGATCTAGATTACATTACATTTTTAATCTGACCTTAAAAAAAGTTCACCAAATTTAATAAAAAGTAAAGTGAAATTTTCCAAAATTATAAAAATAAACTAATTCAATATGAAATATATTAAAATACAACGTTTAGAAACATTATTCCGTCGTACATTCGCTCAATATGTCCAAACCGACAAACATACTATTATTTACTTTTCTTAACGTCAATGTTTAGCTTACATTCATCCTTAACAATTGCAAATGTTATTCTCTTATACATCAATACCCACTGCATATTTAATACATTACAATTACCAAATAAGGAAAGAAAAACGTTTATTTAAAGTAATAATGACACACTGTATCTTGGTCACACTAGCGCTAACCCGGCGAATAGGAAGTTGTTAAATATAAGAAGTTATTAATGTAATATACTTGTTCTTGAATCTTGAATATTTTGCTATGGTTAATTCCAGTTCAGTGACTCACTATCGGAATTTCCGAAGTGGATTCACTGTCATTTAATTTAATATCTAAAGTCAAATAATACACATAATTCTGGCGTATTATTTAATAATTTATTTATTATACAAAACTTTCAAATACAGGTTAAACCCAATTACAAACAAAGATTAAAGAGAATAACAATACGAGTATATACTCCTACAGTAACAAGAAAAAAAAATTTGTTAAGCCAAAACAACTAACTCCCATTATTAAAAAAAAATCAAAATACTTTCTTAAAAAACATTTACTGAAATGTTGAAGATGTCAATATCCGAGGTCCTATTTAAAAGAGACGGCCCATGAACCAAAGGGAGAGCACTTAGCAAGTTAGTTCTTATTGCCAGTATAAATCGGTCAATATATCTGCACCTCGAATAGTTGACTGAAACAAAACACGATATATTTTTATTGGATTACGTCAGCAACTTAGATATGAGAAGAAACCCTCACGTTTAGAAGGTAGTGTCCCAACTTACCTAGGTGAAACTTTATAGGATAGAGCCACGAGCTGAAACCGAACTCCGTAAGTAGAGAAAGCTCAAAAATGTCATTTGAACTTTCTCCACTATTTGATATTAACAATCCACCGCGGACTCCACACGTATACTTCACATTCTAAGCTACGTACCAGCGATCTGATAAACTCTTCCTATAAATGACTTAGAGACTCGTATTACAAACCCCAATGCCTTATAGACAGACTCATACAATTCATTATAATAACTAAGTTCTCGGCATCACTCGACGCGACTGTGGAACGAACTTCCAAGAGTTACCAGTGCATTATCCTTAATTATATTGTATTGTACGAGTATTACACATTAATTGTGTACAGTACAGCCTACCGTACTTGTTGCCATGAGGCAATATCTTCCAACAAACCAGAAATATATTAAAGAGGAAATCAGACTGGAATCTTTTTTCTTTTCTTTTTAAATCTGGATTCCAACGGAAATCGAACTCGCAACCTCTGGGTTGGGAGACAAGCGTCTTACCAACTAGGCCACAAAGGTTGTCACTTAATCACGTTCAAGAAATAATTGAAAGAAAAAATATCACAATACTTAGAAAATTCTTTCCCCCTAATTTCCCTGTCTCCTTTCCTTATCCTTGAACGAATTCATTTCATCTAAGCTAGTGATGAGAAACTTTTCTTTTCACGAGGGCCAAATTAAATGACAAAAACATTTTTGGAACCGCATTTATATGCTCGCTTATATTCACATAATTATCCAAACAGATTATTTTACATAACATTAAATCTTATTCATTCTTCGACATATTATTATTAGAAAATCCTTACTATAATTCAGTATTTTTATTGTTCTCAGTAACTTTTTTCAAATTAATTTAAAAAAAATTTAAAATATTTAAACGACTCGAATGGGAAATTTGACACTGCTTTTTTACGACAAGTTTTTCAAAGTTTGCTGACACACCGGTAACAGCAACTCGCAAACGATTTTCCAGTCTTTCGTCATCGAGGCTATTTCTGACATTATTTCGCACAATATTCATTTTGGACAAAAAAAATGTTCGCAAAAATAAGTGATTCCAAATAAATTAGTCATCTTTTGATTATTGGAAATTCATCATATGATAAATACAATTTGTAAAAGTCAATAAGATGTGTGCTTCGAAAATTGTTGTTCAAATCCGTGTTATTTTGCAAGTCAATGATTTCGATTTGGAATTTTACTAGTGCATTTTCGACATTTATGTCAAGTGGCGATGAACAAATTTCATGCTTGCAGAAATCTAGGAATCGCTGTAGATATTCATTCAAAAGGCACTGCAATTCGCAAAGATTTTCTCGTTTTAGTGTTGGAAAATGAGCCATATTACGCTCTAACTGCCGATTCCACAGTCTAAATTTATTTTTGAACGCCTTGATAGTATTATATACATACGTCGTTAACTAATAAATTTGATCCTTGAATATTTTTATTTAATTCGTTCAGTTGTTGATTAACGCAGAAAGCGGAAACACACATATATTCCTCATTATCAAACTGCAAAAATTGTTTTCCTTTCATATACAAGAAGAGTCGTATATCTGACTTAAAATCATACACTCGTTTCACCATTTTTTCTGCAACTTTTCCACCGTATTTCATTACAATAAAGAACATCCCGTATTCCGAGTCCATGTCACGTAAAATCTTTGAATTAGCGATGATTTAATCCTTTTGGTCGAATTATATTCACAATTTCATATTTCGCGGAACAATATTTTCCATTTTATTTACATATTTGCATATAAATTCTCTTGGTGTATCATGCAATGACAAACGATTAATTGGCAACATATCAGTTATGGTATTTTGCATCTCTTGCAATCAACCCTGATAAACCATTGTTTTGTTAAGATATAGCTGGTGCTCCTTTGGTCATTATTCCTATAAGTTTCTTTAATGGAATATTTATCGACCGAATTTTTTTTTAAATCTTCGTAAATGTTTTGTCCTCTGGCATTAAATAAGCGAATTCTTCGGTAACGTTGAATTCCACATCGATCCCTCTTATAGACACTGCCAGTTGTGATGTGCCGCAAATATCCACAGCTATTGAAATCCATTGCAGATTAACAATTGGCGTTTTTTTTAAGTATTTTAAATATTAGAGATAAATCATTAGTTATTTGCGCAATCTTAAAACAAGATAAGCTTATTTTAGATATATGTATTTTTATCTTGAAATGCAACTTCCACAACTGCCCCCAAACATTGCTTGATTATATCACCGTCTACAAACATTGCTTGATTATATCACCGTCTACAAACATTGCTTGATTATATCACCATCTACAAACATTGCTTGATTATATCAACATCTACAAACATTGCTTGATTATATCACCATCTACAAACATTGCTTGATTATATCAACATCTACAAACATTGCTTGATTATATCACCGTCTACAAAGGTTTCATTTTCTTTGCTAGTATAATATTTCAGAAACAACGTAGCTTTCACGGACTGTAACATCTGATCTTGAATAAATCTTAAATATACTTTACTGCTGAGTAAGACTCTTCTGGATTTGTTTAATTTTATCTTGACGTAACTACCCTTGTAAATTATCGAATGACGAGGGTTTAGATTAGAAATGCCGCTTTTTATTTTATTAAGCACACAACATTGTATTTAATATATAGGTGTATAAAAAAGTAATCTTCCGTCCATTTGCTTTGAAACGTACGATTATCTTCAAACAATTTTCGCCGTTTCGCTAACTCCATAAGAAGCACAAAATTAACACAAAACATAACAACATCACAAAATTAACAAAAGTCATAACAAATTCACAAAGTTAAGAAACATAAAGTATAATCTTTTTATAGCATCGAAAATATTTTGCCTACACGCACGAACTTTCAAGTAACAACTGACCAAGTCTGAAATGGCGGAACGGTTGAAAGGGTGGGATTCTTCAAAATACACCATGAGACAGTAGCCCACCATTCACCAGGCGATCCGTCGCCATCGATCCGTGTGACGACGCGATCGAAATCGGAGACATGCAACCATACCCTGAATATATAACCATAGCCTTAATAACAATCAAACTTTATCTTCTCACAACGCATATTTTAGCTAGATATAATAAGGACACGATGCAGTTCATTCGTACTGCATTCGGACATTTCATTTTTTTTAATATTATACTGACTTTAAAATTTGCAACAGCCGTACTGGGCCGCTGAAAATAATCCCGCGAGCCTCGAGTTCTTCATTACTGTCAACCAACACTTGTTTTAATGTAAAACATGTCATGGATTAAAACAACATTACGTATCCTAGATAAGCTGGTTGATTGGAAGAAATTGCTGTATATACTCGCAAAATATATTACTCGTATAATATACAGAAAAGTTTAAAAAAATCATGCGCACAAAAGTAGCAAAACTAACCAATGCGAAATAAACAAGGATATACTCGTACAAGAACCAGTGCCGTAACTAGCTTTTCATGTGCCCTGTGCAGGTTTTATTTTGGGACTCTTAATTATATTTTCGTGAAAAAAATAATATAACGAATGACGAATACTGACTACAACATAGCAATTTTTGTAGACGTAAGAAAAAACAAGATCATTGATGACATATTTTTATAAATCAAAATATTTCTTACAATTGCACTTTTATGGATTTCATTTAATCAAATTCATTGATTACATTATAATTAATATCCCACTTTTAAGAGAATGCGTGGATCAGATTTTCTCTTTACATACGTGGAAAAATGTATGGCTAACATAAAAAAACCCTATTTTGTTCGTTTGTGGAGTTGGAAACGCATCTAACCACGTGATAAGAGACGAGCTATGGAACATATTGAATGAATATGATGTTGAATGTAAATTAATGCGTGGTATTGTGTCATTAAATGCCGAAAGTAGAACATGTATTAAAGTGAATGGTACCTTGACTGAATGATTTAATATTTCGAAAGGTGTAAATCAAGGATGCGTTATGTCACACTGGTTGTTCAATATTTATATAGATTCATGTGTGAAGGAACTACAGAGGTCAATTGGTGGCATACAAATGTCGAATGGGAACGTATGCAGATTGAATGGTAGTGTTGGCGGAGAGTGAAGATGAATTGCAGAATTTTATAAGTATTGTATGAGATGCGAAGAGAAAGATCTCAGAATGAATGTTACAAAATTAAATGCATGGTGATAGAAAAATTTGAAAGGAAAAGTAAATGCAAAATATAGGTGAAAAATTAAAGATTCCAAGTCGAGAATTTCTGATATTCGGGTAGTATTTTTTCAGATGATGGAAGATTCAAAAGGGATATGAAACGGCGTGTAGTAATAAATTCAATGGGGCACTAAAACAACATATATATTTGAACCGGGTAGTATTCCCTTCATTCCCTTAAAGTGTTGCAAAGATTTCTACCAACTAAAACCAAAATTTTACTCGTACAATCTCTGCTCTTTCCGATTCTGGACTATGCGGACGTATGTTACTTGGATGTTACAGAGGAACAGCTGGACAAATTACAGCGTCTTCAAAATGTGTGCCTAAGATTTATTTTCAACCTACGAAAGTACGATCATATAACTTCATACCAGAAGGCATTGAACTGGTTGAATGTTAGAAATAGACGCCAAATTCACATACTGTCTCTATTGTATAATATCCTTAACTGTCCCGCCGCACCCTCTTATCTCGCCGAAAATTTTCAGCGTCTTTCCAATCATGGATTAGCGCTACGCTCAAACAGAGATTGTTTATTGGCCTTTCCAGTTCACCGCTCTTCTTTTTTCACGTCGTCCTTTACTGTCCATGCAGTGAGACTCTGGAATCAGTTACAAACCAATATAAGACTCGCTCCGTCCTTGGCATGCTTTAAGAAGCGACTGAAAAAACTCTTAATTTCTAGTCAGTAAAATAACGTGTTTCATTCCTGATTTTTCTTTTCCTTTCCTCTCCACCATCCTTTCCTTTCCTTTTGATTGATGATATCTCACTTTATATGAAAAATAGTGTTCGGGTGATTGTCCGTCTTTGTGGGGTTTGTGGGCATGTTCTCACGTATATGTTTATGGATTTCGTGGGGATGGATAGTCATTTGAATGATTTGTGCGACCCCGTAACTTGCTTCATTTACTTTTGTCTGGTTGGTTGGAAGAGATTGCCGCCTGGCAATAAGCCCGCCAGATTGTATTGCAATAAAAGTGTTAAATAAATAAATAAATAAAATATCAAAATCTGCTAACATGATAATCCACAACAGTATGATGGTGCCAATTTTTTTTGTATGGGAGTGAAACGTGGACTATATGGAAGGGCATTGTATGACAGAATACGGAATGAAGGGATCAAATATGAATGTAAACTTAAGAATGATGTATTGAGTAAGATGAAGAAGAACTCAGATGGTTTGGGCGCGTGGAATGAATGAATAAAGAGAGACACACAAATAGTACAAATATAAGGAGAGGGTGTATGAGAAGAAGATCAAAGAAAATATATTTGTATCAAGCTAATGATATTCTGAAAGAAGAAATTGTAGAAAGTCAGATAAATCGTAGAAGTTGTATGAGACGATGTACGAATGTAGAAGAGGTGAAAGACTTGTATCGAAATAGGAAAGTCTGACGCTCTGTCTTCTCTGCCTACCCCGACTGGGAAATGGATTGATGGTATGTATGTATAATTAATATATTTAACTACGAGTATATTACATTAAATTGAAAATATGGAAATAGTGGATAGTCATTCAAAGCACTGGGGAGAAAATTTAAATTTTAAAATATATGTGTTATTTGTATTATATTTTTTTTTGACAAATCCATTTTCATTCCTCAGTTGTTCTGTGACATGTGTATGCATAGTGACAGCACTGACCACAATATGTTAAACAGGGCCGTTATATAGTTTTATGGGTTCAAAGGCCTATTTAATATCTTAATTCTATCTCACTTTATATGTTTTATGCAATATTTATATAAAATTAAATGAATTTATTAAATTTTTTATTATATTTTAAAACAATAGGTTATCTGAAAAGTTATTTAGAATTGTTAGTTCAAATTCAAACGCAAAATTGCACGGATTGCTAGTGGATCGTGGTTGGGCGGGCGTAATCTCTTGTATCATAAAATTCTTGTTATTTTCGATCATAGCCTTGAGCTGTTCGTCATCAGTGGTAATCGGCCTTCCTGAGCGGATACCATCTTCGAATGTTGTATCACCATTACGGATATTTTCAACCGCATTTGACATACACGATCGCTTACCACATCGTTGCCATACACTGTAAAGATATTTTTTTACGGTTTTCTATCGCATTTTTCCTTTGCGGTAGTTAAAAAACATCAAGCACCTAAAAAAACAACTTAATTTGTTCCATCTTCAAAGTGTCTAAAAAACGGCTTAGCAATTTGGATAAATAATGGCCGAAAAATGTACTAAACTATTACCATTTTATAAATATATACATTAAGCACGTTTGCAATGAAGTAAGCAACGAAAAATTAGCCCTACCGACATCAACAATTTAGCAATTTGGGTAAATAATGGCCGAAAAGTGCATTTAACTATTACCACTTCATAAATATATACATTCAGCATGTTTGCAATGAAATAAGCAACGAAAATTTAGACCTGCTTTATGACGGGCATATGCCTTAGGGTAGGAGACAGTGCTTTGCATATTTAATAGTAAAATTTTAAAAGTATAAATAAAAAATTAAAAACTATCCGAGAAATACGAAACTTCTTTCTGGACAATATATTATGACAAATACGGACGTTACTATGAATTATTGTTGTTAATCTTCGGTGGATACTTCTAACCGTTTCCATATTTTACCTAAAAAAGCAGGGTTTACGCGTTCCATTCCCATTAAAACCCAATTTTATTTTAAAATGCGTCAGTAGGTTTGCAATTAAGATTTGCTTAAATTAAATAAACTACTTTATAATAAGTTACTATTCTAAATTTAAAAAAACTGTTTTAAATTTCAACATAATCTTTTTTGAGGAATATACACTTTGTCCGGCAATCTTCCAATTTTTTCACCCTGCCTGAAAAAGAAGTTTAATCAAACTCTGCAAAGCAGTCATTTACAGTGACGATGATCCTGATTCGAACCAATTTTTTTATTTCCGGAACAGGAAGAAGTCGCACGGGACCAAGTCCGGGGAATATAATGGACGAGGAACCAATTCGAAACGCAATTCATGGAATTTTATCATTACAATGGTCGGAATTTTACCATTGGAGCTTTTGGAACGGCATTGCACTTTTTTGCCCTGCAATCTTAGCGATTTTTTCTTCAATTCGTTTTACAAACGATCCAATAATGCCGCATAATAAATAGGCTCCCATTATTATATAACCCTTTTCTAGATAGCTATTAAAATGATTCAATAAAAAGCTGGAACACTTTTTTAAAAAATCTGTAATTTGAAAGACAGTCGTTTTATCAACTACATAGAATACGGAGTTCGTCCATTTTTTGGATATTAAAATGATATTTCAGCAAGTGTTATTGGATTCATTAATCTTCTGGGAAATTGGGTAATCTCCTGACGATTGCGAAGGATAGTTCCAAGTATCGTCCGTGTTTTTGGTATGTAATTCATTGAAAGAGCCTTTCATACTTGGTTTTTCACCAAAACAAAGTTTTAAAAATATTATTTTTCTTGCAAAATTGATTACATATACTCGTATATTAAATTGTGACGAAAAATCTACAGTTCGTTGACTTTTAACGTATACGAGGGCGGTCCGATAAGTACTTAGCCTCACCGCCCGATGGCACCACTATCGCAAGAGCAATTTTTTATCGCGTAGTACATTCTCGTTGACAGCTACTGTCAAAACTTCAGCCGAATCGGACGCGTAGTTTTGTTTTGACCGCATGTGGAAGAGAGCGTGTCCGCGGATTTGAGAAAAATGGAAAAAGAGCAATATCGGTCGGTGATTCGATTCTTGTTTTTGAAAGGGAAATCGCGCAGCGAAATCAAAGAGCGCTTGGATGCTGTGTACGGTGACTCTTCTCCTTCGATGGCGACCGTCAAAAATTGGTTTAACGAGTTTCAACGTGGTCGCACGTCGGTTTTTGATGAGCCACGCCCAGGTGCCCCGAAAACGGCTACCACGGAGGATAACGTGACAAAAATCCACGATCTCGTATTGGCAGACCGCCGATTGAAGGTGCGCGAGATATCGTGCGCGAGATAGGCCTACTTTGCAGACCTCCAGAAGACGTATTTTTCAGACGGGTTAAAGAAGTTGGAGCATCGCTGGGTCAAGTGTATCGAACTCAAAGGAGATTATGTTGAGAAATAAATCGCCACTTTTCCAAAATTTTTGTTATTCTTTTGTAGGCTAAGTACTTATCGGACCACCCTCGTATGAAGACAAAATATATTTAAAAAAATAACATATTTTTTTTTTTTAAATCCGTTGAGCCCATAAAGTGTATTTGTGTGCGGCCCTGTTTTAGTCACTGTCTGTATGTTCTGGAATATCCTTGTTTACTTCGTATATGGTAGGTCGGTCTAATGATATTCCAAATACCTACATGGGCAAGTTTTTCAATAATAGGTACAATTATTGTTTTTTTTTCGTGTTATTTTATTACACGTTGGTCGGCTTACCATACCTCTTGATAGATCACTGCAATGTTGACGTCCTTGAAAGCCTTAATCTCATTCGATACCGAAGTACTATCAATTGTTTAGTCTGTATGAAACAATATAAAAGGCATGTGATTTTTTTGTATTCGTATTAAGTTATAACAATTGATTGGCTAACTTTGGATATTTCTTGATAGATCAGTACAATCTTGAAGTCCTTGATAGATTTAATACCAAGATTGAAACTTTATCGATTGTTCAACCAATGTGAAACAATAAAAACGCACATAAATTTGATTTTTTTTCCTTTTCGTATTCTTTCATAACATGTTGGTTGGCTCACTATATTTATTGATAGATCACTGTAATCTTGAAGTCCTTGATAGCCTTAAGCACATATAATTGTTTTTATCCCTTTTCTTATTATTTTATAACATTTTGATTGGCTCACTATATTTCTTGATAAATTACTGCAATGTCGAAGTCCTTGGTAGCCTTAAGCACATGAAATTGTTTTTATCCCTTTTCTTATTATTTTATAACATGTTGATTGGCTCACTATATTTCTTGATAAATCACTGCAATGTCGAAGTCCTTGATAGCCACAAGCAAATTGAATTGTTCTAATTAAAAATGTTTATGTGCACTTTTAAAATTTGTATCATTTGTCTATGTATTGTACAAGTATTGTATCATCACGTCGAAAAGACATCTATCTAGTTACGTATCTTGTCTTCAAAATATTTATGTACGGCGCGGAGACGTGGACCCTAAGACAAAGCAATATATGTAGAATTGATGCATTTGAAATGGGGTGCTTCACCTCATCATCAGAGGAGCACAAACAAGGCTGAATTTAGTTCGAATTAGTATCGACATACACGCTTCTAACTGCAAAAAATCGAGTTGGGAATTGTGGGTGAAGGGAGGCAGGAGACAACTTCAGCAAGCAGCGGTGAGATCTTGGGAATATACGGGTATGTGTTTGCCAGATGTTCATCCCAATGCACTGGTTTGGATATTTCTAGAGCCTCTAGTCTGTCCAATTTATTTCCGGTATACTACTGATATGCAAGAATTTGGCATCGTCGATAAAAAATGTGAGATTTTCGCGGTGACAATGACTAGCCATTTCAGAATAAATTAGAGGATTCGTTAAGGGAGATTTAGGTTCACGAAGTCTCTTTTCAAAAGGTCTTCCTATCTTTCCTACATAGCAATTATCTCAGTAAGCACATAAAGGTATATAGACACCCCTTGGTAACAGTATATAAAGTGGAATAAACAGTGATGGATTCAACAAATTACAATATATTATGTCCATTCGCAGTTATCTTAATTTTCTCACCTGTAATAGTCGGAAACCAAGGCTCCCTCGAATATTAAAACTTCTTGTTTAATTTCTGAGTTTCTTCTTTAAAGGTTTTTTTTTACTTTAATGACTTCAACATAGTCTTTAATTTCGCATCCTACATAGAATGATTATTGTACGGAAAATAACGGATAATGTATAAAGTGCTATTTTCGACATCCGACATCAACGCATGTCAAAAAAATAGACTAGAATCCATGTTTTTGGGTACAAAAATCAAACTCGAAACATTTGTATTAGATTTCGAACGTTCTATTTCCTATTTCCTAGACCACAGAAGTAATTTGTCTGGTAATTGGGAAACAATTACTTATATTACAATAATACTGCCAGATTATATAGTTTTACAATGGTTACATACATACCATCACACCGTTTTCCTGTCGGAATAGGCAGTGAGAACAGAGCGTCCGACTTTTCTATCCTGACATACATTTTTCGCCTCCTGTACATCCATTCACTTTATATATTTCAAACGATTTCTCAGAACTCTTTACATTTCCTGGTTTCAAAATATAATTATATAGATCCAACTTCTTTCCTTGATCTTCCTCTACCACGCCGTCTCACATTTGCGCTATATATTTGTTTTCCTAATCTTTCTTCATTCATTCGTTCACATCTCCAAACAATCTCACGTGTTCTTCTTCATCTTACTTAATTATGTAAAATACAACATAATTCGCGCAAGTAATTCAATATTATTCTTGGCTCTACCATACCAGACCTCTCCGACGTAGGCCTATCCGTAATATTCACCACACAGACAGTTAATTGTCTTCTGCCAACTCCAGTGTTCTTGAATTTGCCACTTTTATTTATTCCCGTTCATCTCAACATATCAGAGTTGGGATTAAAATTCGTTAATGGTATTCTTGCATTGTACTGTGCAGCCATATTTCAGGGCTACAATCAATTTACTTCAATACCATAAAAAATATTGTACACTTAACATCACAAAAATATTTTTAATATTTCCGCCAACAAACGTTGTTGACCTTTAAAAACCGCAGCCAACACACAAAACGAAAAAAACTCAGACCGGTTTAATAAAACTTGAAAAAAACCGCGAATTAATTGGATTTATCTTTTTTATATTTTAGCGGAAAGAATGTATTTTATCGTATTGATTAGTCCTGCATTGCCTGGTGAATTGAGTTACTCAGACGTTGATGAACCGTGTCTGCAAAAGATCATTAGCTCTTTGAGACTATTGACCTCTCCCATGGCTAATTAATAAAACGAATATCAATGGCGAAGACATGTTATCTGTCTCATGTCTCCTTGAGTTTCATTTAACTGCGGCCTCTGAAGTCATAAATCTTGTACAAATTAATAGTAGCGTTCGTTGGATATTGTTTTCCAGTTTGAATGACTTACCAGCCTTCAACTCGATGAAAAAATGCGCACTGACAATGAAACGCTAAAATCGCTAATACCTAAGTCGCATTTGCTAACAGGTAAACATTAGCATTCACCTAGAAGCGTCAAGGCAAAAGGGGGTGCCCAAAAATTCATAAATAAGTTATAAAAATAGGTTCAAGACCTATTTAGATGAATGCTTTACAGATAAATACATTCACTTCAGTTCATATTTAAAATCTAATGATAACTGTTCAATGTTACAGATTAGCATACTAATAAGTATAAAAAATTTGGTACAACTGTTTATCCAAATATTTACATTTTATTTATTGTATGAACACTTTTGACAAACTATTTCGCGTAACGAAGTTTTGCATTATTGAAACGATTAAAAGCATATTTAAGATCCACGCTAAAAATCAATATAGTGAATATGGACTTCAGTGATATTTTAGATGCATTTACAGAAAATAAAGCAAGACGTCAACTGTAGTGGTTTGTTGCGTGGTGGTCATAATCATCCGAAACGGAAAGATTACGCACTTTTTTAATTACATATGGAGGGACGCAAGTTTCAAACTGTCGAGGGGCACCGCCTACACAATAGCGCCTACTCTGGCCTTCTGTTATGCATTTCAACTTGCTGCTAGGAAAAGAATTAAGAATGAAGAGTAACTTCATGAATTGATTTTAATCATCTCCGCCAACATTCGCCTTCTCTGACAAGATAGTTGGCGAGTTGTTTTATTTAATTGATAATATGAAATGGGATTACCTGATATTAGTATTATTCTGCAAAAATATCTTCTCAGTAAAATTCAGATCAAATTGTTTAATTTCATCCCATTTAGTTTTCCTTTAATATCTCAAAACAGGTAGACTGTGAGTTAAATCTTTACTACGTATATACACAAACTTTTGGAGTTTTCGAAGTAATTTGAATGACACATAAAATATGATACATTAGGAAGGCAAGCATGTACTAATATAAAAAACATAACTGGTTCTTACCAAGGTTATATACCTGTCTAAAACTCAAACTTTAAAAAAACGACAAATTTTAAGAGGCATATGTTCAGATCACCTGTACCGAGCTTTTATAGGTGAACTTGCCTCAGATGATCGTACAAATCTTTAAGAGCTTTTAGTCGCACCTCTCCATTTCTGACGATCTATAGACTTTTTCCTCCAACAGCCTCTCTACATTGCGATTTTTTTACTGAACTATTTAAAGTTAATTTTCGTAGAAATTTATGGTAGAATCTTTAAATAAAGAAATCACGTGATTGCATTACCTCACTTTAAAGTTATGAACGTATGACTGGCAATACCAATCACGATGTTTTAAAGTTAGAAAATGGATTTTTGGGCCAGACTGTGAATTCAGACTTAGATCATATATAATTTTGCGATTTTATATCTAAGGAAGGTGAACGTGTGTGAGGATACAGAATTTTTCATTTCGTCGGCGGCCATGGTCTAACATTAGCATTCACACTAAGCAAGCGAACCCCCCAGGTTCGATTCTAGGCGGATTCACTTCCAGCATTATTGCCTTATTGCCAGGTTTCTCCCATTACGGAGAATTTATTTCTTTCTATCAAATACCAGCCCACACGGTGGAAAAAACCACTTAAAAAAATCCTTGCTCATCGCACCGGATAACTTATTCCTGTTTTAACAATAACACCATCCAGTGAGAAGACACATACGATGTCACTGCGAAAAGAAAATCAACCACCCAACACGGAAAAAAAGGATCTTCACAACTCCAGTGAAAACATCATCCTGTTCCATCGATAGACATCCTGTCACTCGATTCGTTCTATGTATTTTTCTGTATGGCCACTGTAAATAATAGTATTTATACGAGTATCATAAATAAAATAAATAAACTTATAAAAGAGAATGAAAATCAAAGATCTGGCAACAATGCAGCATCACGAATCCGATCTGTGATTACTAAGTGTAAAACTCGCTAAGCATCTTACCTAGTCCGCAGGATCGTCCGTATAGAAATAACATAATATATACAAATAGGTTTAGTTCAGTGGTTTTTAAACTTTTTCATTTCACGACACCTTTAGTGTACAGGTTGAGGCATGAATCTTGCTTTAAAAATATATTTAAATTGCTACAAAAATAAATTTAAATAAGTTTTTTTATTTTTCATTTATTTATTTTAATTTTGTTTTCTGAATAATCGTAATACATTCAATTTTTAATAATAGAGATGTATTCAGAACGAATAAGTTTGGTTCAACTGTATTTTGGATAAGGAAGTCCCCGATGTCAGTACAACGCGCATTAAGAAATTAATGAAGACGGTGATATACCCTCCTAGTAATAAAGGTCTTCCATTTTACTATCACCGTGATTGGAGGAGTGTATTCAAGGCACAGGGCGACAATAACAACTCAACAAAATTATTAAACAATTTATTTTAATATGAAGACGAAATTATTATTATTGAAATTTAAGTTTGCGTAAGGATTAAGCGTCTCTGCACAAAAGTCCTATTCTCACTGAATTCACTGGTCACTAAAAATCAAGATGACGTCACGCTCACGTGAGTAGATCCATGTGGCCAGTTGCGGTCCAGGCAGGTCAGTAGCGGTGACCCGAGCAGAGCACTAGGGCGGCTCTAGGAAGACGGCAATGCTAGTCCAAGCAGGACGATATGGTGACTGTAGCATGCTGCAATAGTCCGGGCAGAGCGGCTTTAGCTAAATGGTAGGGCGGCTCAAGTGAAGCGGCCGGTTAGTCCAAGCAGGACGATAGAGCGGCTCTAGTATGCGGTCCGGGCAGGGCGGCTCTAGCTAAGTGGCATGGCGGCTCAAGCGAAACGGCCAGCTGATCCAAGCAGGATGAAGAGAGCTGGGGAAGTCAAGGCAGCCGGTTGGGGAGTGAATTCCGCTGATTCGGAACCACCCTTTTTATAGGAACCACGATATATTTTTGGATGATGTAAGCGAGTCTGCTTGGCGTGTCAAGTCAGCTTCGGAATGGGCATGGTTAGGACGTGGAAAGATGTGTGGCCAGTTGTCTATCGGTGTGCCGAATTTCTTTTTTTCTTCCTTCGGGGTGGTGAATCTCATCACACCGGATGATTGGTAGTCAGGTGACGCCTATGGACGCATCAATGGGATATTCCGAATAAATGGACCATGATGGGGATTGTAGAGCAGTTCAACGAAACAGGAAATTTCCAAAGGTATCGAGACTAGATAGCTATGAATAACATTCGGACTATGAATAACATCGCCATAGTAGACGCCGCCATATTATAAAGTTTTTTCAGAGTGCCCTACAAAAACTTATCAATTATAGTTCGGAAATTATAGGATGAGTCCTGTGACAGCTCACAAATTTGCCCCAATACAACCTAATGTAATGTATTTACCTAAATAACTTGCTATATATTAGAATTGAGGCTTATATTAAAGTTGATAAAATAATTAAAATAACTGAACATCGTTACAAGGTTGTATTGGGGCAAATTTGTAAGCTGTCACAGGACTCATCCTAGAATTTCCGAACTATAGTAGGAAGGTGAGGGAGGAGGCTGTTCGTTACACAGTTTGTGAAATCTTGGTATCAGACAACAGCTGCCCTCGTTTCCTGTTCCGGGTGAAATTTTGAGCGGTATTTGATTTTTATTACAATTACCGCTGAAAACTCAGCTTCGAAGAGATAAATCGTCGCAAATACAATAGTACCAGGATTCACAGAGCTTCAGCACTCAGCAAATGAATTATTTATCCGTCGTCGTTTCTGGGCCTCGTAGTTGAGGATCCCCTCATCATTACAACGTTAATTAAGTTGGAAAGCAAAACTGTGCCGTAGAGTTATTTCTATTTTTTAATTTTCTCTTTTTGAGCCGTTTCACACCAGCAAACTCACCGAACACACTGCTGTGCTGTATCCGATGACACCGAAGTGAGACGATCGATGCACACGAGCACGTTGTTTTCCGTTTTTTTATGAATGGATAGGACTGAAGTCATAGATATCCTTATACCCCCGAATACTAAAATGTCTGTGTCATTCGAGGGGAGTAGCACAGCGCGGGGTTATAGGCGATATGCGACTTTCCGCACGAAAGTCCAAAGAGTTACCGCGCAGTTATGCACCTCTTTTACTAATATCCAAAACTAAACCAGTTCCATATCAACATTTTTTTTTCTTAATATACTAAGATTGTCAGGAATTTTTATTTTTTTCGAATATCCCGAGCGCCTCTGAGCTGGCTGAGATGGCCCAAGACGCGGGTGCGTATACTTTGAAAACCTCTGAATTTAGTTGGTAATTATTTGCGTCTATGATAACGGGCTTGGGGCCTGTGGCAGATTGAGGTGTGGAACTGAATAATCAATGGTGGACAGCGTCTACTGTGGTTATTTTTTTATTGATGTGTTAGGGGAAGGACTTACTCAGGGCCGTCGCGAGAGATAAAGCCGCCTGTATGTAAAAAAAATAAAAATGCCGCCTCTATCTCTAATTCATTAACATTTTTCATACTTTGGCGATTAACGTATGCAATAAACGTTATTTGTATACTTTCTACTCTGTTAATTATGTTCTTAAGGTAGGGGTTGCAAACTACCGAACCGAACTCCAAGATGCTCCGCACATAAGAATTACATTTTTAAGATAGGGGTTCCAAATTACCGAATCGAACTTCATGTACTGATTAGAATAACCTCACGCGCATCAGTCCATCAAGTGCATGGGCCGCTCATGCGCGTGAGCATGCTCTAATCATAATCGTGATCTCATCAGTACACGGCTTTAGAGATGGTCACAGTTGAAGTGCATACGCCTTGCATATGAAAAATAAAGTTGCTCTGTATTCAATAAATAATTCTTCAATAGCTACATTTAAAAGACACGCCTTGCTTATTTTTAAAGGTTTCGCTACCTTTTTAATTTGGCTTTATTTTGCTCTCTCGATTCGAGAATTTTCTCCTTTTTTATTAATATTTCGTTTTTTTGCTTCTAGTCTAAGACCCAAATTCATAGTTCACCAAGAAAGTGCATTTAAATAAAAAAACGTTCAAAGTACAAATTATTATTTACCGATTTGTGTATACAAAACAACACTTACAATCCATAGAATCGAGGAAAAAGGAATTGCAAACTGGAAAGAGTAGCTACAGGGTTTCATAAAACAGAAAATATAATTTCCTTCCACACACATGCGAAATCTACCTGTTTCTCGCGGCCAATGATGTCAAAATGACTTTCCTATTGCTTTGGCATGTAAGAAAGCCCCACATGTAAGAAAACCCCACATGGCATCAAAAGTTAGCCACACAGATATTATTTTCATACTTTATTGCAACGACAAAATAGGAGAGACCTCTTCTAATGGACAAATTTTTCATCTACTATACCTATGAGTATACGATCTCACTACGGAGGAACCCGATTCGTGGATGAAGCAGGGACAACTGCCTGTCACACTGTTGAAGATTTGTGCTCGGAGTATCGGTCTGATTTAAGGACACCTTACTTCATCGAATATTGTGAAACGGACGTGGGTTATTTTGTTTGGATATTTTGAGTGGTGGAGAAAACAACGGTATTAGAAAGGAAATAATAGAATTTTGTACATATATTAATGTTATAAATACATATATGTTACATATTAATAAACTTATAATTTTGTATGTCACACGCGTCTATATATGGTATATGGTACACAGAGAGAAAGGCTAGAGATATGTACATAAATATAAATATTTTAAATTATATGTTACGAAGATGGGGGCAGGGGAATAACACTGTGACTTATAAGATAAATATTTTAAATAGATAAATATGGGCATAGATAAATATATGTAATATTTGTGCTCTTGGCACAATTTGACGCCTACCTTTACGGATTGGGGGACGAGAGGTGGTAAGTAGAATTTGTTTCGGACTAGGGTGAAACAATTACCTGTCTTCTTAAACTATGTTTATTATAGGCCATCAGACCAGTTAAGCTAAGACCTTGCCGAAAACCTCATCTTCAGCATTAGGTACAAATTATCTATAATCTTGGCACGACCCAAGACAACACAATTATCAACAACCACATTGCGCTTCTGATTGCTACAAATAAGATAAACTGGTTTTAATAATTACGTTCCACGGTCTGATAGGATATATGCAAAACAATTTCTTTTTTTGTGTTATATTCAATATTGATACTTGGGTACATCAGTCCGTGAGCTGAACGTAACATACTCGTATATAAAGTTGAATGCTAGGTGAGTGAGTAGATACGATCATGTGACTCTTATTAACCGGTTTTTAATTTACAAGGATAAATTGTACGAAAAATATTTCAATACTATACATTCTACACAATAGCATTTTTATACTATCATTATTTTTTACATAATTTATACAATACATTTGAAGATACTAAAAGAGGATGATGAAAAATAACAATTTAATAACAATTCAAAGTGTTCTTAAAACTAAAATGCTGCAAAAATATTAATTTTAACAATACATACATACCATCTCGCCATTTTTCTGTTGAGGTAGGCAGAGAGAAAAGGGCGTCTGACTTACATATATCGCTGCGCATCCTTCGTTTCTTCCACATCCATACACCTTCTATAAATAGTCTATCAAATAAATCACTTATAAAAAATATTCCCCAAGATAGAAGTTTAGCATATTTCATACATACCATCTCGCCACTTCCCTGTCGGGGTAGGCAGAGAGAACTCAACGTCAGATTTTCATATCTCACCGTGCATCCTTCGACTCTTCCACATTCATACACCTTCTCCCACAAATGACCTACCAAAGAAATAAAACAAATATTCCCCAAGATAGAAGTTTAGCATATTTCATACATACCATCTCGCCATTTCCCTTTCGGGGTAGGCAGAGAGAACTGAACGTCAGACTTTCATATCTCACCGTGCATCCTTCGACTCTTCCACATTAATACACCTTCTCCCACAAATGACCTACCAAAGAAATAAAACAAATATTCCCCAAGATAGAAAAACATTAGTTTAAAACATTACATTCATACCATCTCGCCATTTCCCTGTTGGGATAGGCAAAGTGAAATGATTGTCAGACTTTCATAGCTTGACGTAAATCCTTCGCCACTTGCATATTCATACACCTTCACATACAACTCCTACGATTTCTCAGACTTTCTACGTTTCCTTCTTTTGAAAATATCATTTACTTGATCCAGACACTATTTACTTGGTCTTCCTCTATCGCGTCTTCCACTCACATTTGCAATATAAATTTGTATTTTTAGTATTTCTTCGTTAATTCATTCTACATGACCAAACCATTTCAGAGTGATCTTCATCTTAACAATTCTTGTATATATTTATTTTATGTGTATAGTTTGTAAAAAAAAAACAATATCTTTAAATACATTACGAGTATATAAATGATATGAAACTTAATCTAGACTAAAATCACATGTAAAAATTATGCTCAGGCCCGAATTCATAGTCTGACACATGTCAAAAATATAGGATTATAGATGAAAAGTTAATTATGTATTTCTCCGAGTCAAACCGCAAAATCTTCACATTCTGTCGACATTATTTTGATTATTTAACAATCCCAATTCTTCTTCATTCAAGTATCTTCGTGAAAAATTGCCGGTTTCTTTCAGAACACAGATATTCTCTTCGATCTGATGATTAGATACTCTTGTTCATACCAACACACTACACCTGGTTTTACACATCTTCAGTTGCGGTTCACTGTGGAACAAACATCCAAGATGTATCAGATGTGCCCCATCCGCATTTACGTGAATCGAAAAAAGATAACATTACTCAGAATATCCTTTCATTCTATTTTTTCCTTTATTTCCCTTCCTTATCCTGTCCTCTAATTCTACTTAGAGCATGCAAGTCAAACTCGTTTTACACCACAGGCTATTTTACATTAGACCGATGGTAATATTAAAACATATAAATTTTCTTCCAAATTACTAATTAATTTATTTTTCAACTTATGGTTATTTTTTTCAACTAGTCTTGGCGGGACACGTGTTTGACATGCCTGACTTAGATATGTCATTTATTTATTTACTTGAATTTAAACATGTTTTTTTTGTAAAATCTTTCGTGAATTCAAACAACTTAACATATCCAAGATAAGCTGGTTGGTTGGAAGAAGTTGTTAAATAGACCCACCGATATACCAATTTCTCCCAATTGTCGAGCCTGTAACATATTTTGACATTCTAAAAATGCTCCATGAATATTGTTTGACCGAATCATATCTCATTTTGATATGAACTTCATATACTTTTAACAACATCTGTCAACTGATATTCTGATTTGTGTGAGTGACGATAGTTCTCCAATTATCACTTTTTTTTAAAACTGGGGGTGTTATCCTTTTTACGCAAAAATCCCCCCGTCAAGAAAATTATTATGACAATATTATTGTAATATTATCCCATATACTTAACCTCAAAAGTGTTAAGAAAAATTTATCACCTTATTGTGTTTTTGAATGGATACCTTAGGCGTCAAAATACCTCGTCCTGCCTCTGCTGGATCCATCCCAAACCAGTGCCCCTCAAACTTCATTTCAATAACATAAGCGGCGAGTTTCAATTCTGCACTAGGTACTAGAGTTTCCGCCATTTCCCTGTCGAGGTAGGCATAGAGGACAAATCGCCATACTTCCCTATCTCGACACACATCCTCAACCTCTTCTACACCCATACACCTTCTCATACAACTCCACAATTTCTCTGACTTTCTACGTTTCCTTCTTTCATATAATTCATTCACTTGATCCAACCGTATTTCCTTGGTCTATCTCGCGCACACCTTCCACTCACATTTGCACTATCATATATATGTCTATTTTGTTAGTACTTTTTCATTCATTAGTTCCACATGCCCAAATCATCTCAGCAAGCTGTTCTTTGTCTTACTTTACACATCAGCCTTATGTTCACATTCATCCCTGATCACAGCATTCCGTTTTCTCTCATACACTACCTGTATTCTTCTCAATGCACGCATTTCAATAGCATTTATTCCGTTCCTGTCTTTTTTTTTTTTAACCTGGCGAGTTTATTGCCACGTGGCAATCTCTTCCAGCCAATCATAAAGATGTTTTTATAGGCCCTAAGTGTTAACCAGACTGGAATCCTATTTTTAAAAATTAGGGATCCAGCGTGGATCGAACCCACAACCTCCGGATCGGCAGACAAGTATCTTACCACCTGGCCACAAAGGTTTTTTTCCACGTGGTTGAGGAAAAGAAGAAGAAACTTAGAGATGAAGAAGGCAGAAAGTTGAGAATAAATGCGGGGCAATCATGAAAAATATTCCAAAGTACCTCTCTAATGATGATAGAAATGTGTGAAAGGAAAAGTAAATGCGACATATTGATGAATAATGAAATATGGGAGCAAGTTGAGGAATTTTGCTATTTGGGTAGTATTTTCTCAGATGATGGAAGAGTTAAGAGGGATATCAAATGGCGTGTAGCGATAGGAAACAAAGTCAATGGAACTTTAAGCATATACCTATACTCGAACCAGAGAGTATCATAATTTGTACTATTCATTTTAATAAACACATAACAAAACTATTCATTTAATAAACACATAAAACTATTCATTTTAATAAACACATAACAAAACTATTCATTTAATAAACACATAAAACTATTCATTTTAATAAACAAATAATAAAACTATTCATTTTAATAAACACATAACAAAACTATTCATTTTAATAAACACATAACACAGGTAAATTCTAAGTATCTACTTAACTATTATACATGTGTTTTAACATTTGAATTATATACATTTATGTATTTAATTCAATTATAGAGAAGCAAGGGTCCGGCGACTCAAATCGGAGACATTATTACGTCAACTCAGGGTTATCATCAATAAGGATTTCTAGATTTTTTACATGTGATGAATATGGAATCACAGAATTTTCGATTTATAATAGAAAAATTCTTATTAAAATTATATAATATCTTATTCAACCTCCGTAGCTAAATGAACGCCTTTATTAGAATGATGGTGCCGGTCCCAAGCCCAAATAAAGGATGAGGGGTTTATTTTCCGTCCCTGCTCTATAAATGTATCATCCTCAATCCTCTAATAAATGGAGGTCCCATTGGACGGAATATGACATAAAAAAAGGTGCAGCTTGTGGATGTCCCGATAGTGGGGGATGTAAATTTTTCATACCTTGAAAAAAATTATGCACTCTGAATAAGATCAGATGCAGAGTGGGCCACACAGCATGTCATACGTACAACAGAAGCTAAACATAGTCACCTTTATGTGAGTGCTGGGAAATTTAGACCATGGACCACATCATTAATAGCTTCCCACTGTATGCGCTTCCTGTAGGTGTGCAGGAACAACATAGACTTACTCCGGACGCTGTAATCTGAATGGATAGGACACATTGCGTATGAAGTCCGTACTCAGAAAAATTCTCTAATTATTAAGGAGTGCCAATTTTTTTGCCTCATCCTTATTAATAATGACACCCAACATGCTGATGTATTCCAACTCGCACACTGATGTGCCATCAGATCCATTAGTGGCGTGGCTGATGAATTTGTCGATGTGCAACAGCTCATTTACTTGAAAAAAACTCCTAAGTACGACTCCGCTATCCTACTAGACAAGTAAACTTTCAACACAGAAGTCTTGCAGTGATGAGACTAGGTGATGAGAAAAAGCCTAGCAGACTAGACAATTTTAGTCAATGCCTTGCATATCAAATGGCCTGTGCAAGATGGTTATCTTCCCGGCAAAATTGAGGTACAACATTGGGATTCAGCAGTGACACAGGTGACACAGCAGTCCTATTCAGGAACTGTCTTGAACTGACAAGAAGGGGCTGTAAAGTGTGCCCTAAAAATAACCTGCCTTAATTTTCTCTGCCTGAGTGACCAAGCCCAGGGAATCGCCCACACTAATGATTACTAAAATAAAAATATTAAGAAAATAAATCTTCAAACAGGCTTGCAACATTGGTGGACCTTGTGACAAGTGACAAATCTGAATGTAGAACTGCACTTGTTGCAAAAAAACTAGCGTAATATAACATAGATATTGCTGCATTGTCGTAAATTTGATTTGCTGAATAGGGACAAATTGTAAAAAGGTTAGCGAGTACAATTTATTTTGGAAAGATAAACACCTTGAAGAGTCCAATATTTATAGCAAACTTTGCAGTAAAAACTAGAATAACCCAATTCCCTGTTGGTAATTGTGAGTGCCTAATGATGCTGACATTGTCAATAACCGAAGACAAAAACTTAGTATTAGTAGCGCATATGCTCGATTGCATCAAATGCTGAAACTAATCATTTCTATTCTGGTCTGGAATAAATTTTGCATTTCTTCTTTCCATGAAAATTTTTCCCACTTATGAGATTGTTACATTTTTCAAGTTTAATCAGTTGAAGCTTAAAATTATTTAAAAAAATTATTTTTAATATAAATTACATTTATTATATTAATAATATGTAAAAGGATAATTTATGTAGCACCGTTTAGAGAGCTAACAATCTTATTGAATTTTTGGCTTTAACCTTTTGCACTCAGTGTTTTTATAAGTGTTACCAGTCATTTGAAGCAATACTGATAAAAAAAAATATTTACGCTTTATTTAAAAACTTTATTGTTTTACTGGCAGGTATTTTGAAATTAATACTATCAAAATACCTGCCTGTAAAAACTGTTAAAATTATGATCATGAATAAAAATGAGGACACAAACAACACATCTTCTACTATAGCGCTAAACTGAGTATTGCCACTATGGTGCTTCTGAGTTTTGCTATCAAAACAAAACTGTGCAAAATATTTAAAGCCTGCCCTCGAGTGCAGAATTAACAGTGATGGCACAAATAATCCTATTTTGGATGGGTATTTAAAAAAAATATTTAAAAAAACAACAATATTCAAATATTTTAAATTTTATTTGAGAATAAGTGAATATTTTACATTAAAAAATTATTACATGAGAATAAATCATTTAAAAAAAACAAGAGTAATAATTTCCACAATAGCCTCTTTAAATTACTTATAAAAAATAAAATATTTTGATCACCTTTTCTATAAGAGAAAAGATTTATATAAGGATCATTAATACTACATAACAATATACTAAGGAATGTTGAAATAGAGTTGCTGAGTTGCGTGGAATATGGTCATCCCGCTCAATAAAATTTATTTTATTCTTTTCATATTTTATTTGACAGGTCCAACTTATCTCACTACAGTAAGAACAATTATACAAATTAAAAACAGCTAAATTTGTAGAAGAAAAGAGAAAAAAGTTGACTTGAGAGCATATCGCCGGATTCCCAGTTAATTGTGAGCTTGCGCAAATTTCATAATGTAAAAAATAAGCTGTAGGCAAACAACTTAACAATTTGTCTTGACAAAATGTCAAAAATAATTGTATGCAAGCCTTGTCGTATCGCGGACATGCTACAGTCAACCCACTACATAATAAGTCTAATGAAAATTCAGCCAGAACAGTTAAACCATAGTGTAAAAAAAGTTATGGGATGAAACCATTAACAATATGCTAATTATTAAATCAAGGAATGAATATGTAACTTATATTTAAATAATTAAGTCTTTTGTTTCAAAAATTGTGCATACATTCAGCAAAATATCTGTTCACAGTGTAAACTAGTAAATCATGTCAACTTAGATGGACCTGATACTTGCTAATAGACATATTTATTTCCTTCATCCTAGTTTACTGTCTTTGTATAAATGCAAATTAAACTTGTTTATTTAATTAATTGTAATCAGTTAATATCAGTCACATTTGCCCTTTTCCATATATTTTTTTTTCTCAAAGAAGCTGAACTTTTGTGTTCCTTAATTTATTGATTTACTTACCACTTAAATTAATTTTCAGATATCAGTGAAATATTAGTGAAAATTATAACAAGCAGATAAAAAATATCATTCAATGAATGATAAAACAATATTTTTGTATTTATAAACATTATACAAGTAAAAAAATACATATTCACCGTACATCGCCAGGATTAATATTCGAAAAATAGAAAAGTATTAAAAAATTTGATTTAAATATGTAAAATTCATAAGGCAGTAAAATACTTTCTTTAAAAATGGACTAAATATTCCAATTTCCATGAGATAAACATTTTGAAATTATTTTCAAAATAGCTGTCCAATTAATTAACTGCCATGCGTTCAAGAATCAAAAAATTGTATACAGTCAACCTTCGTATCTACAAGTCCACAAAGTACAAAAATATAATTCCACAAAGTACAAAACTTTAATCCACAGTTGGTTGATGTATAGACATACCCTACTTATATTTATAATTATATTTTGTACATGTACTTGAATTTTAAATATTCTGTGTTTTATTCTATGTATTTATTTATTTCAGGTCATTAAACAAGAGTAATTTGTAAGTTTTGAATAAAAGGAAATGTAACATTGTTGATGACGTGTAATCTAGTTATTATTCCCTAAATACTACAACAAAAACTATTTACATTGTATTAGGAGGTATTATAAGTAATCTTGAGATGATTTTAGGTATATAGGAGGATATGAATAAGTTATATGCAAATACTACACCATTTTATATAAGGAACTTAAGCTTTCGCAGAATTTAGTTTTTGCGAGGGGTCGTGGAACCAATACCCCGCAGATACGGAGGGATGACTGAATACACATTTTTTTTTTCTGTTTTAAATATAAAAAAATTATAGCTGTATAGCAAATATAAATTATATAAAAATTAAAAAGAATATGGCTTACAAACAGTCAATTGACTTAGATATTATATTTAACTATGTGTAAAAGACATAATTGAATTTCACCATCCAAATGATGCTTCTTCATTCTTAGAAATTGTTTCAAAACATTTCAATCCTCTCATCACAAAAAGTCAAGCTGCAAATTTAATATGACAAATAAAGTTTTTTTAACAATAATTTTCCCCGTCGACAATTAAAATATCAATGATTTATTTTTTTAATAAAACGAATTCATAGCCCAACCTTAACACTAAATGCTAAATCTTAAAGATTTTTAATGAAGAAATTAGTATATAAACTTAAATTTACTTCAAATTTGTCACCTCAAATAAGGGTTACTTTAAAGCTCACTTAAAAGTTTGGAGTATGAGGAGCCTGACTCTAAATACAAATCACATTTTTTTAAGGTTAGGAATTAGTATTTAGAATTTAGACTGGTCTACGAATTTGTCTAATCGAATAAGAAAATAACCATGTATAGGCATCCAATGAGAGAAAAACGTGATAAAAAATTATTTTCTTTTTGATAGACACATCTTAAAGCTACAGAAGATCTCAGTATTTCTGACTTTAGTACGACATGAGATTTAAAATGCCTCAGCGTTTATGAGATATACCAAATCTCTCATTGTATAAAATTTCAGTCAAATTAATGCAAATAATCAATAATTTTATTCCATTTAACTCAAACAAATTGCTATCAAATAAAAAAAAACAGTCTCAATAGGTGGGAATGTTGTTGATTGGAATTAAAAATCAAACTCAAAGTTATCCAATTATTTTCAACTTTTATCTATCTTATAACTTTAAGAGATTTTTCTGTATGCAATAAGAAATATTACATAAGGTATATATTTTTTAAAGTAATTAAAATAAATCTCTCTCTATCAATATGTCTCATCTTCCTTCTCTGAATTATATTTCATTACCATTGTGTCAATACCAGATCTATATGCAATCAGCCCAAAAAGATGCGACTGTGATATCATGGGACTTTCTCTCTTCAAGTATTCTTTCGAGCAGCCAACAGGGAAAACCATCAAACCATTGACTGAATGTCGCCAAAAAAGCGAAAACGGTGTTCTCAGAATTCATCCTTAATTCAGTCAAAAAATTGAAATTTTCTTAAAAGAAAATATGTAAATATCTAAATAATTAAGCAACCTTGTCAATACATTATACATTTAATATTTTTCTTCTTTTGCTTCATCATTGGCACAAATCATCCTTACGCTTACGGATAGATCCTCTAATTTAATTTAAAAAAGAACAAGACTTTCATATAACTCGGAGTTGAGAAGAATCTCTGTGTGCTTTATGTAAGAAGAATCTTACGACACATAGCATGAAGAAAACTGCCTTGAGCGGTCAATTGTGGGAGAAAGTGTGCATGGCAAAGGGAACAGAGGCCAAACACCAATCTGATGGGAGTGATCAGTGAAAAAGCAGTGGGGTGCTAATTTCAGGAAGTTATACAAGTTTTGCTGGAGAAGGATAGTTGTTGACCATGGTGATCAGAATCTTCAGGATTGAGGAAACGAGCAACGAGATAACTCAACTGAAAAAGTTCTATGATTTTGTAGACGTTGTGTACAGAAAGATTTTGCAATATCACAACACACAATTTTTTTCATTGCTTTCAGCTATTGAAAGAATCCTTCTGATTTATAAAGTTATACTTAAGCACTCAAGAAGAGTGCCCTACAATTATATAGGAATTGTTTTCAAATTATTGTGGTGAGACGTATTTAAGCTTTGTCCATAGACAACTTGCTTTATTCAACACAACAATTTTGACAATGGAAACAATGAAAGTCAATGCAGCCAATATTGCTCTTGAAGTAAAAAAAAAGGAATATTGGATGAAAGACACACAAGGTGCTAATCATACTCTACGGATCTAGAAAAGAATAATTATATAAATATTGAATTAAGGAAGTGGCCAAGAACAAGACATACTGATATTGGGAGCACTGTGTTAATTTTAAGCAAATAAATAAAAATGTACCAAAAACACATTAACTTCATTTCATCATTTCCACAAATCCATCATAATTATATCGCATTTTACTGCAAGATCATATTTCATTAATTTACAAAATAATATAAATTGTACTGATTCTTCCTTCATAAGATAAGTTGCTTTCAAGCTGAGATGAGATTCTTAACTTTTAAATGAACTTTTTCCATAAAATATACATTGAGTATTTCATTATTTATTTTAATGTCAAAAAACATTTAAATAATTACAATGTGCCTTTTTTATGATGGGAAAGTGTATGAACAATTTTAGTAATTTAGCTGCACAGTAAAATAATTAAATAATAAAAACTATTCTTAAACTAAAAGTACTTAAAAAATATTTTATATAATACAAATATATCAAAGATTCGGTATAAAATGAGAACAAATAAATATAATTTAGAATGGAATGAATATAAATATTAAGAGGATTAAATATGCAATGTATAAATTAGACATCAAGTTTAATGATGAAAAATATTATACAAGTATGATATCTTATTTAAATTTATGTCTTGTCACCAAATAAAAATTCATGGAGAAAATAAATATTCTTTAATATTAATAACACTGCTGATGTTGAATATTAATAAAACTGCTAAATAATGAAATGTTTACAGAAACAAAAGTAACCATTCTTTATAGATTTTGGGGTACTGAATTAAAAAAAAAATGTTTATTGGCCCTTGTTTTCATGTGAACATTTTCGTGCGATGATTTTTTATAATTTTCGACGTGGACTAACTCAACAATAGTGTACCAATCAACTCGCTTCGACTTTTGGTGATGAAGCACCATCCCGGGTCACTGTGTCTCGCTGGTTTTCCGAATTCAATCGTGGTTGTAGTTCGCTACAAGACGAATTTCGTGAAGGTCGTCCAAAATCGGTTATTGTGCCAGAAAACATCGATGCTGTACGTGAACTGATATTGCAAGATCGTCATGTGACTTATTGTGAGATTGCGGCATGTTTGGTGGCACTAGTTCCACTCGCATACATTCAATATTGCATGAACATTTGGCCGTCAAAAAGATTTGTTCGCGTTGGATACTGCATAATTTGACAATCGCTCAAAAAAAGGCTCGTGTCGATTGGTCCAAAGAAATGTTGAAAAAATTCGATCGCGGTGCATCAAAAGACGTCTATAAGATCGTGACAGGCAACGAATCATGGATCTATGCATATGAGCCAGAAACTAAACAGCAGTCGACTGTATGGATCTTTCAAGACGAGCCAAATCCAATAAAAGATGTTCGCCCACGAAGCCCTTCGAAGCAAATGGTGGCTTGTTTCTTCGGTATATGGTAAATGATCATGTCGCAACAGTGCCTTTAGTGGAACGTCGTACGGTCAATTCTGAATGATACACCACCATTTGTTTGCCAGAAGTGTTCGGAGAAATGAGGAAAACCAACCGCCGAAGACGAATCATTCTCCTCCACGACAATGCGAGCTCTCACACATCGGCTCAAACAAGTGACTTTTTGAGCACTCAAAACATCGAATTGATGGGTCATCCGCCGTACAGCCCTGATTTGGCACCCAATGACTTCTTTTTATTCCCGAACATCAAAAATAAATTGCGAGGTCAACATTTTTCGGCGCCTGAAGAAGCGGTTGATGCGTTCAAAATGCATGCTGTGAAGTTACCTCATTCGGAGTGGAAAAAGTGCTTCGAAAATTGGTTCAAACGCATGCAAAAGTGTATTGATCTTCATGGAGAGTATTTTGAAAAACAATTAAGTCATTTTCGATGATAAATATTTGTTTTTACTTGTCTGTCTCAAAACTTAAGTAGCAGCCCTCGTATGTATGTACTACATATAACTTTAAACAGATTGGCAAATTTTATGCTGCTATCACAAAAATATAAAATGTTTTCTAAACAGCATGAAACATTTGATTTGTTGTGAATTGAAGGTCATCGCGATACTAGTTAGTCTGCAAGATGGGTACACCAAATACTGTTATTTTATATGTGAGGGATAGCAGCACTAGAAGTTTCCTCTACAAGCAAAAGGAATGATACCTCATGTGCCTAGCACAAAAAATGTATGTGAACGCTGGTTAATCCTAGTAAAAGTTTTGCTACCACCATTATACATTAAGCTTGTTCTCATTAAAGCATTTGTAAAAGCAACAAACAAATATGAAGCTCTATTTCAATACAGAAATGTCCTATTTATCATTGTAAACAAGAGCCAATTCAGAACTGTTGTTTTCGTATTCAGCACCCCAAAGTAAATATACCTTAGTTTTTGTACTAAATAAAAAATTATTGATAGAGCAGTGTACGAGGGTCATCCAGAAAGTAAGATTACAACATGTATGTAGGATCGAAAAATGATTGTATTTAATTGAAATTCACAGGATACTTCACAAATATATTAAACTATTTTTCAACGTAATCGCCGTCGAGATCGAGACATTTCTGTAGTCGGGGCACCAACTTTTGTATGCCAGTGTCATAGACCTCCAACTCATTACATCACTACCATAAACTTCCACGAGCTTCCGATGGATATTCGCGGCGATATTGTTCTGCAAAGTCAAAAAACGGATAACCGCGCGGATCTCGCACGAACGGAAGGTGGCGGGAGCGCGCGACGACCTCTCCATCGGAAGAATTTACTGTGACTGAACAAAATGGCCGACAAACACGCGGGACCAAACAAACTGACCGTTAGGATCCCCCCCTACACGCCAGGTGCGCCAACTTCGAAACAAAAAATTTCCCCCGGCCTCAGAAGCCCTTGTAACCTTACTTTCTAGATGACCTTCGTAATTTCAAAGTTTGGCGACAATGATAAAATAAATAAAGGTGATCAAGTTGTACAAAATGTAGCGAGAGTTAAGATCTTTTGAGATTATTTGTTGTAACTTTGCTGCTTTCGTATAATTTACAGAGAAATATAAAGTTTCAAAAATGTTTCATCTGTTAAATGTCACTATTTGGATATTGACCAAAAAGAAGAGGCATATTTGTCAAAAATCACTGCATTTTAAAAGATAGAATATATTTAAAATCAAAATTTGGTTTTTATAACTCAAAAACCGCAATAAGCTCCAGAAACTAATTGAAGAAATAAAAAAAATTATCGCAGTTAATGGGGACTTATTTTGTCCCCCATAACAGCATGGGTGGTATTAGAATCGAACTGAAACTTCATATTTCCTTTGTATCGTCGTTATAATCAACAATAGATTAATAGCGAAATCAAAAAACCTGTAATCATTTTAGTGGGTTTTAAAAATATACAACTCAATTTTTTATTTGATTGATGGTTATTATATGATTTCTTACCAATAACAAGCAAATTAACTATATATAGTATGCATAAAGATATGAGATTCTTAAAAAAATATCAGATTTTTATTTTCCCTTTTTATATGTAAATATACTTTCACAATACGAACTTACAAATAAATAGTTTAAACTTCCGTGAAAATGTAATCCTTAAAATGAAAGAAAAAATTCTTGTAAATATGAAAGTAAAAAACAGTAATATAATACTACAATTGTAGAGCTTAGAGTAAAATATGATGCCACATTTATAGATTCAATTTTACAGTATAAAAACTAGAATATTGAAGACAATAAAACTGAAAATGAAACATTTTTGGCACATTTAATATTAAAGATTGATAGATTTGTATTTGCAACAAATTACTCCAAGCTCTTCAGTAATGAATTGCCATCAAAAATAAATATTACAAATAAATTTGCAACTATATATAAAGAATTGTTGTTCAGTATCATATAAACCTACTCGTACATAATACGATAAAAACTTTATACATTTTTATCATAAATCAGAATCGATTTTTTTTTCTTTCAGTCCTTTTTCATATGGAACATTTATATCATATTTGTTGTAAAATCTTTATTTTGATAAAGAAAATACAGTAAAATCTGAATTATTTGACATTCAGGAAACATACAAATTACAATATTTTCATTATTCAATCAGAAATGTACATAGCAAAAAAAAAACTCTAAGTACTTTATAATTGAACATTTTAGTGTTATTTTTAGAACCAGTAACTAGTTTGTTAGTGTTAAAATTAAAAAATGCTAATACATTGTCGACTTTCAAATGTAGGTCTTGGGATTCACTAAGGTTCAAATTAACCAGACTATACTGTATTACTTCATCTTGATTGAATAAAAACAGTTTACTCTGCTGTAATTTGAATTGATATGCTAGTTTCTGTTAAATGATTTGACTGGACCTGATCATCAACCACCTCCTGGTTCTCCACTTCTAGCTCCGCCTCTCCAGAATGATCTGTACCGTTTTCTGTTACAACTTCTGCGGGTCTTGCAGCCACCACGACAGATTCTTCCCGGGATGGTTCATCATCTATCACCTGCTTGTTACCTGTTATTTCATCTTGGAGTTTCTTACCAAAATCTTGATCTATATCTGAGATTGCTTTCACCAATTTATCACGGTCCTCGTTGGTCCAGTTTGTGAACCAATCGTTAAAAAGTTTTACCTAAAATATGAACAACCCAAAATTAATAGAATTTTACACCATTACTAAAACTCAAAATAATACTCGTATATGTATGAAAATTGGGCAAATGAAGAAATATCTAGCTTATACAGAAATATCTCGCTTTTGAGTATTTTGCTTTAAGGTGTTTCGGCAATATAGCACTTTTCAACAGCCCAGGTAATAGAATTCTTGACTAGCATTTTTTCATTTATTATTTTATCATACAAAGTTCATATCAAATATCTCATAATTCTTATCTCTAGGCCTAATATTCATTTATTGATACAGTTTAAATTTCTTTGCTTAATTTGAAACTTCCACGGTATACAGAAATTTTAATGTGTTGAATAAGATAACCAGAGAATTCAAATTTATGATGCCAAAAACATACATTATTTTTGTTCAAATTTATTTTTTTTGTTTTTAATCTATTTTGTTTTTATCTCAAGAAACTAAATTTTGCAATACAGGTATAAAAAAATATTTCTTTAGCGCCATTAACACATTGACTCCTAATTAATGTCATTTAAAATCATGGCGGCGTTACTTAAAATTTGACCCTATTTAAAATTCTCAAAAAAATGGTCAAGTTAAGAGCTAATATAATTCAATGCCATACATATAAATTTACAAACAGCTTTACTCAGCAAAAGTTTACATGACTTATCAACACTGAATAAGTTAAGTGACCAACGCCACTTCAAGAGAGCTTCAGTTACATTGTAATATAATTTGCCCATCAAAACTCCAAAATTAATTATACTTCAAATGGCCAACCATTTCAAGAGATTTGACCTTCACAACTATGTTTGCTTGATGCAGCTCAACAAAGTTATTCACTTTTCAAGACTCGCATGATATCAATTCAAAATCAATTAATTAAGACTATCAGCAACCTATCTGCAAGCATCCACTTAGTTGATACACAAATTGGTGCGGGAACTCAGAAGTATATCTTGGTTTCCAGTGCTAACTAATATTTAACCTCCTTTTATGCCAATTATTGCCTGGTTTTTCCCCATCTTGGAAGAAGTAGTGTATTCAGAATAGCATCAGATACAGAGTGGACCGCATTGCATATGATATGCACAAATAGGACCTAGTATATTTGCCTTTTTGTGAGTATGGGAGACCCAAAACATGGACCAGATCATAAACTGCTGCCCACTGTATACGTTTTCTAAAGGCATGCAAGAGCTATACAATCTAACACCTTGACATGACTGAAGAAGAGATACTGCATGTGAGATACTGTCACACACAGAAGGAGAATAAACAGCTTAAAAGACCATGTACAATAAGAATCAAATTACAATCTTAAAACTGAAATCTAAAGACTTTTTATGGAATTAAGTTTATTATATTAGGTCCTTACATATGAAATTGGCGTTTTGTTTGGGAGGAACATAAAGTAGATTTTTTTTAATATAATATATTTATTTAATCAAAGTATGTACCATTGCTATCTATGCACTTTTGCCATCTCATAGGTAGTTCATCGATCCCTTTACTAAAAAAACCATTCGGACGGGAATCAATAAAATCTTTGAAGTCGGTTTGGACTGCCCCATCGGAGTTGAATTTTTTCCCTTGCAAAAAGTTATCCAAATTTCGAAAAAAATAGTAATCTGTTGGGGCAAGGTCCGGAGAGTACGGTGGATGTCTTAGACATTCCAATTGAAGCTCTTCTAATTTGGTAGCCGTCTGTTGTGCAGTGTGTGGTCTAGCGTTATCATGAAGCAGCAGTGGCCTAGAGCGATTAACCAGCCTCGGTTGTTTAGCAGCTAGCTTTTCCATCATGGTTTGCAGTTGCTGACAATAGACATCTGCCGTAATCGTCTGGCCAGATTTAAGAAAGCTGTAGTGAACGACACCAGCACTAGTCCACCAAACGCTCACAAGTAACTTTTTTGGAGTCAATTTTCGCTTGGGGCATGGTTTGGCTGGTTCGGCAGGGTTCAGCCATTGCGATGAGCGCTTCCGATTATCATACAGGATCCACTTTTCATCACAGGTAATGATTCGATTCAAAATCCCTTCATTATTGTGCCGGTTGAGTAATGCAACGCAGCAGTCAACGCGCGTTTGTTGATTTGCTTCACTCAATTCGTGAGGTACCCACCTTTCAAGCTTTTTCACCTTCCCAATTTGCTTCAAGTGGATTAAAACAGTTTTATCACTAACACCGCAGCCTGCAGCTAACTCGGACGTGGTTTGCGATGGATCCGCTTCCACAATAGCCTTCAATTCTTCATTATCAACTTTGGTCTCCGGCCGTCCACGGGGCTTGTTCTGCAGGTCGAAATTTCCAGAACGAAAACGTTGGAACCAAAAACGCACTGTGTTTTCTTTTGCGGCACCGTCGCCATACACATCATTAATCCTTCGAGCCGTTTCTGCAGCACTGGTGCCACGGTGGAACTCGTACTCGTAAATAACGCGATATTTCAAGTTTTCCATTTTGTAAACTGAGTGACGCAAAGAAAAAAAACAATTGAGGAAAAAACAAATGAATTATAATTTTCGAAACACAAATACTTGAGTAAATAGCTGTATAAATTTGAATTTGGAATTCCTAACCAAAGAGAAGATATTTGAGATCAAAGTTGCCAGTACGGCAAAACGCCAATTTCATATGTAAGGACCTAATATAAATCAGTTTATAGTAATCAAGAACACTCACTCGGCATTGGAAGAGATTCATTGGTTTATCCTGACAGTTGACTGCATTCATAGATGTGACTAATCCATTGACATATTGGCCATTAGCAGCCATCTTCTCAGCGATGATCGGGAGGAAGTCTTGCCTCTGCAGTTCGCTCCACTCCCCGAACCATTGAATCATGTAGCGCACTTGTGCGTCATTTGACAAATTTGGGCTAGCCATTGTTATCCTATATTATCTTAGTATTTTCTGAAAAAGATTTTTTTTGTCAGAATTAAATCATCGGCACATCAATTTCTACAGCTAAATAAGAGCTGTCTAGCTTTAAGACTTAAAACCACATGTAAAAGCTGTCAGAAAGACAACATTTTAGAGTTCAATATTTCAGTTAGTAATAAATTGACTGATGTAAAGTGTGGACTGGAAAAGGGTTGTGTGATTCCATATTAAATAAATGTAAGAAATTGAAGTTAGACATATGTAATTTAAGAGATAAGGGCTACACTAATAGTGCTTATATGCGAGGAAAACGGAACTGGCTTAAATAAAATATATTTAAGTGCTCGAGCATTTTTTGTATCTTGTTCAGCCCACAGTTTTAATTTAGTTGTTAATGACTGCAAAAAATTTGTTTGAAACAATAAATATTTTTCAATTTGGTACCAACAAAGTATCGCGTCTAATATCGCGTATATAACTTTTATTTTAACATTCTTGATGTTTCGATTGGTGCTTTACAAGAGAGGTTTGATTTACTCAAGAAAAATACAGAAATATTTCAAGTTGTATACAATATTGCTGATGTTAAAAATACTACTTGTGACATTTTAACGAAACAGTGCACAGTTTTATAACTAAAACTTATAGACCCATCTGAGAAAACAACCTATATAAATGGTACGGAATTATTTGAAGAACTTAGAGCACTACAAATACATTTAATCTCTGAAATGAACCATAATGATGTTTAACGTCTATTTTTAACATTCCCCGTATCGGTAGCCACTGGTTAATATTCATTTTCGACACTAAAAATAATTACAAAAAAAAACTTGCGATCTGATCTACTATGTCCCAAGAAAGATTTGCCCATGATTTTTGGAGCATCAGTTTAGGGACTATCAATCTGGACGCACTTATCAAAAATTTATATCACATTAATTAAGAAAGGTGATATTTAGATTATTCTAAAAAACATTTAATTTCATTTTATCACATGTCTACATTTTGTACATATGTGTTAAAAATATGATATAATCTAAACTTATAAATATGTGGTCATAACCTACTTATAACATTTTACAAGCGAATAATGTTTTATATGCTAAACATCATCGAGATGATGTGGTGCCAATAGGAGAGTAAAAAACTTTATTAATAGATCATTTCATTTTTTATGTTATTAAAACACTACTAAAACTCCATATTATAAATTAATTTCATAATTGCACACTATTTTTGACAATAAGAATAATAATTAAAAATAAACAGAGGAAACTCAGGTCTCGAACATCTCTCATCTAGAACAATTTAGTTCTTAAACATATTGTTTGGGAAAAAAATTCTGCTTGTTGGTTAACCTGTACGACACGAGACGCATCCCTCTGCCCACGCCATGCTTGATGAAACAAAGGGCACATGGGTAAGTTTGCCCATAGGTGTCGCAAAGTGCACACCTCTGCTAAAATTTGCTGTGAACATCCTGGTTTTTTTAATATTCTTATTAAATAAGCCACATGGGGCTAAAGAAGGGTAGTGATAGCAGCTAACCAAAAGAAAGTTGTTAGAACCACGATAGAAGTGAAAAAAGATCTCATAGCAAAGTATGATGGCAGTGTAAGCATGTCTGATCTTGCTAAGCAGTTTGGTATGGCTAAGTTTACAATCTGCATCATAAAAATAAAGAAGCCAGCCATCAAAGGAGCAAATTTTGCAAAAGGAGTGAAAGAAAAAAGATCACAAATAATTGAAGAGGTAGAAAACTTGTTGATTTGGTTAAATGAAAAACAGTGCCAATGATAATATTTCTGAGGCCATCATTTGTGATAAAGCGAAGCAATCACATTATGACCTCCTGAAAAACACCCCTGGAATGAGTACTGATACAGGTAGTAATACTTTCAAGGCTATTAGGGGGTGGTTTGAAAATTTTAAGAAGAGAAGTGACATACATACAATAGTATAGTGAAGCATGGGGAGACTGCCAGTTCTAAAAAAGATGCTGCGGTTACAGTTGGTTTTAGTAAGACAGAAAAAAGAAAGAATCCCAGAACAGTCACCTGACATTTTTATACAAGGTGACTGACTCCCTTTCCAAACGATAAAATCTCTCCTCTTCACCTGCCTCACCACCTTCCACTTTAGCCATCAACTCTCCTCAGTATAGGTAAAGTGCAGTTAAATTTTCATTTATTTAATCTATTTTTGTGTTGCCACACTGTATATTTTAGGGGGTATGGAAGGGATTAATCCAATCTGTATTAATTCTTATGGGAAAAATGTATTCAGTTTACGAACAGCCTTCTGGAATGGATTAAGTTCGAAAACGGAGATTCCACTATATTTTATAGAATAATAATCTAAAACTGATGTTTATAGAGGTAGTTTAATTTTTAAATCAAATTAAATGCAAAACGAAAAAACATGCATTTGCTTGAAAAAATATTAAAATTAAACTAGATACGGCTGTTTAGAGCCCTGAATTTAATGGTTAGATTTTATGTTGTTAAATGTTTATTCCATACAAGCCCATAAAAACGGTGTGATGTTTCCTCAATTATCTTAATCATTTTGTCCAATTTGATCACCCCAAAACTAAGCTATAAAAATGTGTACTGGTACTCAACCATGAAACTGAACTCACAGTAATGTTCAAGTACGCTTTAATTGCATATGGTAATATTATTAAACATATAAGTGCAAGAACACATGACGCTTTAAAACATAAATAAATTAACTATTTTTAACTTTCCAATAAGATTGTTTGGAATCGTCTAAAATCTGACGAAACGAAATAAGATGAAAAATAAATTATTCGACCTGGTTTACAGCGTAATTGATAGAACAGGTGACTTATTTAAATACCATATTAGGCAATGAGATCAATTAGAAAATTTCGATTAGAAATTATCTGGAATAATTAAAATAAACGTAACATACCGTTATCACGGTATCTGAATGTGTGGTGTAAAAATAATTGTAGTTCTATTTAAAGTATAAATATTTAGAGAAATTTTAAGTTTACCTTGTAATATCATGTAAATTTGTCGAAAAGCACTCGAGTATTACGGGTAAAACAAACACCTACAGAAATTAGAAACACGATGTCAACAATTTGACGGTAATATTTGACAGTCCATAAACCGACTAGAAATGTGTCAGTGTGAATGACATAATTAACTAGTCGTTTAAAGAACTAGAAAACTAAAGACATTATATTAAATACAACTGTTCTTCGAACTAACAAACTAAAGCGCTATTTTTTCCGTGGTGTATATTTTTTTCTCCTTTGCATCAATACAGCTTCTTGTAGAGATATTGTTTTTTTTATTTCTCCATCTGCTCTTTTTGTTCCGTAGGGTGACAAAAAACCGGTTTCGGAGGAACTCACCAACCGTCAAAGAAAAGCTGGCCCCACTTCAATATACTTAAGAATCAATCCAGATTGAGGTCTCATGAACATCATGCACCATTGTAACACCATATAAAAAATCTCTAACGACCTTCTGTGTAAACTAATCTGACCAACTTAAAGTGATTTACCAAACATCCTGCGAGCCTGGCTTTTGTTATTCAGTTACTCAGCGAATATGGAGCATAGGAGAATATGGAGAAAAGGATTTACATATTTGCTGGGATATCTCCTCCAGATTCCCGCTACAATATTACATGCAGGAGTTAGAAACATAAAAAACTTAGTGATTTCAAACACATTATGTATGACCAAATACCAACAGAGCCAAGATGTAGGTCATGTATGATTCTGACAAAATATTAAATTAAGGATTTTCATTTTTAACACATTGTTTACGGTGTGTACAAATGTGTGCGTTTCAGAAACCGTATATTGCCACGGTGTGCGCATATTTGTGCATTTCGGTTACGTTCAACTTCATACATAAAAAACACAAATAAAACTTCTTATTTCTACTCTCGTATTTGCTTTGCTTAATATTTTTTTTATATACACATATTTTTATTAAATATTTTTAATAAACAATATAGTATTTTTAATAAACATCCCCGTAAATATGAGTATTTTTAATAAACACCCCCGTAAATATGAGTAATTTAATAAACACCCGTACATCCCATCCTAATACATGTATACATTAGAAATATATATGAAAAAAGTATCGTGCCAAAGGTAAAGAGTAATTTATATATTTTTTTAAATAATAGATATGACCGAAATCATAAGTGTCCTTATGCTCTCGAACACTAGGCGGAAGAAGTATATGTGTCGTTCGAGGGGAATAACACAGCGTGGGGTTTGAACCGATGACCTTCTGCACGGAAGTCCACCATGTTATCGCGTGGGTATACACCTCTTACTCGTACTTTTGAAGCTTTCGTGGTTCGTCGTAACAGACGGATAAGATTTTTTTAGTGTTTTACCGTGGTTTGACTTACGAAGCCGATGTTTTGAAAACTGCAATGTTTTCGAAACATCGGCATCATCAGCCATTATCCAACTAAGTAATTATACTTGCTTAAAATAATCCATTACATCATAATCATGTAGTATTAGAATGTTTTATAATACAAAAAAGAAGAGCTAAAAATGTTAAAATATTATTTCGCCAAGACATTGAATTAGATTAACTTACCATCACTTTAGGAAATCTCTAATGGAAAGTAATAAAAACATTTTTTCTCTATGTTGGCTTACATGTCTGAAGACCTTGAAAGATTTTGGAAGTCAAATTAAATTTATGAAAATAATCTAATTCGAATGCTAAATTATTCAATATGATCTAAACATGGTTCATTATTAAATGCTAGGGGATTGTGAAGTTTCACAGTTGAATTGAGAATAGTTTTAACTGCATTCTAGTTAATAAATTATTTGTGAGCCACTTAAGTAAACATATAATATAAATTTCTATATACACTGAACATTTTCTTTACATGGGCAATTCTAAAATAATATACACCAAGTGTTGGTCCACTATGATCAGTGCTATTAAGTAGCTCGTCCTGTAAAGTAGCACTGTTATTGCTTTTTACTTTGATTAGCATGCTACTTGAGATTTAAAAGTAGCTATGACAGGGATACTTTCCAAAGTATGAGTAGCTTAATACTGACACTATAATAGAATCAAATTTCCTCCGAAATCTAGAAAAGCTAATGAAGTAGAAGAATTAGTTTTTTTAAATTGACATGAATTATTGATGCATCATATGATATATATAGTACAACAGTGCTGTAGTCGATGGTATACGCCATATACCCTCTGCTATATTCTCAGCAATAGCATATATCCTCAAATAAATCAAAATATTCTACCAACAGACAAAAAAGTAAAATGCTTTTTCAGAATAAATCTGCTCTCATGTGTCTGTATACTTCTCATAAAATTATATTCCTAATCTATTTTAACAATAACAAATACTGAGAATGTTCCCGTTGAACTAGGAATATTTAAATAATTACCATGAGGTGTATGGATGTACAAGATGCTAAGGATGTGTGTCAAGATAGAAAAGTCTGGCACTTGTCCTCTCTGCCTACCCTGACAGATGACATGTATTATATGTATGTACCATAGGATTATTTATACCCATTCATTATCCTTCTTTTAAATTTTATTATCGCACCTTTATGCACTAAAATTTCCCTAAATCCTTTTTTTCAAATATCTGCACTATATTAAATTTCCTGAATTATGTTAATTATATCATTTTTGAAAAAACATTTATTTCATATTCTTTCATCTGTTTACATAATCATTTAATAACATTAATTTCAGACATAATAACAGTATATCAAGAAGGAATAATTTAATGTATTATAAAAGGAAAAAGGTACATTAAAACAATTGAGTTTTCAAGGAATTTTTTATTCCGTAAAAAATTATTTCATTAATCAAAAACAATTATTTAAAACAAAAAAGTGTCGATTCTCACAATAATAACTGGATAGTATAATAAATTAATAACAAACCATCCTATTTTTTATTTTATTTTACAAAATTTGTATAAAATATTTTAGCTTATCTAAGGTTATATTAAATATAGTGTATATAATTGTTAAGACGTCCACCGTAGTTCCACTGTGAGGTTTATTTTTATTTATACTGGTCGTATTTTTTAAATTAGACAATCTTGGTTATAAGTTCACTGCTGTATTGAGCAAATACATACTATTCTAACATTTTGTTTGTGACATATTTCTTTTTTATATCATAGTTTACAAAGAGCATTTGCAATTTTTATGATTCCTCTACCATTTTATGATCAGTCGTATAATAAATATAATATGTATAATACAACATCAGCTTTTAAAAATTGCTTTTGGTTTTTATTAATTGCACATCATTTTAATGTTTAAATAATCTAAATATACCGATTATAGGTATCAATAGTCTGGTATATAATAGGCTTGTTATTCATTATTGGCATTCTGATTCTAAACATACATTCAGACATCATTCCATCTGAATTTTTTTATTGGCGCTTATGAGCTGCCTTTTATAAATTCAAAAACAAATAGTTTTTGAGGTGGTATGATGTTATGAAAGATTATTTGTAGATCTTCCGATATGTAATAACAAATTCACATTTGTTCAATAAATTGCTATAATTGGGATCACAATATTATAATAAATCCTGTTGACTATCATATACTAAGATAAATCTTCCCTTCAATCCTTCCCTACTTTCTAAACCACCATTGGGCAACACATACTGCAAATGGTCATCCTCTCTTTCTGGAGAGAATTCCAACAAATTATTATTGCTGTTACTCAAGTCCTTAAGTTTCCATAAAGCTACATGTAAGGACTTTCCATGCTTAGCGGTTACATAAACATTGCTTGGATCAAAGTCATCAGACTGCTGGTCATGGTCTGTGATCAGGATTCCAGTGATGAGTGCCCAGTGAGCTTTATGTCCCTTCTTCAAACATGGTGAATGGTTTCTGTCAGAATCATATCTGTGATGAAAATGTTAAGGATAAATAAAATAATTTGTTTTTAAAAAAGATTTCAAAGGATATGTGTATTATTTGAGCATTCAAATAATACATCTATCGAATTTAACATAAAGCATCCATTAGACCAAAGAGTTGAAAACTTGCAGTATTAAAACCTTAATGATTAGAGCATGTGCATGAGCTGCTTATTCGTGTGTTTATATAAATCATTTGCGAAATTTTGGCCAAACAAGTGGCTAAGTCCTTAACGAAGTGAGCCGCATATCGACAGAGCCACGTTTGTTAACAGGCAATCCAAGGCAGGGGGTACCAAACCAAAAAGGGCACCCAAAGATTCATAAATAGATTATAAAAATATAAAAAAAAAAAAGTAAATATGGATTTCAATGGCATCATAGAATCATTTGTGGAGAAGAAAGCAAAATGTAAACAATAGTGGTGTGTTATGTAGTGTGAAATGCATCCTCACCCGCAATGGAAAGGGGAAGTTTTTTTTTAATTATGTATTGGGTGAGGATGGTGAAGCATAAGTTGCAAACTGCCAAAGGGCGCCATATACAAATACGGCAATGCATACCTAAATTACATCACACACAACATAGCCGTCCACATTGACTGCCAATCACAGACTGGCTCACCTTTGAGCATAGACAAAAACCGACAGTGCAGCTCATGGTAAGCGCACTCAAAATGTGTGTATGACCACCTGAGCGCGTTCGGCTCACAGGTACACACTAGCACAGCTCAGCATACTCTTTTCAGAAACCTTAAGTTTTAATACCATATTATAAACTTGTAAAATATGGTCCTTAAATGAAACTTTAACTGTACAATTTAAATCATGAATAAAATGTTCGAAGGATACGGAACTATCAAGACACATCCAGACATCAGCCATGTTATGACATCTTTAGAATAAAGATTCATTTCAACAATTTTCAACTCGACATTTGCAAATTTCAAAACTTCCATTGAGATCTGTAAAAGAGAAAATGCCCAATCGACACTGAAAAGTTCGCCATTGTTTGAATAACCCTTTTCTTTAGCTAAAACTAACAAAGTTTCTGGCGAAATCTTATGATTTAGAAGCATAGATATCGCAACTAGACCACAAGTGGGTCCTTCCTGTAAAAGAGACTTGAAATGCTTATATTTTATACGATAAGGCAGATTATCACAGCAAACGTTAAATCTTATACAGGCATATTTTAACTCTTTGTATTCCAATGCCCAAATACATTTAGAGCACTCTTTTAAATCGGGAATCAATCTATTTTTTACTTGTTCTTTAAGATCGGAAGTTTGGTTCGGTATCGGAGGTGGCGGCGGTAATGGGTTACTAGCATTTCCTGACATTTTAAAGACAACTGATGATTTTTTCATTTAACACTTCACTCCACCAATTGATTACCTTCTTCACTCATCGGAAAAACATAACCTAGTTTTCAATTCATCTTTGCCTCGATTTAGTTTGACATCGTATGAACGAGTAAAATTTTGACAGAACAAAAGTCTTCTGCATTCAATAAGGATGTGAATCTTGAATAGATTTTGGAACTATTTCATATGATTTGATTTCTCAAAATTAAAAAGTTTATTTAAAAAAACGGAAAAGAAAAACTGTAGGTATTCTTGTTATTTCATTAAGCCTGATCCTATGACGTATTTTTTGGTATTTTTAGATGAAATATGTTGCATAAAGATTCTAATATTATTGCTTGCTTACAATTTGATCAGTAAGTATAAAATCAGTTTAAATAACACAATTTTCATGCACATCATCACGCCGCATCCCTTGTGGGGTAGGTAGAAAGTATAGGTTTCCACACTTTTCTACCCAGACACAAAACTTTCGCCTGCTCCATATTTATATTGGGTGTTAACATAAGGTGTGTCCGTTTTTTTTTCAAATAAAAAATGAGCACCAAAAGTAAAACAAAATGGTAAATGTTATACGTCATTCGAAAGAAAATTTTCTGCTCTACAAGATACTGTATTTGCTTTTACGTTACATATATTATTTTATTTAATTACAAGCCTTCAAAATGGAATGTCAAGTAGACGAAAATGAGCATTTTCGACACCTCCTTCTGTTCGAGTTTAATCGAGGGAATAAAGCTGCCAAAGCTACTCATGATACTTGCGAAGTGTACGGTGAAGATGCTATGAATAAAAGGACATCTCGTCAATGGTTTTTGCGTTTCAAATACGGTAATTTCGACCTGAAAGACATGGAGCGTTCCGGACGACCAGCGGACTTCGATGAAGAACGCTTAAACCATATTATTCATGAAGATCCCCTTCGAACACTTTTCATCACCATTTTCAACCCATTTTTCGTAACCAGTAATGATGCGATAAAGGAACCTTTGCTTGTGGGCATGCATAGCTCGATGACGCGTGAGCAAACCAGCAGAAATTGTCGAATGTGGATTTTTGTTGTTTTCACTCAAAACATGTGGAACCCATGCGCCGAACTTCTGGGCTTTTCCCATTGATTTAAGATAGCGGTATACAGTCATGTGACTACAATTCATCTGCTCAGCCAATTCTACGGTGGTTTGAAGGGAATCTTCATGAATAATATGATTTAAGCGGTCCTCATCGAAGTCCACTGGTTGTCCGGAACGCTCCATGTCTTTCAGGTCGAAATTACCGTCTTTGAAACGCAAAAACCATCGACGAGCTGTCCTTTAATTCATAGCATCTTCACCGTACATTTTGCAAATGTCACGAGCAGCTTTGGCAGCTTTATTCCCTCAATTAAACGCGAACAGAAGGAGGTGTCGAAAATGCTCATTTTCGTCTACTTGGCATTCCATTTTGAAGGTTCGTAATCAAATAAAATAATATATGTAACGTAAAAGGAAACACAATATCTTGTAGAGCAGAAAATTTTCTTTTGAATGACGTGTAACATTTGCCAGTTTGTTTTACTTTTGGTGCTCACTTTTAAATTTGAAAAAAGAGGACACCACTTATGTTAACACCTAATATATCTCGTCATGCACAATTTTCTACTATTCGTATTTCTCACCGTATCTCATCTGGTTCGCTTGATCCAGCCACGTTCTCTTCGGTCTACTTTTTTATCCACATCTTGCACTTCTGATTTAGAAACTCATTTAATTATTATTTCGGCATTCATTCTCTCCGTATGTCCAAACTATCTTAACGCTGCTTTCTTCGTTAAATTATTAATCTTACTTTTATCTTTATTCTACTAAGTTTAAGCTTCACTTCAAAACACTTAGATGAACATCAATATATTTTGTTACTTTTGATACAGCGTAGTTTTTGTGCATTTTCTTGAGGGCTAAACCTTGTTCCTTTTTGTTATTCTTCTTTCAATATTCATTTCAACTCATCCATCACACGTTAACACAGGCCCCAAATAATATAACGTATCTTAATGTTTCAGTTTCTCTGAATCAACCCATAAATCTTTATTAAAACACTTTTACAATGCCCCTTTCCATAAACTTTGATTTCGCTATATTGATTTTTGAACTTTTTACTAGACGTCTCTCATACAGTTAATTTATTGATATCTTAAATCACTTACATTTTTAACAATCATAACTTTCATACATGTTAAAATACCTATTGTATGAAATGAGAAAAAATCATTTATGTGTAAATATACTTTTCATTTCAGGAAACACAAGATTTGTTTGAAATATTTTGATTTTAGAACATTGGAATATATATTAAACCATAATTTGAATTTTATTAAAAATACTTAGTTTTACAGTTCTATGAAGAGAAGTCCATCGAATTTACTTGTTCACTCTCATTGTATATCTGTCTCTGTTTCTCTAGGTATCTCATAGCTTGGGAAAGAGAGAAAAACATAAAAGAAACGTCATTTTCTTAGTACCTATAAGCAAGCTTATAATTTAAACCAATATTCCTCAGGCGAACGGCACTTTGCCACTCGCAGCTAGATTTTTACAAGGACGTTACGCGGTGTGGAACGCCATTAGCGCGCTCACCGAGGCTTTTCTAATAAGTTGCTCAAACTTGTTCTATTAATAGCTATCATGTCTGATACGAAGAAACTAAACATTGACGGGGCAGTCGTAACGCCGCCTGACGAAGCGCTGCCCACTTACAAAACTATCCAAGAAACTGATACTGGTAAGTCAAAAATCCCGTTACAGATCAATACACCGGGCGGGTTGCGTCATTATTTTCATATTTTTTAATAAAGATAATAATTATTGCATTAAGAAGACACAACATGAAGAATATGATGTATTATAAGTTCATTTGTACGTCGTACTGAGAGGTTATGATTGTAGCATACTTGAATTTATCATGTGCCATGACTTGAATGACTTTATTGAAATTTGACGAGTATCGTACAAATACTGTAGCAGAAATGTTTTTCAGTATGGGAAAATAAATTAGACAAATCATTTCATGAAACACCCTTAAAATATCGTATAAAATTGAATAATTAGGACCTATACAAGCAGCGTTCATATCTTGACTATTTGTATTTCATTTTAATGTTTTCATGCCATAAATGTAGCTTACAAGAATGTCAGTAAAAATGCACCCATTCTCGTTTAACGGGAGAGACGCATTCCAGAAAAGTTCTCCCTTAATCGAAATACAGGTCAAATCTGAACGAATAATGAAGTAACGAAATTTTCTGAATAACTTCCCGCTTCAACGAAATAATTTCAGAATAACGGACATTTTCCGGCCGAAAACGCCGCTAAGAGGAACCAAACCAAGGCTTTGATGACGAGCAATATTTAACGAAGGGCTAGTATGAATTTGGACGCTCAAATGAAAAGGAAAAATAACTTATTTTAATTGATAATTGCTCAGCACATATTTAACATGGGAGTTAGAACACATTCAAATTGAATTTGTATCTCATTGTATAGCATTTTTGCAATTTTTGTTCATCAATTATATGTGTTGAATATGCAATTCAGTACAGTCAAATTAACATCATTTTTTGAAAAAAAATAGTCTATTTGCACAACTTTTTATTTCGAAGTTAAACATTTTTTTAAAACTATATTCAGTATAACGAAATATTTTTTATAGTACCATAAATTTCGTTAAAATGCAATTTTACCTTTATTTGTCTATAAATTGTATTAAAAACATTTTAACACGTTCTCTGCCAACAATTCATAAAATATAAAAAAAAAAATCTTTGTTTTTAAGTTATATTTAATAAATTATGTAGAGATATGATTATTTAATTTACTTTGATGCATTTTTGTGGGAAATTATGAGGATTTTTATGTGTCAGTCACATGTGACTGACAAAGCGCCAACGGAAAAAATTAATGGAAAAAAATTGGAGTATTCCAGTGTCAGTCACCCGTGACTGACAAGGCGGTCAATGTGTTAAAGATGCACAATGACATATTCCATTAAAAAAAATCAATGAAATATTTGAGAATAATCTAGTGTAATCTGATATACTCGTATGTAAAACCGATAAAACATACCACACATGTAATACAAATATGAAGAATAACAGCTTTCATAATGAATCAAAGGGTTTGTGGATCGAGAACCAGGAACTGGGCAGAAATATCTATTCAAAGTGTGCTGCTCTGCATTTTCTCTTTTCATCTTCAAGCTGCTTATAGCCATAGATAATCACAATTTTTTCAGAAACTTTTGAGCTTCTCTCCTTCATTTTCAATGAGAATTTGCATTCCATTTTTAAATTAGTAAGGGCGTCGACTAATTTCATCAGTGTTAATAAATTCTCAAAAAATCTTTGTTTTGTCTTCCGTGCCGCTTAAGGGTGGATCCATTTTATGCAAATCCCATTTATTAAATATTTTGTAGTTCTTGAAACAAATTTCTTGATTGTTTTTTCAATTCCGTTATAGTGAAATTATATTATGGTGGTCCATAAACCATGTTTATTATTGGTATCACAAAGATGCTAGCTACTTGGTATCTGTAAAGAAAAATGTTTCCAGTCTAGTAAAATAATTCATCTGAATACAAGTCACACGACATTAGCAAATTTTATTGCCTTTATAAGTTTTATAATTTTCTTTTGTATGAAAAAAAATTGTATTTTATTGGGCCCATCCTTATATAATATTAAAATTTTCAATGTGACCCTTTTAGCCAAATATTTGCACAAGCCTGATTTATTTTAAATATTGATATAGATATTTATGAATATGAAGGGAACAAAAATAGTGTACAAATATAAAATGTGTTAGAAAGGAAAAGGTCTGAGTATGAACATTTTTAGACTGGGATATTTTTGTTTAGTCACCATTGAAGATGAATAGTCTGACATCACTAATACATTTTTCAAGTATATAAATTCAAATACTTTTCGCTCTTAACTTCTATAAGAAAGTTCAATCTAACCACACCCTTATTCAATTGATTACATTCACTTAAGACATCTTATCTGTTTCCTGTGTTCTTTGACTTATCCATATCTCACATATTTAATGTGTCCAATTAATCTTAACCAGACATTAATTATCATCAACATCATGACATGTCCCAATTAAAGTATGCAAAGAGAGCAGATCTTCACTTTTTATCCTAGCATAAACATCTTTCGCTGTCAACAAGTAGATATACTAGGTAAGTCCAGAAAGTAAGTGTACTGAATTTTTGTAGGTTACAATTTTTTTTATTTAAACAAAAAAATTACGTGGTTACCGTAGTACATATGTAAGCTATTTTTCGACATAGTCGCCATTCCTCTCAATGCAGGTGGTGAAGCGGGGTATCAACTTTTTGATGCCTTCCTCGAAGTAGTTTCCCGCCAACCCCTCCGTCCACTTCTCCACCTCCTCCTTTACCTCCTCGTTGGTTGAAAACCTTTTTCCACCCATGTGCAGCTTCAGGGAGGTAAAGAGATAGTAATCTGAAGGTGCTAGGTCAGGGGAATGCGCGGGATGGTTCAGGACATCCCATTTAAACGAGGCAAGCAGTTCCTTCGTGGCGTTGGCCGTGTGTGGTCTTGCATTGTCGTGCAGCAGGCAGACTCCCTTTGTCAGCATGCCTCTCCTCATGTTCTGAATCGCCCTCCGCAATTTTTTTAGGGTCTCACAGTATCTTGCAGAGTTGATGGTCTCCCCTTGAGGCATATATTCAATTAAAATTATGCCTTGACAGTCCCAAAACACGGATGCCATGATTTTCTTGGCTGAAATTGTGGTTTTGAACTTTTTGGCGGAGGGTGAAGAGGTGTGACGCCACTTTTAAACTCGCGACACCACTTGTACACACTCGTACGATTCATAGCTTTATCACCATATGCAGTTTTCACCTCATTATAAACCTCAACCGGAGGTTTTCCCTTCCAAACGAGATAATGGATGACGCCGCGTATTTCGCACTTGGCGGGATATTGGATTGCCATTTTTCACGAAACGTGTTGTCGCGTCGACACTTCTCAACGTACTGACCTCGAACCGGTCTCGTTGCGGAGGGAAAGGGTCAGGCTACACGGAAGTGTAGCCAACATGTCGAAAATAAAATCCATCCAGTCATGAGAGCCTCAGCACACTTACTTTCTGGACTTACCTCGTAGATAGTGTCATGCTTTCTTTCAAATTTTTTAAACTTAACTCTAAATTTGATTGGCCCTGCCACATTTTTCTAGTCTTCCCAAACTTGTACATTTTATTGTATTTAACTTTTGTTGTATACAGTAAAAACTGGTAGACTTGTTGCCACGTGGTAATCTCTTCTAACCAACCAGAAATATGTTAGAGGTGTTAAGTGAAAACCAGACTTGAAGCTTTAAAAAACGTGATTACCAATAGGAATTAAACCCTTAACCTCTGGGCTGTAAGATACGTATCTTGCCAACTAAGCCATAGAGATAGTTTTTTAATAATCAAATAGATTTTCTTTTCAAATCAATAATTATTTATATGTTTCTCACACATTTTACATTATGCTTGCATTTCTATGCATTATCTTGTCATGTCATCAGCAGCCAATTGCAACTGGTTTTGAAATTTCTCATCAGTAACAAGATTGATTTAATGAGTCCAGTTAATTAAAGATTTACGAGCAATAAGAGAACAGAGAAATTTCGTCATTATAACCTTGTATGTATAATTTAAGATAAATTCTGCTCATCACCCCTAAAATCTGACTACAAATTTATTATGCAAGTGGGAGTCTCAATAAAGGACAACCGAGAAAGTTTGGATTAAGTGATTGAAATTTTGATAGAATGAGAATAGTATGAGTAGAAGTATGAATATGGACGAGGTAAAGGAGGAATGTCGTGATAGGAAAGTTTGGCGCTGTGTCTTCTCAGATTATCCAATAGGAAAATGATATGATGGTATGTATGTATTGTACATCCAAACATTTTCTCATAAATGCTTTTCTTTTTCTCCTACTATAATAATGTAGTCAATGAAATAATTGCCACAGACAGAAAGTATTTTATTGTAAATGACATTCTCGTATGAAGTCAAGCTTGTGCATTTATAATGCTGGTTTGTCCCATCCACTGGTACCCTACTAGTTGACATATTCAATTAGACCTCATTGAGTGGACTGTGCCCTCTCCATTGAATCATTCATTCGGACCTCTAATCTGGTTCATACTAATAAAGCAATTTGCCCTCCACAATAATTGATCCACACACATTTGATTAAATGGATACATGCAAAATGGATCTTAACAGTATTTTGGAATGTTGTTTTGCGAGTATCCCATTCATGTATCGACCTATATCTGCAAAAAAGATCCAACTCACAAAGAGAACATTAGCCTGATTAAATAAATAAATATAGGTTTATTGATAGCAACATAGTATGTACATATATAAATGCATTTCAAAATCAAATGTATATCTCAAGATAAATAACAGAAAATTAATAAATGGCAGAAAAAAAGTAAACCCACAAATATCACCTCAGGGTTACTGTCAGCAAAAAAAGGATAAAAGCTGAAAGGAGTCCAAATTTTATCAAAATAAAATCACGAATGATGTTCACACATACAAACCACATTACAAAAGATGAAAATAAATAAGCAGTAATATAAAAATTAATGAGAATCATTAAATTAATTATAAATTTATCATATTACAGTAATTAGATTAATTATAAAAATTAGTCATATTACAGTAGTCATCCCTTATCTGTGGGAGATATATTCTAAGACAAATTAATAATTATAACAATGTACTATCCTCTCAGTCCAAAAGGGACAAACAGTTTTATCTACTATTTTTTTTTGCTTATAGTCATGTATAGCAAGCCTTGCATGTCTATACAAACGTACGCCCAGTGCGTACGACACGCCAAGCATGTTCTGTTGATAATATGTTTGTATCTTTGTTAAATTTCTCAGTACGGCATGTATTACAATTAAATATTTACAGTGAATGTGTTAATTTATCATGATAGTTGTGTTATAAGCACCTCAATTAGATATATACTTGCTAATGTGTATGGATGTAGAAGAGACAAAAGATTTGTGTCCTGATAGGAAAGTCTTGCATTCTCTTCTCTATGCCTTCTTTCTAAAATATTTTTGTGTTGAAATGATAACCATAATTTAGTTACAAGATTATGTCCAATACTTGTAGCCAAATATTAATATCTATTATTTTTGTTTATAAAACCTTGCATTGGACTAATGAATCCCTGTGAGTTATTATTTGAGAATCTGCACATTGAGCCAAAAGGGTCAAGTTGCATTGTGATTCAGATTCCGGTCCCAAGGTTCTAAGTTTTTATTTATTTAATTTATTCACTACCTAAACAGGAAAATCATATCGCAACTTGTAATATAATCTAACTCTCCTGAAATAACTAAATCAGATTACACTTTGTGATATCTGGAGTCATGGTGATAGAAAAGTGTGAAAGGAAAATTAAATGTGATATATGGGGGAGTATTGAAGAATTCTGCTATCAAGGCAGTATTTTCTCAGATGATGGAAGAGTTGCGAGGGATATCGAACAGTGTGTAGTGATAGGAAACAAAGTCAATGGGGCACAAAACCTTTGTACGGCACAGGTACAAAGACTAGCAATAAGTGAATGGCTGCTGCTCAATGCTCGGAGAATTCAGCTCACGGTGAAAAATAGCAGGGTGAAGAGATTCCTCTTAGGCAGGTGGTCGCAAGTAAAAGGCAGTAGACCGAGTGAACTGAGAATGTATTTTTTACGTTTGGCGGTCTTTATGTGCAGCCAATCACTCACCGCAAGCGCCTGTTTCTGCCCGTGCATGCCGTCATAACTTGTGAAATATCACAATTCTCGCAAGTTTTTCGCATGCATGTACCAGCCGACTGATACTGTCGCGCATAAGGAACATTTCAGTAACGGTCGTGACGCAGCACGGACCCCAACAAACATAAAATTATTACATAAAAAATACCAAATAACATCTAAATATAACCAAGAATTTATACATGTAAACATACCAATATTATACAAACAAGAAAACAAATAAATATGTTTTAGGTGACGCATACATCCGATACAACCATATATATACTCTAACCGGACCGTATTAAAATTTGCCAATACTGTCCACAACAGTATTACTGTACCAATTTTGATATATGGGAGTGAAACATGGACATGGAACTAGACTGAAAAGAGCCGAATAAATGTGGAAATGCGTACACTTAGAAGAATACAATGTATGACAAAAAACGGATTGAAGTTATTAGGGATGAATGTATACTTAAGGCTGATGTGTTGAGTAAAATGTATTAAGTTTCTTTAATGCGCACAATGGTATTCAACTTCAAATACATGACTTGCTTTTATACATTATTCTTGGACTCTACAATATGTGTATAACAATACTCTACAAAAGATATTTTAAGCATTGTGACACATCGCAGAACAAAATATTGTCAATATGGTAAATAAAAATGTACCCATAAATCAACAAAATGAAGAAAAGCATCTGAGATGGTATGGGTACATCTCAATCTTGTCCTGCCAAATAATCATCTTAAGACTTGCTGTTCAGAAATAATTATGGAATGCGAGACTTTTCCATTTGTTGTATGAGTCCTAGCCATCAGAATGTTTCTTGATCTTAATATTTCTTTATTACAACTCTAAAAAATCATAGTCCTTTTTACAGATTTAAAAGTAACTCATATATTTTCATCTTTGTTTGTATTTGGACTATATTAACATAGGTTTTATCAATACCTTATATTAACTGATTTATATTTTCCTAATAACAAATCTTATACAAAGTACCTATTAAATTATTTTGATTTCTTCATTTGCATCATTTCTGGCCGTAACAAGAGAGCTAAGATAGGTCCTGTATTATAATACAGTTTTATTTTGTTGCAATCTCTTCCAATCAACAAGAAGGATGTTAACAAAGCCTTGAGTGAAAACTAGACTGGAATTATTTTTTTAAAATCGGAGTTCCACCGGGAATCTTCCCCGCAATCCCCAGGTTGGATGACAAGCAAATTACATTATCATCAAATTGTTTTTGAAATCAGACAGTAATAACCTGCATGATTCTCAAAAATGTTTGCATTCATCAATGCAGAATATATATATATATTTGTAGATCTGTGATGCTTTTTTTTTTTTTTAGATAATTTGATATAGTATTGTTTCCTGACCATAGCAGTCACCACAAGAGCGCTTTCTAACTAGCACAACCTATTAACTTATAAAAATATACATGGTAAAATGACATTTCACGTATACCGAAAACTCAATTTGTAAGTTTGCCTCAGGGAGGATGGAAGACTATTCCACAGAAGACATCCGACTACCTGAAAATTGAAATATTCACAATGTTTTATCTTAACTTGAGACGAAATTCTGTTGCCCCAATCCACCCAACCAAATATCTGAGGTTCTTTTGCCTCTGCTTCTACATGGAATTTTGTAGCATTCCATGTAGATTTAGTATAGCTATTTCTAGACTTAAGGATATGTCAAAATGTTCTTAAATTGATAGAAATAAGTTTGAAAATTTGTTGTTTTGTTTAGAGTACAAACCAGTACCTAACTCCAACATGGTGAAGGAGAACGGAGACAACTGTCGCGATGGAGCAGATGAGAAGATGCTGGCTGAGGAGGAGAAAAAGCTCTCTCCCAAGGCTGATCTGGCTGATGTCAAATTCGTGACAGGAGATGTGCAGAATGGAGATGCTAAAATTGACATTTTGGATGTTAAACAGGTAAAAAGAATCATTTTCATATTTTAACAGATTTGATTCATATTACAATTTAGTTGTAAAAAAAATATAACAAAACATTTTATAAATTTATAAATATATATAATTTTTTTAAATTTCATTATACATTTACATTGTGCCGTTATCATATAACAGTTTTTATCATATTTTAACCTGAGTACTTGAGTTAGTACGATGATCAGTATAACTCCAGATCCCATTACAGAATGGTATTCAATGTTATAAAGATATGTATGCTAATAAAATGAATAAATTAACTTAGATAATTACATTCCAATTTATTGAATAAAAAGTTTTTTTTTACTGTATTGACAATCTAGAATACGTCTTATGTTTGTATATATTTTTATCTATTTAAATTTTTATGTGCAAGTGTCAGCAAATTTTATGTGCATTCATTTTTTCGACATGCATTAACCGTACTATGTATGTATCTTCGAGCGTCGTTGTTTTAAGTTGGATAAGATAAACAAACTCGGTAATATTGTATTTTATTCAACTTTCAACTGTTTATACAATACTGTTTATTCCAATAATTAGTTATTGAAAAATATGGTAACCATATTGAAACACGAGAATATCAAATCAATCAAAGAATTTGTGGGATCTATGATTCCGATTTATAGTTTAAGATATCGGGTGCTGCAAAAGCTACAAATAACTGTGCAGGGCTGCCATAAAATTTAGTATTACTGAAAACATTAGCAAAAACAAGACATAATTAATGCATATTCTACAAGAAAGATTCAGAGGGCTAAGAAAGGACATTTTTAATGAATTGATAAAAAGTAAAAAAATAAAGTAGTAAAAAAAATCTCTCAAGAGTTAAAAAAAATGGGGGTCGCCCTATAGTTGAGCTGATATGGTATGTATCAGTAAAAAAGGCACCTAATGTATAATTTTTATTGTAGTATAAGCCAATTAATACAATTGAATTCTTATTTCAAAACCAATTCTTTCCTAATTTTGTTACTTCTGTTTGTTTGTCGACTCAATGTTGTATACATTTAAAAAATATATTTATCGGTGTTTGTTACCTGCATTGATTAGAAATATGTGTTTATTTAAAATGAATAACCATTAGAAATTGATAATAAAATAAGTCTCCATTTGGATAAGTGAGACGGAAATTTTAAGATTATACACAAGCATCCACATGGAAAATGATGAGGAAAAAGTATGTTTTATTTTACACACATACCATCACACAATGTTACTTTTGGGGGAAACAGAGAGGACAGATCTTCACGCCTTTTTATTTATGTGCACAGCTCTCGCCTCTTCCACATCCATACATATTCCACATTATACATACTCTCCTGTTTCTCATACTTCTTACATTTCCCTCAGTTAAAATTTCTTGAACTCTACTCAGTCTACCTCTTCATCACTCCATTCATTTTAGACATATATTTCTTTCGTAACTCATCATCTCAGGTCAAACCATCTCAACATTCTTTTCTAAATTCTACTTATAAAATCCATCTCTAACAGCCAGTTATCCTTTATTTGATTATTTCTTACTCAATATTCTTACGCAAGGCACATTTATTTTGCTCTTATCACTTCTTTTTAATGTCTGTTTCACTTCTATACAGCACTAGCACACCCACTGTACACAATTTTGAAGATTTTTACCATTGATTTCCTGACAAAAACAGTACTAATACATTGTTACCTACAGCAATACGCCTTTCAATATTGTTTTCTATCTTGCCATCTCTCGAAAACATGCTTCCCAATTATAAAAATTCCTCAATTTGTTCAAAATGTTTTATTTTATTCACTTAAACTGGTACCAGAATGTTTTTTGTGCAAGAAATTAGTCCTGGAGAGTGACTTTCAGAATAAGCCTTTTTATTGCTTCCTCCATGAGAGAGTGGATGACTTCAAGTCAACAATAATTAGCTGTGACACTACAAGGAGAAAATCTGCCAGTTGTTTTTAAGAACTTAATCAAATTAGTTACTATAGTTAATGACTAGGTCAGTTTAGGGAAACTCTTATAAAAAACATGCATTCAACACTAATCTAAACACAGTTTAGAAATAAAAGATTTATAAGGAAAAATAATAATAAAAGGTCGAAAATAATAATAATAAAGGTCGCATTTAATAAAAGGTCGAAAATAATAGAATCAAATAATATAGACCTAAAACTGAGAATACTCCTCATCAAGACCTATGTATGGAGTATCTTGATGTACGGCTGCGAGACATGGTGCCTATCCGAAAGAGATAGACGAAGACTAGAGGCTTTTGAGATGTGGTCCTATAGAAAACTATTAGGAATTTCCTGGAGAGACCGCATCACAAATGAAGAGGTTCTCCAACGAATCGAAGGAGGAAGGCACCTGCTCAGGATCCTGTCCGAAAGGCGTGCAAGATGGATCGGTCATATAATACGACAAGAGGGCCTCTTGCATGCCATAATGGAGGGTATGACCGAGGGGACAAACTCTAGGGAACGCCCACGCCGAGAGTACCTGGAGGACCTGTTGGTGGACGTGCGCTGCTCAACATATACAGATTTAAAAAGAGCCGCACAGGACAGGGGGGAATGGAGGAGAAGAGTTGAAATTGCTGCAAACCAGTCTTAGGACTGCAACCACGGAGAGAGAAGGAAAAATGGACTTATTATGTAATGTTCCCATAAATGACCATATTTATTTATCATAGTGCAAGAAAAGCATATTTCCTATCATGTTGATTCATTTTATGAATTTTTTAACTCAATAGTACTTCTTAATTAATCTTTCAGAATTTTACTTTAAATAAATTTTACATTTATTCGTCCTTGTACCAGGAATACATTTGTACTGTGACTTATAATACAGTAGGAGTAGGTTCTGCTTAACTGGGATCAGACCGTTTTGTTTCAAATAAGCAACTTTCCCGTTATCACAACATTTTATGAAAAAAATTATAACTTCACATAACTTATACATACAGTCAGGCCATCTTCCTGTCGGGGTAGACGGAGAAGAGAGAGCGCCAAACTTACCTATCGTGACACGCACATGTTTCGCCTCTCCTACATCCATCTTATACAACTCCTACGATTTCTCTTAATTCTTACATTTCTTTGTTTCAAAATATTCACTTGATCACCATACTTTCGTATATCTTCCTCGACCACGCCTCCCACGCAAATTTGTGCTGTATATTTGTTTTGTTAGTCTTCATTAGTTCCATTTGACCAAACATCCCAAATTGCTCTTCTTTATCTTATTCAACCATCCCTTAAGTTCACATTCATCCATAACTACTTCATTCCGTATTCTATCATACATTCTTACTCCATGATTCTTCTCGATGCATGCATTATTTCTAGAGTAATATTCGGCTCCTCACAGTCTTTTTCCACATCTAAATTTCATTCTCATACATCAAAGTTGACACTATTGATATACTATTGTGGACTAACACCTTACCAGATTTTGTATTCTCCTATTCGAATATATATGTTATAATGCCATTATAATGATTATAGAAATATAGATTGACATTGTAATGGTGATAGAAAAGTGCATACATTTCTACAGCATTTATTCGACTCTTTTCAGTCTTACTCCACTTGCACGTTTCACTCCCATATATCCTAGTTGGTACTTAAACACTTTTGTGGACTTGACATGTTGACAAATTATGATACTCTCTGGTTAGAGTATATATATGTAGTAGTGCCGCATTGACTTTGTTTACTATTGCTACATGCCGCTCAATATCCCTCGTAACTCTTCCATCATCTGAGAAAATACTATCTAAATAGTATAATCATCAACTTGCTCTAATCTTTCATTGCTCACCCATATATGAGTTTATTTTTCTGTCACCATCAATCACCGCACTTTTATTTTACATTTGGATTTCACAATATTTATTCTCGGATTTTTTTGTCACATCCCATACAATATACTTATCAAACTGTGTAATACAACTTCATTATCCACTAACACTACCATGTCATCAACATACAGCAATCCTCATACATTATCAAAACCAGAGCCCTATTTAAATCTGATGGGATTTGAAGCCCTAACCCCTCCGAGTTGGAAGACAACCAACTAGGTGTAAAGTGGACGAAATGAACACAGATATAGAATTACCTTCATTGCCATCTTGCATAAAGTATCATTGTAATTCATCAAATATCCTGGTTTCCTGGTTAGGTATTATCTTCTTCAGATGTGTCACCCATGTCACTTTCCTTGTCTTCTGATGTTTTTAACTATTTTTATATAATTTATTCAATAATTGCGTCCTCACAATCTTTATTTTCATTGTGGCATTAAAGGTTACTGTTACTGGATGAAAACTCTTCTTGGTTTCCTGATGCTTCATAAGTGACTTCTTTTTCATTGTCAGTTATATTTGGCATTTATTCTCGATTTGTTTCTCTTTAAATTTTTGCTTCTAAATTTCTCACTTATGAGAAGTGGTTGTCATATTTCTGTTTTGCTACGAGTGAATTGATAATTCTTTGATAATATACTTGCGTCACATGGACTATTTAATAATATACACGCTTACATAATACACCCTATATTTATTGATTAAAATTTAAATTCGCATAATCAAAGGTTTACCTTTGCTTGTCTATATAATCTATGCACTGGATGAGAAACTTTCTATGAATAGTTGAATACTGCTGACCCAATGTCACATGCTCCCATTTCTTGATTATGGTGATACTTGATGTTTTAGTACCAATGAAGAATTGATTGAAGAATATGAAGGTTCCAGAGTGCTTGTATCCTATTTGTCTTCATTGTTTTTAATAAATACAATCAATTTTATCATATGCATCTCAAGGTGTCGAGCAACAAATCTCTCTGCAAGAATATAATGTTTCTCGAGTCAAGTTTATGATTTATTTATTTAACACTAAATTTTATAACAATCTGGTGACAAGATCTTCCAACCAATCGGACAAAAGTAAATAAAGGAAGTTATATGGTCACAAAATTTTTTTAATTATTGATTTGTACAAAATTATATACATGATCAATATAAATAACAATAAAAAATAAATATCAATATTTATTTTTGACTTGTTTAAAGATAAAGGGAAGGATGTTGGAGAGAAGGATGTTTAACTAAGATAAAGGGAAGGATGTTGGAGAGGAAAGGAAAATTGGGAATGAAACGTAACATTGCTGACTTGAATACGAGTTCTTTTCAAAACATGCCAATGATGTGAAGCAAGTAAAACATTAGTTGGTAACTAGTTCCACTGCATGGACAATAAAGGACGACATAAACATTAGTTGGTAACTAGTTCCACTGCATGGACAATAAAGGACGACATAAACATTAGTTGGTAACTAGTTCCACTGCATGGACAATAAAGGACGACATAAACATTAGTTGGTAACTAGTTCCACTGCATGGACAATAAAGGACGACATAAACAATTTGTGGTGAACTAGGAGATCCAATAAACAATCTGTTTGAATGTAGCGGGGGCGGGTGTCCATGATTGAAAAATGCTGAATATTTTTGGCGAGATAAGAGGGTTTAATGTGTTAATATCAAATTCCTTATTATTGTATGCAAGTAAATATTATAGTTTTGCTGATAGCAGTTTTGTTATCAGGTCCAAGTGCAGTTTCATTATTCAAATGATATTTGCAATACTTCTGAAAAACCACTGTGGTTAACCCATTTTGCCTTTTTAATAATTCGATAAATGCTATTAAATATATTTTTAAACAAGGATGTTAAATATTTGCATAGATTTATGTGTGAAGGAACTACAGACGTCAATCGGTAACATACAAATGCCAAATGATAATGTATGAGGGTTGCTGTATGTTAATGACACGGTAGTGTTAGCGGAGAATATGTAATTTACATAGTTTGATAAGTGAATTGTATGAGATATGTGAAGAAAAAAATCTGAGAATAAATATTGCAATATCCAAATGTGAAAAGTTTGGAGATATAGAACTGAAGAAAAATAAAGGCAATGTATGGGTGGAAAGATTAGATCAAGTAGAGGAATTCTGCTATTTGGATAGTATTTTAGAAGAATTAAGAACGATATCGAATGGCGTGTAGCGATAAGAGATGAGTCAATAGAACACTAAAACATATATAATTGAACCAGTCAGTACCAAAATCTGCTAGATGATAGACCACAACAGTGTTTTAGTACCAACTTTGATATATGGGAGTGTAATGTGTACCTGAAAAGTCTGAAAGGAGCTGAAGAGTTCTCTGAGATGGTTTGGACATGTAGAACGAATGATTTAAGAAAGACTATTAAAACAAAGTTATTATAGTGTTACCTGCTCTATTGGAACGTACAAAAATCCCTCTTTATGAAACACTGTCAAGACCTGGGTTGATGTATGCATCAGCAGAGGTGAACACTTACAGATGACAAAAAAGTCAATGCCCCAATTTGATTTGTTCACATACCTCGCTTTATGGATCCTCTTTTAAAGGAATTACGCTATAACAGATTTGAAAAAATGATCAAATTCACTTTACAGAAATAAATTCCATATATGGAATATTATTCCGAGGGCTTTTAAAGGAATTGATAAATTTAGGTCAAATAAGAAGCGCTGGATGGCCAAGGTTATATTTGAAGATTAGGTCAAAAATTGTTCGAGAAAATAAATGAACCAGTAAATTTTAGATATTTCTGCCCAGTTTTTGCTTCTCAATTTACAAATTATGTCTTGAAATGTTCTAATTCTTCATTACAAATACTGGATTTTTTTTGTGTGACAATAACACATCGATCAATAAGTCCCGGGACTAACCAACAGATGGCTCTTCTAATAACAAATCCACACTATTCTCAGTTAGTACCAACCTTTAGAAGTTACGTGTCAAACTTTCATGACATTCCGACATTGTGTCATTGAGTTACAGTGGTTTTAGTGATGTTACTATGCTATTTCGTGTGTTGATAAAACATTGCTTTTTAATGGGAAAAAATACCGTTCAAACTCAGCGATGGCTTGAAAAGTGTTATCCGGGCTCTGCTCCGTCGAAAACTACCATTTGTCGGTGGTATGCTGATTTCAAATGCGGTCGTACAGACACAAATGGTGCTGAACGCTCTGGTCGTCCAAATGAGGCTGTTACACCAGAAAACATAAAAAATACCCTCAAAATCGTGATGGAAAATCGCGAAGTAAAGTTGCGTGATATAGCTGACATCCTGAAGATATCATTTGGTAGTGTTTACACTATTTTGCATGTTTGGTCATGAAAAAGCTTTTTTCGAAATGGGTGCCGCGTTTGCTCACAATGGAACAGAAACAACAACGCATCGATGATTTAGAGCGCTGTTTCGCACTGTTTACACGAAATAAACAGGAGTTTTTGCGTCGGTATGTGACAATGGATGAAATTTGGATCCACCACTAGACTCCGGAATCAAATCGGCAGTCAGCTGATTGGAGAGCAGCCGGTGAAAGTCGTCCAAAGCGACCAAAAACTTAATAGTCGGCCGGGAAGGTTATGGCCTCTGTATTTTGGGATGCGCATGGTATAATATTCATCAATCACCTTGAAAAGGGAAAAACCATCAATAGCGAATATTACATAGCGTTATTGGAGCGTTTGAAGGCAGAAATTGGAAAAACAACGGGCCCATATGAAGAAGAAAAAGTTCTCTTTCATCAGGACAATGCACCGTGTCACAAGTCGATGGTAACGATGGCCAAATTGCACGAGTTGAACTTCGAATTGCTTCCGCACATACCGTATTCTCCAGATTTGGCCCCCAGCGACTATTGGCTGTTCGTAGACCTCAAAAAGATGCTCCAGGGAAAGAGATTTGGCTCCAATGATGAAGTGATTGCCGAAACTAACGCCTATTTTGAAACCAAAGATAAATCGTTCTACACGGCTGGCATATAAAAGTTAGGAAAGCGTTGGAATGAATGTATCGCTCTTAAAGAAGACTATGTTGATGAATAAAGAAGAATTTTGGCAAAAAAATGTTGTTTTAGTAGTTAGTCCTGGAACTTATTGATCGATGTGTTATATATGATTCCTCTCCGTTCTAAATATTTCAGATAACACTAGATTTTTTTTCAAATATTTCTGTTTTTTTTATCTTAGAATACGTTTTGTACATTTAATATGCTTTAGAAAAATTACTTTCTATGTATGAAAAATCAATTTACGAACAACTTTTCAGGAACATCTCTTCTGTAAAGCAAGGTATGGGTGTAGTTGGTAAAGAGAAGTGGCCAGATGGCACTAAGCCAATTAAGTTGTACTGGATTCAATACTAGTGTAATATTTCAAGGGATGAGAACATGTTAAGTGACTTCTATAATTTTCCCTCCAGACTTTTACCGGACTGACGAAGGAAGAACTGATGAAGTACAGCAACGACCCATTCTGGGTGCGAATGCGCTGGATCATGTTCATCGGTTTCTGGCTGCTGTGGCTTGGCATGCTGGCCGGAGCTATCATCATCATTGTTGGCGCTCCCAAGTGTGCACCCCCTGCACCCAAGACCTGGTGAGTGTATAAAACTGTTTTGTTATAAAATATCACATTTAAACAATTTTTTTATGATCGACTGAGGGAGGTGCCTAATTATTGAAAGCAGTGGTTCCCAATATGTTTAAATCACGGAACCCCTTTCACCTTGAAAAAAAATAAACAATTATAGAAAAGCAAATATTATATTATTAATTCAAACTACTTAAAAACTCAATTGTATTGTGAAATTCAAATTTTATCAGCGTAACCCTCTACGGTTCTACGGAACATAAGGTGGAAACCTATGATTTAAAGCTTCTCTGTGAGTCCTTCACTTAGTTGGTATGTCTTTCAATTCAGTAAATAGTTACCGTATATCTCATTAGTAGTATGAAATTTCAGCAAGATTTATACAATCGATAATGAAGTTATACGATTGGCTGTACCGATTATCCTAGATATTTTCGTGTATCGATCATATTTATACTGCACATTTCATGCAAGACTGGCACAATTAAATTATTTTGCAATATGAGTTTATTTTTGAACCAGACCATGAAAAACTATTTCACTTCTCAACTCACACAGCAACCTCTGTAGCCTAGTTACTAAGAGGCACGTCTAGGGAGCCAGGATTACGCAATCAATTCCCGTTGATACCCAATTTTATTTAAAAAAGGGTTATTAAACATCTTTTTGGTTGATTGGAAGAGAATTCACCAGATTCTACTATATAAAACGAAAGTGTAATTAAAAAAACAGTTCTTGTCTGAAATATTATATTGTATTACACTTTTGTCATATAAAGTACAACCTGGAGACCTAGTTCCAATATGGCGATCTCTCCCGACCAACCAGAAATATGTTAAAGACACCTCAAGTGAAAACCAGTCAGAAAACATTTTTGAAAATGTTGTGTACCAACAGGAATCAAACCTGCAACACCTAATCGGAAAACAGGCATCCAACTATCTACTAGGCCACGAAGGCTATCAAAATTAATGATTTTATAAAATTTCAATTACAATATTAAATTTTATTCAAAAACTTGGGAGGTTTTGAGTATATTTTTTTTTAAAACCTCCAAAATAAGTTTTTATATTGGTTCCATAATTAATTAGTTATATTAGTTCCATAATTAATAAGATTTAGTAGTTATATTTTCATGTTTTTTTTAATTCAAAACTCCATTTTTTTATACTCATTATATAGATTTCTCTTGTTACAAAATATAGGCCTGATCAATTCTTATTCTCATAGAAGAATACTAAGGAGAATTATTTTCATAGTGGTAGGCAGTGCCGAGAATATATCCACTGTATCATTCAATTGGTTCAATATCTCTAAACCGTTTGTCACTTAGTGAGTCTTAAGCCATGACATTAGTTCTGCAAGTTATTGTATAGAATAGAGAATGGTTTATTACACTATTGTAATTATCGGGAATATTAAAACTAAGAGCCTCGAATATTCCAGGATACTTGAAATTGCATTGCTGTACTTTTGACAAAAGTAATGGAATGGATTCTTGTCTCCATTACTCTGTATTACAAACCGTCTCATGTTTTTTTTTTTAATATTAAGAACATCTTTCTCTGACAAACAGTTATCTCTTATCTGATAATTTTCTACTCTATAAAAATACATTGTAATATTAGATATTTTTTTTTTAATATTAAGAACATCTTTCTCTGACAAACAGTTATCTCTTATCTGATAATTTTCTACTCTATAATACATTTTGTAATATTAGATATTTTTCACAAAACACAGTAAACATTATTTCAATAAAAAAGCAGTATATATTAATTTACGATCTTTCATTTCAAATATTCCTCGTGATTTAATCTCTGTTGTCCCCCACAGGTGGGAGAAGGGTCCACTGCTGGAAACTGATTTTGGAGATCTCGATAGCAAAGACTCTGATCCGGACAAGATGTCCAGCCTGCTGGCCTCCCTCAAGGCTCCTGGCCTGATACTACCGGAACAGGTGCTGTCCTCTGAAGATGCTTACTCCACACTGACTAACTCTGATGTTGTTACCTCTGTCAAGAAACTATCAAAAAGGGCTAAAGAGAATAATGTGCAGTAAGTCACTTTTTGGTTTTTAAAATCCTTTTACTCGTGTCAATATTACTAATAAACAATATGAAATTTATAGGGGCTTTTGTTAAAAATAACGATACATTAGACTCTCGATAATCCCAAGTCACACTAACTGAGTTGCGGATTAACCAAGGCAGTAGAAAATTCCAATTTTTTTTATAACCGTTCGATTTTTTTTTTTAAATTGGGTATTTTTTACTTCCTCCGTTAATCACTACTCCGAATAATCGAGAGTCTACTGTATAGAGTTTTAAAACATTCTTTCAACTTATGTTGTAAAAGTGAATGGTAAATTTAATAAAAATAATGATAATCTGTACAGTGTGATGATGTGAATATAATGGCTGCGGCCATTGTTCTGGGTATTTCCCCACACCTGTGTACAATTTGATTGGTAAGAAAACCACAAAGAAGTCACATTACAAAATGGTTTACCTTCCAGCCTGGTGGTGGAGCTGACACCCAACTACGTAAGCAAGAGCAACTCCTGGTTCAAGCTGAGTGAGCAGGGAGAAGCTCCTTACCGGGACTACTTTGTGTGGGCCGACAGCAATAATCTGCCTACTGGAGAGCCGCAGCCACCAAACAATTGGGTATTTATTGCTTTGTCTTAAAAAATACTTCCTCATCCAGTCATATTTGAGGATGATGATCTTAACGATGAATTGCTTCGTTAAGATCATCATCCTCAAATATGACTTGCTTGCCAATTTTTTTTTGTATTTCCTCTCCCTTGGTTATATAAATTTTTCTCCGGTGTCCCCCTACTCTATTTTTGCACCAGCAATGGCATTATTGTGATATACCAGGTCTGATATACCAGGATGATGCTCAAACGCAATAACTCGCGAATCAATTAAATATGACACGAGAAGCCGTCTCTATACGTTTGAAAGCCATGGGAAAGATCCAGAAGGTGGGCAAATGGGTTCCACATGAACTGAATGAAAGACAGCAGGAAAACCGAAAAACCACTTGCGAAATGGTGCTCGCCAGGTACAAAAGAAAATCATTTCTCTATCGAATTGTGACTGGCGATGAAAAATGGATATATTTCGAGAATCCTAAGCATAAAAGATCATGAGTAACTCCAAGCAAACCAGCGACATCGACTGCAAGGCCAAATCGCTATGGACGGAAGACAATACTCTGTGTTTGGTGGGATCAGAAGTGTGTTATCTATTATGAGCTGCTAAAACCTGGCAAAACTGTTAATACTGAACGCTACCGGCAACAAATGATGGATTTAAACCAAGTATTGCGTGAAAAACGACCAGAATATCAAAAGAGGCAACACAAAGTGATTTTGCTTCATTATAATGCACCATCGCATACAGCAAAACCGGCCAAGGAAACGATTGAGGCGTTTAGTTGGCAAATTCTTTCGCATGCGGCTTACTCACCAGACTTGGTTCCATCCGATTATTACTTATTTGCATCGATGGGACACGCACTTGCTGAGCAGCGCTTCAATTCTTACGAAAATGGCTCGATGATTGGGTTGCTTCAAAAAAGCAAGAGGTTTTTTGGCATGGCATCCACAAATTGCCAGAGATAGGAAAAAATGTATAGCTAGCGTTGGGCAATACTTTGAATAAAATATTTTTAACCATTTTCATATTTACAGACCTGATATATTTTTAAATCAGAAAATTTAATTATCAATTCTATAGTTTCGGAAACCAGACTTAAGTTGTATAAATCAGACTCTCAAGGATTGAATTCCAGGTTTAATAGAGTAATATTTTAACCACTGGGCTATCGGTAGTGTTCCTGTTCCGTAAAAATCACTTTACAATAACAATATATGAGACACACTAGGGATTGCATCAATAAAAAAATCATAAAGCTGTTAACATACTAACTGTGCTAATTTCCAGGTAATGGTGGATGGCACCAAACCCGCATGGAGCTACTCCACCGTGCGCAAGCAGTACTACCTGCACCAGCTGGATGAGAACAAGCCAGACCTCAACTTCCGCAACTCTGAGGTGGTCAATGAGTTTGATAAGGTCATCGAGTTCTGGACACAGAATGGGGCTGATGGAATAAGGTGTGGGAAATTTTACACATTCTCTGCCGACCTAATAGTATCGAAAGTACCCTCATAGCCAAAATATTTTTTTTTTAGTTTTATTGTCTGTTTTGTTGTACTATTTTATGTATAGATCATGTTTATTAAAAAATAAACACCCATTTGAAATCCCATGATGATGGGGCCATGTGCAATGAATTTTATTGGCGATGGCCAACTAATGTACAGTACCCGGCGGTAAGTAATACACATCGGGCTTAAGAAAGAGATTGTCTGCCATAATCGGCTATCTTCGGCTTTGTAGAGCGTCATCACTGTCGCTTGACAACGAGTGACAAATCGCGACGGAACACGTGTATGAATGACAGAGACGACGCTCTACAAAGCCAAAGTTAGCCGATTATGGCCGACAGTCTCTTAAGTCTGATGTGTATTACTTACCGCCGGGTACTGTACAAAGTAACAAAAATACTGTGCAAAGTAAAAAAAATTAAAACTTATGTTGTATGTTCAAAATTGTATGTGGTTGTATATATAAATATGGCAGTCAAATTTTGTCGAGAGTTGTTACATCAGAAATTAAAGTGCCCGCAAATAAGTATTTCGATAGATATTTGAATTTTTATTATTCATGTTGATTTTATAAAGTTATTACTGGTAAAAAAAATTAAGAATAACACTATCATGTCCTTATATTATTGTCCACTTATATGCTGAATCAGGTGAAATCAGTCTGTATATATCATAAAATCTCTTTAAAAAAAAACAGATAGTGTATTTTGATAATTTTGATTAGTATGTCTTGAAATGGAAAATGACGGATATAATAACACATTGTTTTGTTTTGTCTTAGATTATCCAAGGCGATATACCTGCTTGTGGACCAACAGCTGAGCAACGAGACCATTTCAAGTAACCATAAGTATAGTCACACTATTCACACGGAGTATGGATTCTACAATCACCGGAAGACCAGCTACATCAATGGAATAGCCGAAATCCTGGCTCACTGGAAGGCAGTTATACTGAAACATACTGATGGCCAAGGTACTTCATTTTGACCCAGTGTTACTGAAGTGTGGAGTGGTAAAATTCAATACACATTACAGGAAGCAGTTATACTGAAACATACTGATGGCCAAGGCACCATTTTGACCCAGTGTTACTGAAGTGTGGAGTGTGGTAAAATTTAATACACATCACAAGAAGCTAACTTTACGCCAATGTTTCCTAACTTTTCTAAGAAGTGACAACGGAAATACAAAATACGTTACTTACGAGGGCGGTCCGATAAGTACTTAGCCTCACCGCCCGATGGCACCACTATCGCAAGAGCAATTTTTTATCGCGTAGTACATTCTCGTTGACAGCTACTGTCAAAATTTCAGCCGAATCGGACGCGTAGTTTTGTTTTGACCGCGTGTGGAATTTTGAGAAAGATTTGAGAAAAATGGAAAAAGAGCAATATCGGTCGGTGATTCGATTCTTGTTTTTGAAAGGGAAATCGCGCAGCGAAATCAAAGAGAGAAGGGCAAAACGGTCACAGGGCTCTACTATGCCGAATTATTGGGCCGATTCGACGCCGAATTGCAGAAAAAACGGCCCCATTTGGCGAAGAAAAAAGTGCTCTTCCATCATGACAACGCACCGGCTCACACCTCCCCCGTCGCCAGAAATTTGAGTCGAATGAGGAGGTTATCGCCGCCACGGAGGCCTTTGTAGACTTCCAGAAAACGTATTTTTCAGACGGGTTAAAGAAGTTGGAGCATCGCTGGGTCAAGTGAATCGAACTCAAAGGAGATTATGTTAACAAATAAATCGCCACTTTTCCAAAATTTTTGTTATTCTTTTGTAGGCTAAGCACTTCTCGGACCACCCTCGTATATTGGTAACAACATCAAATCTTATTAATGAGCCTTGGCTTTGAATAAGATTTGAAAGCTCATCAAATCGAGGTGTTATATTATAATAGACAGGCTATATATTAGGTCATCTTCAGGTTGCAGTCTACTTTGATTTTTGTTACACAGTAGACTCTCGATTATTCAGTGGTAGGGAAAAAAATTAGACTCGATTATCCAGATTAAAAACACTGAATAATCTTCGCCTTAAAAAACAGAAAAATATATCTCAGCTGCTACTTTTGCTTACCTTAGTCTTGTTACCCACCCAGATTATGCTTCCAAGTCTCCAGTTCATTTTAATTGTTCAAAAAAATGCTTTCCTTTCACCGCGCATATAGTCCCAGAAACAGGGATCCAGGGATTCCCTCAGCTGTCTGCTGGTTAAACTATAAAAGCATAACTTTGGCCAACTATTGTTCTTTGAATACTTCGTAATATTCTCCCTCGACATACTTCCACTGTCAGAAAACCCGACAAACTCGATAAACTTTTTTCATCCACCTCTCTCTCTCTCTCATTTATCAGCAATTTCACAGACAACCCTTTTTTATTTTTTGTAATTATTTAAAGTTTTTGTTCTATAATAAGAACAACTCTTACATTAGACATTTTTTAAAATAATGATTAAAACAGTGGAGCATTCATCTGTTACGAGCAAGGGAAACTCCAACTGTTGGGAAATTGACACCACCACTGGAAAACTCGCCAATTTTTTTTAAATACAAAACAAGACCACATAGCTATGTCTGTAAATTCACCCAACTCTGTTTAGATTTGCGCAGCTGTTCTTTTTAAAAAAAAAGTGTTATGACAGCACGGAACTTGTATTTTTTTCATTGTTGCGGCAAATTTCAAAGTGATCGATTCAGATGGCAGTCAAATGTTAACACATGTCGCATCTGGCCGAAATTTTGACAGAGGTCACTTGAGGAATGATACTTGCCAGCAGTGATACTCACTTTACGAAGGATGTATGTTACTTGCTTTTTTACCAAACTTTTCAAATTACTGTAGTATATTCTAACCCAGTTGGTCTACAACTTATTTCTTTACATTAAGAATTGTCAATGGCATAATATCATTGTATTTTTTCGTAGGATTACTCATGCTGAAAGAGGAACTGATCAAAATAGAGGAACTGAAATTAAACAACACCTTAGTAGTGGATCTCCCCAATTGCTCTAAGTTGTTCTCATTAGCGCAAGCCTCCCAGATCAATGCCACAAACGTGCAGAAGTTCTTGCAGTCGACCTTCGACCGCCTAGGGAAGGACTCCTGGCCATCATGGAGGTATTCCCCCGAAGGCAAGAGTCTCTCCTCAGAGCTGAGTATCGTCGGAATGTTGCTGCCAGGTGTGCCAATGCTCCCATTGAGAAGTGTGCTTGGTCACGAGGATAACAGCACCCGTGGAACTGAGGAATACTATAATCTGCTCACTATGAGGTCATTACCCAGCTTGATGTACGGGGGGTATGAGAGCTTCTTGCTTGCAAATGACACCATTTTTGCCTACAACAGGTAAAACACTTTTCTATTGGATTTATTATATTAAATTAATACTTATAATAATTCATTTCAATCAACCTCTAGTTAAAATGAATCTCAGAAGGCAACCTTATGATCCAACTTATTCATTATCACCCTATCAGGAACGCCATAAAATGTCTTCATCCAATTTGAAAAAGACCACCTGAAAAAAATTGAAGTAATTTTTTTACTCGCACCTCAACCCCACAGGTTGTCTTGACTTAACAAACTGAAAATATTGAGGTGATTAGACTTTAAAAATTACAAACCCTATTGTACTTAAGGTATGCTTTGGATGACCTACCAAACTTCCTTCCGTCTTATTGATCTACCAAATTTCCTTAGTAATTTTTAGAAAAAAATTTAATTAAATTCGAAAAATTGTAAAAACTTTTTTCTACAAAAATTAAAGAAATTACATCAATTTTCATTATAATTTTACTTTTTTACTAATAAAAACAATTGTATATTTTACATGAATATACAAATTAACCATAAAAAAGGAAATAAAAAAATGTGTTTTGAAATATGTCCTGCTTTCTCAAATATATATTTTTTTGTAAATCTCTACTTGGCTGAGATAATCGATGTTCTCTAATGAATGTGCCACAGTGATTCTTTCATATTTAGCATTACATCTCTTCAAATGAATTTTTTTCCTAATGTCCTCATTTTCACACTCAAGTGTGCCGCCACTGGAGAAGGAGTCCCTTTGGGCAGTTGCTTCTTCACCAGTCCGTGGTTTTAAGTCCACCTCATAAAAAAATGAAGTTTTTGATCTAGTGTAGATCGCGCTGGATCCCCATCCAACGTGATGCCCTCCATAACAGCGTGGTTAGAGATGGGATCAAACTGAATAGAATTTCCTCATTCCTAATTATGTCATACACTGTTTTATTACACATTCTCATATTTTTCTTACTTTAATCACTCTTTTGCCACATCTAAGATTCACTTGTACTTGTATAAAATGTAAAATCCGATTAACACTAAAACGAATATGAACTAAATCCAATGTTATTACATATTTATTAATCTATATTGTTTTATTTTTTGCTGCTTGGATTTTAAGAGAGTGGTAAGTTACAAGTAAATGATAAATTACTTTGTTTCTTGTCTTTCGAATTTATAAAAGGCAGCTCATAAGTAGTAGCTAGCATATAAGACAAGATTGCAACGTATAAAAGGCAGCTCATAAGTAGTAGCTAGCATATAAGACAAGATTGCAACGTATAAAAGGTAGCTCATAAGTAATAGCTAGTATATGAGACAAGATCGCAACGTATAAAAGGCAGCTCATAAGTATTAGCTAGCATATAAGACAAGATTGCAACTGAAAGATTTTACTCACTAACAACCAGATCAAACTTAGTAGTTTAATTCATTTTTTGTTGACATAGATTTTGTTAATCAACTCCCCTCATAGCGATTTGATTCAAAAAGGTTATACTTAATTGGTAAACTGATGAATTAGAATAGATTAAAGAAAAAAAATATTAATAAAATAATTAACGTTGAACAAAATAGAATTTAAGAGTGTAAAAACAGGAAAAAATGATTTTCCTGTACATATTTGGTAAATGCAGAAAACTTGCCCAATAATAAACTAACGACAAAGTAAGCCCGTGTAATTCTTGTGTTATGTGATTAAAAACCACATTTGTCTTTTTTTACTGTTTTACATTATGTGTAAAACAGTAAAAAAAAATTAATACTGAACACATTACATTGTTTTTGTTACACTTTCATTGTATACAGTACAATCTGGTGAGTTTATTGCCATGTGACAATCTCTTCCAGTCAAGAAGAAAGATGTTAAAGAGGCCTTGAGTGAAAATCAGACTGTAACCCTTTTTTTTTTCTTCATAAAATTGTGTTTCAACCTAAATCAAACCCATAGCCCTAGAGTTGGAAGACAGGCATTTAACCAACTAGGTCACAGAGGTCATCATATAAATTATTTTAAGAAATGTATTAATGTTTTTAGCAGAAGACTATTTTAGAAATAGTAGTTTTTTTTTATATAAAATTTATTTTGTTTTCAGGTTAAAATCGGGCAACCCTGGATTAATGGTGCTCTACAACCCGTCGGATACTGCAGCAGTAGCAGATATGACCAGCATCCGCAGCGTGCCTGCTGAAATGACTGTCAATCTACTCAGCAAGAATTATAACGAGACGGACATTGTTGTCAAGTAAGTTTGAGTCGTATTGATTTTTTTCATGTATATTTCCACCTTAACCACCCACTGAAGAAATAGATGTCACCCTCATAAACCTCAACTAATTGCTGATGAGAAGTTTCACCCTCAAAAACCTGTAACTAAAAATTTTGATACATTTTTTTACCCTAAGGCATTTATAAATTGCAAATTTAGAAATACACAATAAAGTGTATTGCTAAATTATGTTAACAATATACATTAGGTAATTGATTTCAATTGAGTTCAGATTATCTGACCTAAGTGGAGTTTTGGGAGATTCGGATAATCTAAAATGAGAATGTCAGATAATCTGGAATTGCCGGAAAGAAGTTATGAAATTGAAAACATGTGTTTTATTACTTTGAAACAAAATAAAATATACGCAGCAAGATGATCACCCATTCTGACACTGACAGTTGTGAAGAGTAGAGCATTATGCAATGTGACTTGTTTTCCTGTGAAGATCAAAATTAAATACATGTCATACATTTTTTTCACGAATTTATGTGAATTAAACATTGCAATTGCAGACCTTAAGCTGTTTTCACTTGTAGTAATGAGACATGTTAGTAAAATTAACATATTATTTTTTTAGATTTCTACTATGGTCAGAAAGTCTGGAATGTCAAATAATTGGGACTGTACTGTCCCAATAGTTTACCATATAGTCTCTATTGATGTTGTTTCCTAAATAACAATAGAAAACAAAGTCAATGGGACACTAAAAGACATACTCAAACCAAGCAATATCAAAATCTTTCAAAATGATGGTTCACAACAGCCCATCGGTGCCAACATTGACGAATGAGAGTGAGACATGGATGTGGAAAATTGATAAAAGGAGCTAATAAAATTCAGATGGAATGTGTGTATATGTTATATGTATATACTGATAAGAATATTATATGTGTGATTGATGTATGACAAAATAAGAAATGTCGTTATTATGAACAAATATGAACTAAAGATACTTGTGTTAAGTAGGGGAAAAAAGAGAATGTTGAGATGATTTAAACTTGTGGATAGATGGATGAGACTAAACAAAGTTACAATGCAAGCATAAGTGGGAGTTATTGTAGAGGGAGACTGAGGAGAAAAGTATAGTACCAAGTAAATGAAATTTTGAAAGAATAAGAAAGTAAGAGAAATATACAAAATTGTATGAAAAGAGGCATGCGTATGGAGGATGCATGTTTGCCTTGCCACAGATGATATGGATTTATGTAATAAAACAAATAAAATTACCTTAAAACAACCACTCTGGTTATATAGGCTTATTTAGCAATCTCATGATAGAAGTTCAATCAAAATGAATGAATGAAAAAGGACTAACACAACAAATATACAGTGCAAATGTGAATGGAAGACGTGTGAAAGGAAGACGAAGGAAAGTATGGTTTGACCAAGTGAATATTTTGTAAAAAAAGTAAAATGTCAGAGAAATCATAGAAGTTGTATAAGAACGTATATGGATGTGGAAGAGACGAAAGATGTCATGATAGGAAAGTCGGGCACTCTCTCCTCTCTGCCTGCCCCGACAGGGAGACAGTGTCGTGGTATTAATTTGTATTTCTTGAAATTTACCTTTATATTTTTTTTCAGGAGTAAGGTGCCTTCATCATCAGTGCCCGTTTCAGCTAAGTCTGTGATTGTTCTCACATACGTTCCGCTGAAGGATGAATAATTTTCATCAGAAGGCACGTTAATGTAAAATGCAACACATCCTCGATGTATTATGAAAAAAGAGATTTAGCTTTTTATATGAAATGGTGTTATGCATGAAATAAGTGAGCTTTTGTGACTATACTTAATGTAAAAGAAAAGAAAAATATTAATTTGCGCATTATTCCTATATTGCATTAAAATGAGCATTTCAAAATGAAACCCTGTGTTTTATTCACCTCTTCCTGTCTAGAGCCCTTCTGAAGCTGAGATTTGCATTGAGAATTAAAAAATGGTTTTGCCTGATGTTGAGAGCTGTACCAAACATACGTTTAGGGTGATGTACTGAGGAGCAGTGATGGTGCTCAAGACAAGAAATAGCTTTTCAAAACAATTCCCAGTGATAATGGGTCTTCTTGGACCAAGGTTCAATATTAACCCTTGCCGATCTGTGAATGGACAAGAGTGACCAAGACTTATATTTTATTTAATTTCTCGAAATATACTGCTTGCAGGGTCTTCATACTTTATGTATTCCTCATCGAAACCTCTATGATTTGAATGATGTCATTACGAAATAAAATCATTCATAAATATCAACAGAAATGAATGATATTAAATCGAGAATTGACGAAATGTCAAAACACTCCATATGACTCATTCTTTTTTTGACAGTTAATATTTTACATTCGTTCCAGGGATTGGTTACCAGTTTTATAATCCTATTATTTTTTATCTGGTAGGGTAATACTGCGGCATACGGACATCGGGGCAAACGGTACACCCCCTTAACGTTTTACTCATGCCAAACCTAGTTATACATGTTGGTCACCATTGTGAGTATTTTTCTCAACGTCAGTAGTGTTGCGCTCCGCATAAAAACAGTAATCTGGTAATATCTCAATAATTTTTGAAATATTTATTATTCTTTGTGCCTGCCATAAATAATCGCAGAGAGATAAATCAAGGTCACAGAGTAGTTATGGAAATGGTTCAATCACAGTATGGCACTAACAGGGGGATAACCACAGATAATTTTTTTACCTCCATCAAATTAGCCGATGATCTTTTATTACAAGGTTTAACTCTGACTGGCACGCTTCGAAAAAATAAAAGAGAAATCCCACTTGAATTTTTACCGTCTAGACTAGAAAACAATTCATAGCAGTATGTTTGGTTTTGCTGAAAATAAAATACTTGTTTCGTATGTACCACAAAAAAATAAAGCAGTATTATTATTATCCACTCAATTCAATGATGCAGAAATCGACAATTTAGGAAAAACAAAAACCACTAATTATAAATCATTATAATAATACGAAAATTGGAGTGGATAAGGGAGACCAAATGACTAGAGTACTCTTGCTCAAGGTCAACGAGAAGATGGCCTTTCCGCCTTTTTATGGAAATTATAGATATGGCTGCATTGAATGCATACCTCTTATGGATAGAGAAATATCCAGAGTGGAAACAAAATAATAAATGCCGCCGAAAACATTTCTTAAGAGAGTTAAGTATAGAATTGGCAAAGCCTAATATCCTAAAAAGGAAAAATAGCAACATCAAATATCACAAGCAACAACATGATGCTTTCAATACTGTTTTAACATATTGTGGCGAGTCAATACCCGAAACATCGGTATATAATACCTTGTTGGCACCCTGTGAGGTCCTCAAAAGAAGTTGTGTTTTGTTAAAAAAATTCGAGAAAAAGAACCAGGTTATTCTGCAATATTTGTCAAACACCTGTGTGTTTAGTACATAGAATAGAAACAAAAGTTATTTCGTGCCCCAATTGCGATAGACTTTCTCCACAGGATTAAATTTTGATTTTATGATATGTTTGTCCTATTTTCAAATTTTGACCTATTTTCAAAGTGATTATATTTTCTAAATGGCATATTTTATTGATTTGAATTTCGTGTTTGTTTTTATATTATTATTTTTGAATTTATATATTAATTTTATATTTTGTTAATATGTTAATTATTGTCTTAATTCGAATTATATTTTTATTGCCAAAAAATACACGCTACATTTTATTGTATAATTTTATGATTTTTTTTTTAAAAGGTTGGAGACCTCTTTTCAGTCATGCGCATTCTGAACGTTGCGCAGAACCGAACGACGCAATGTGAAAATGATATACTTATAGAAATGTCGCCTCTCTGTTTCAACTCTTATTTTATCATTTCTTACACTTATTTTATATTATTCGACATTTTATTACATAATAAAATGATGTTTATAGCTAATTACAAAAAAAAAAAACTAATAGATTTTGCATAATTTTAATTTAAAACATACATGTTTACTGTAACCTTAGTGTCCAACACCGTTACTGGCGTAATTTTTTAGCACAGTAAGGGAAGTGTTAAGCTCATTCCTCTTCATTGTTATTTCATCTTAAACTCAATTACTAGAGAGATACAGAAAGAATCTCCCTTGGTGCATGCACTTTGCAGAGGATCAAGTATTAATACAGGAAAACTTCGATACTCGACAAGTGTTACTGGAAGTATGGAAAGTCCACCTTAAATACTTATGAACCAAAAATAAGTTTTAGGAAAACATGGAATGCTTATTTTCAAATACCTGTGATAACTGCCTTGATGTTAGACGACCAACCCATACGTAGCCATATAACCGCCATCCCTTGCAAGGGGTGAATCTATTACTTATATTCATGGGCTGACCCTTACCGAGAATGATAATTGTGGAGGGAGCCCCGTTTAGACTGAGAGTGCTTCCGCCAAGCTGATCAACATCCTTTTGACAACTGAGTCAACTTCTGTGGGCCAAACACCTGATGTATAGCACACAAAATTTAAAAAAATACTGCATTATAGTCAAGTCTATTAGTACGGAACAGTAGGGCCCCATATGGGCTTTGTCAAGTGCGCAACAGAAACGTCTTTCTGGCTGAGCAGTTAACACCTAGGTATTGAATTTCCATCACTTGTTCAATAGGTTTGTCATCAATCATAAGTTGGCATCTCATTGCATTTTTTGAATGTTCAACACTTAGTTTCTCTACAGATGTGGCCATATTATACTTTTGTGATGAAAGATGGAACCTACGGACCATATTTCGGAGGTCATCAGATTCAGCAATGATTGTTGTATCGTCAGCATAACATTATTAAGTTGTCCCCCATTCTGTAGTCCAGCACACAAGTGTTGGAACTTGCTCAATCATTTTATGTATGTGGCACTAGCAATGATTTAGGAGAATTCTCAGTTTACTCTTTAATTTTGGTGTTGTTATTGGTCTATTTCTTTCATAGCATTTATCATATTAAATGTTGTTTTTCCTACTAGAATATCAACAATATTCTTGGGTTTTATCCAGCCAAATGATTTTGTTACATCTACAATGTTTAAATCAAATTTTAAGAAGTGACATTTTCTCCAACTACAATACAAAAAACAGGTAATATTTTGGATTGGATCCTCTGCATATATACATGTCAAAATAAGTGTAATTTTGAGATATTTATATGGTTTGTAATTAAAACATTTTATTTTTTAAATAATTCATTTTATTTATCTTACCTATAGTATCAAACAATTTACATGAGTCCAATATAGTGAGATCTATATACAATTACTGACTGATCTTGAATTGAAAAAATTGTTTTTAATTTGTGGTTTTTGGTCACTAAGTCCAAAATGACATTTCAAATTTGATTAATATCTATTTATAAAAAAAATGGAGACTAAACTAATGTCAATTTTACATTTATTAGAAATTGACGAAATACCACATTTTAAAAATGTTGAAAGTTTCAGAAAAAAAAATTGGAGGGTCATCCCCCACGTCTTCGAGTTACTGCACGAGTCACTGTAAATGTATTTCTAATTAAAAATGAAATAAATGCATCACCCTAACCACTCCAAAAATTAAATTGCAACTATTTTCATGAAGTAAATTCAACTTTTTTCATGAAGTAAATCGAGCTGAGTTCTCTTATGACAAATTGAGGCTGGTTTCCAACAAAAGAAGAAATCCATATTGGCCTTGCCAAAGTTTGGATAAAAGGTTTCATCATAAAATTGTAACAAAAACTGGAGTACAACCACATCATTAAAGTTATCAAGAACATGATCCACTTCAGATCTTTTCGTGTGCACATCGAAAGAAATGTCAGTAAGTAATTCTGCCCAAAAAATGGCTTACCCCAAGGATCAGTGCTGGCACCAGTTTTGTTTTATGTGTATACAATTGATTTGCCACTAACTAAATATTGAAAATTTGTGTATACAGATGACAACTCAAAACCTACAATTAAACATAACCAAGGATCAATAAACAAATACCTGGAATCCATGGAAAGCTACTGCCGAGAATGGCATTTAAAACCAAACATATACAAAATAACTGCTGCATATTATCACCTTTACAATGCAAAAACATCCTACATTGTTTTGAAAAGGAGATAAAACTACTATATAGTAATGAAAAATGTTTCATGCTGTATCTGTCACTTCTAATCTGAATCGACTCATCTCAAAATATATCGAGTTTAAAAATATTGAGTCAAAATTTCCAAAAATATGTATGAAGTCCTTGTATTTTGGTTAGTTATATATTTTTCAGTATTGTTCAAACTACTTTTGACAAATTAGCACTGTAACAGCTACTTTTCAACCTAAAGTAGCATGCTACTACCTGAAATCCTTTATAAAAGGAGAGTGAATATGCATGACGAAGTATATGGAAGTGACAGAGTCCAAAAATGTATGCCAGGCCAGAATGAAGTGGAGATGGCATAGTGATGATGTAAATATATATTTTGAAAAATGCAGTGATCTCAGAATTGTCATTTACAGCAATTCCCATTATTTATTGTGTTTGTCATGGAAGTACGTATAAAAAAATTAAATAAAAGTATAAATGGATTTTCTTTTTAAAATTTTATTGTAAAAGTTAATTTTCCTCCACTGCCTCCATCAGACCTCGATGAGGACTTGTATAATAACTCCACTGTGGCTACGTCTTTAATTTAGATGTGATAATCTCCATCACTTCGTGGTTGTAGGTCGAGTGTAACATCAGGCCTAGAACACCAGCTCTGGAACAAAAGAAAAAGAGACATGTATTTCCTAATTGTTTATTAGAAATATTTTATAGTTATAAGATATATCAAATGGCGTGTAGTCATTAAGAAGCAAAGTCAATGGGTCAAAATACATATACTCAAACAGGACAGTATCAATATCTGTTAAGATGATAGTCCACAACAGTATTCTAGTACCAACTTTGATGTATGGGAGTGAAACGTGGACATGGAAAGAGACTGAAAGGAGCCAAGTAAATGCTGTAGAAATGCGTGCACTGAGAAGAATGTGTGGGGTGATAATGTATAACAATACAGAATTAAGTGATTAGAGATGAATGAATTTAAGGCTGATGTATTAAGTAAGATGAAGTTACGTTTTTTGAGGATGACGTAAAAAAATTTTACACAACGGGTGCATTAATCAACAAAGTTTGAGACCACGGAGGTATGACCGCGGTCAATTGGTAATTCAACTTAAGTGCATCTTTCCAGGCAGAAGATTATGTCATTATAATCTGGATATCAAAATACCATTTTATTTGAATTTTTCAAGGTGTAACTCTAAAATAGGTTGAATTAATAAGTAGCTTACCTGGAAACCATGCCATATCTTATGTTCCTCTCCTGCTCCATAAGCTCATCAACCTTGAGCCACTGACGCACCCGTTCCATGTCCACCTCAGCCCGGCGCAACTTCTCCCACGCATAGTGCTTCAGGCAGGATTTGCGTGGTGCACGACAGAACTCGCCTAAAGGCAGATTAACCATATATATATATATACACAATACGACAATCTATTGATGCGTTTTATACTATTGTAAGAGGCCCAAGGCGACTTATTTAAATGTGCCTTTTAACTTTAAATTTTTAACTGTCATAAAATAGTCAACATGAAAACCAATCCCCGTTGGTAAACTACACACATATTGTAATTTATTTTTATCAAACACGGTTTATTCCACTTTCTTGTAACGGTATAACCCTACCGGTTTCAAGGCTTACACCTCATCTTCAGGGGAGCACAAACAAGTCTTGTTTGTGCTTCCCTGAAGATGAGGTGAATATACCGTTACAAAAAAGTGGAATAAACAGTGTTTGATAAAAATAAATTACAATGTCTTTAAACCTCCACAATGTTAATGCCTCAACTATAAACAACATACACACATATTTTTCATGTTTATTTTTTTTAAAACCCCTTCAAATTCAGTTTTTGTGTGAATTTTTTACTTCTTATTTAATTTCAATTTTAAGTTTAATGTTATGGAAAAAGACCAACATTGTACATTTTTCACCTACCATTTTTTTTTATATTTTTAATTTGTGTATGTACAACACCAGTACATAGGCAGATATTGCCACTCAATTCTTGGAGGTTCTAGTGTGACTCCAATGTGTCTTGGTGAAAAATGGACGAAGAGATTCCTTTTTGGCTGGTAGAACTTTGTGAAATAAAACACTCATTAATGTAGATTTAACTAATTATTTTTTTAACATTGAAACCTAGTACATACATTGTAATGTATTGGGTGTTAACATAAGTTGTGTCCGTTTTTTTCCAATTTACAAATGAGCACCAAAAGTAAAACAAAATGGTAAAGGTTATACGTCATTCGAAAGAAAATTTTCTGCTCTATAAGATATTGTGTTTGCTTTTACGTTACATATATCATTTTATTTGATTACAAGCCTTCAAAATGGAATGTCAAGTAGATGAAAGTGAGCATTTTCGACACCTCCAGTGGGCTTCAATGAGGACCGCTTAAACCATATTCATGAGATCCCCTTCAAACCACCGTAGAATTGGCTGAGCAGATGAATTGTAAACAACAGAAATCCATGTTCGACAATTTCTGCTGGTTTGCTCGCGCGTCATCGAGCTACGCATGGCCACAAGCAAAGGTTCCTTTACCGCATCATTACTGGTGATGAAAAATGCTTTGAAAATGGTGATGAAAAATGTTTGAAGGGGATCTTCATGAATAATATGGTTTAAGCGGTCTTCATCGAAGTCCACTGGTCGTCCAGAACGCTCCATGTCTTTCAGGTTGAAATTACTGTCTTTGAAACGCAAAAAAAATCGACGAGATGTCCTTTAATTCATAGCATCTTCACCGTACACTTCGCAAATATTGCGAGTAGCTTTGGCAGCTTTGTTCCCTCAATTGAACGCGAACAGAAGGAGGTGTCGAAAATGCTCACTTTAGTCTACTTGACACTCCATTTTGAAGGATTGTAATCAAATAAAATAATATATGTAACGTAAAAGCAAACACAATATCTTGTAGAGCAGAATATTTTCTTTCGAATGACGTATAACCTTTACCATTTTGTTTTACTTTTGGTGCTCATTTTTAAATTGGAAAAAAATGGACACAACTTATGTTAACACCTAATATATAAAAATGACAAAATACACAGATACATTTTATCATCATTGGTACCATCACATCATATCTATATTCGGGTAATCAGAGATTAAATTCCCACTTCATTATATCCTGGCACACATCTTGCATTTCTGCCGTATCCAACACTTCCTCATGCATAAAGATTTTTCACTTGTCCTTTCAAAATTTTATTAATTTGATCGTGCTACGTTTTTATAGATCTTCCCGAACTTCTCACACCTTCTATACTAGTTGCATAATTTATATTTGTAAATCTTTTATTTTTTATTCGTTCTATGTGGTCGAAGCATCTTAATGCTCCTTTCTTCATTCTTAGCACTGTATCTTCTTTCTGGAACCTGTAATATTTTCTAATTTTCTCATTCCTTATTCATACAGTTTATCTACAATCTACATATTCTACACATCACTCTGAAATTTGTTCATCACTTTGATTCTCCTGAAATGCTTCAGTCAGTAAATACACTATAGCTCACCATTCATTCTATTGTCGGCTGCTACTCTTCTTTCAATATTGCACTTCACTACATACATTTCAACAGCCCATTTCCTTGTCAGTGTAGGCAATGAGGAGAGAGTGCCACATTTTCCTATCTCTCCATACTTCCTTCACTTCATCCGCATCCATAGACCTTTTAATAAAGTTCCTCTATTTTTTTGAATTCCTTACCTTCTCTTCTATCAAAATTTCATTCACTTGGTCCATACTTGACTCGGTCGTACCCTACCATGATTCCCACTCATGCTTGCGTTATAAATTTGTTTAGTCAATCTCTCATCATGTATCCAGTCAACAGTCCAAGCCACTTCCATGTGCTCTACTTTATCAGGACAAATAGATTTGACATTATATTGAATAAATTTGTTTAGTCAATATCTCATCATGTATCCAGTCAACAGTCCAAATTACTTCCATGTGCTCTACTTTATAAGGACAAATAGACTTGACATTATATTGAATAAATTTGAGATAATGCCGATGATTTAATGATTAGGTTACTACTAAGAAAACTCTTTTTACTTTCAGATCTTATTTCATTATATTTTTCGGTGCTTCTTTATCTATAAAAAATATGTGCTAGCTGAAGTTTAACAGTTTGAATAAAACAATAAGCATATTTTTACATAAGTCGCAATAATCAAGGTATTCCTGTTTATTGAATAGTATTGCACTTTTGTTGTATACAGTACAGCTTGTCGGTTTATTGTCATGTGGCTATGTCTTCTAACTAACCAGTAAAGTGTTGAATAAGACTTAAATGAAAACCAAACTAGAACCCTTTTTAAAAATCTGGATGACAACAGGAATCGGACCCGCAATTTTGAGACTACAACAAGCATCATAATAATTATGCCATGGAGCTAGTAAAGAGATTTAAAAGGAAGAATTAAAAAAAATAATAGTTAGTACACATATAAAAGAGAATTCACCTGTGGGCGTGAAGACATCCTTCACCAGAGGGCAGCCGCAAACATCCGTATCATTCACTTTTGGCTCTTTGCAATGTTCTGGACATAAAACCTAAAACACATTGATTTATGAGTCACCCTGGGATGATGAATTATTCTTCAGTATCACCACTCCTGTTGTGTGATCATATCACTTCCTGCCGAGTGTTCCATTTTCTCTTTTTATTGAAGAGGATTGGGTCATTCCATGTGAAATCATCACAATTTATATAAAACTCTTACCCCATTAGATTTTCTTAATTTTTAGTTTACAATTTGTACCTAAGGAGTAAACTGAAAATATTTTTTTCCAAATATTTTGAAAAGTACGTACCAAAAAACAAAAATTTGCATGTTTTGGAAATTATAATATTAATTACTTGGATCAATCCGAATGCTGTGAAACTCGTCCGAACTGAAAACGGATGTCGTCCTAATAGCGTATTATTGTCGATAATAATTAACACAGTTTCGATTTGTAATAAAAGATATCGCATTATTTTGAGTTTTGTAAATAAAATGAGGCTCACATTGTGATAATTCTGTCATGACACAGGGTTTTACTATTTTATGATAAATTTAAGGCACAAAACTGGCAACAGTTAAATGTATTGAAAGCAACCATTGAAAGATAATGCGCCCAAATACCAAAACCGATTAATAGTAATGATTTTGATTAAATTTTATCAGCAGTTCATGGACCAGACTGGTCATCAATTTGAGCACTTGCAATAACTAAACTAAACTATATGTCTTCTTTACTTTGGATTTATAATCTTAGATATAACTTAATCAATACTGAATTTATAATCATGCACAGTGTGTACAATTTTTTTGGGACCATGTATTTATTTACCAATAGAAACAAATAATATTCATGAATGCAAAATATAAAATAAAATTACAATAGTTACTAAGACATATCATTTTTCTTTATGGTACTTTTCAAGAGATAGTTGACTACTACCCTTCTTTTTCTTTTCTTTATAGATAGTTCTAGAATTGCCCTTCATACTTGTGATATCTCCTTGGAGAGTTTTTCCAATATCAATAATTTTACCTCAGTGACTAAGAAATAGTTAAATGTATAAGACGCAATTAGTCACTAGTAAATGTACAAGATGAAATAGCGAGTTTTACTAATGTCGGGGACAGTCTATATAGTAAAAGTGTATATTTTATTAATAAAAATCATAAAATAAATGACTTACCCGAAGTCTCTTACAATATGTTCTATTAATTGGATTATAAAAGTCACAGAACATATTATACCCTTCTATTCTCGTCTTGAAGACGCTTCCGAAAGATGACTGAGCTTCATACTTGTTAAAGCACTTCTCCATGTGCTTAACTGCAGTACGAGAGTGGATCTCGTGGCCGCAAGTTATACAATACATGGACATCTCAGTTTCATCTTCGGGTTCCTGAAACAATGTAGTCAGATGTACTAATGTAAATTTACTTCACATCAACTGTACAGCACCGGTACAAAGACTGTAAAATAGGTGGATGGCTGCCGTTTAATCCTCGGAGATTCCAGTTTGCTTCTTGCGTTTTCGGTGAAGATATTCCTCTTTGGCAGGTAGAAGTTTGTGAAAAATAAAAACACAGTCGACATTCCAGTAGATGAGAATATTTTTTTTTCTCTTTTTCATTCCTTATGTTCAGCCCATCGCTTATCATATGCACCTTGATTAAACCGTTTATGCCATCACAGCTTGCAAGCGCCACGCATACCACGCGCTTTCCGCACTTATGGGGTGTCCGATCATCTATAGTGATTATTTGCGAAGGCCATGCCTAAGGAACATTTTATTACATTATGTGCAGGTAGTATATAGTCACAAGCAATAGTAAAACACAGATGATACATTACAATACAACAACAATTTTACAAAATAAATTTCCTAATTTTTGTGATGGTTCATCAACTGAAAACATTGAAACCATCAAAAGATTTCTTAAGATGACACTTTTACAAATCAGAGCAAAAATTGTAGCGAACACATCACTAATGTTATAAAAAGAGCCAGATAAATTATAAAGATGAGTCAGATAAATCCATAAATGTTTTTGTAAGTCTAGAATACCTTTGCTAGAATTTGGTTACAAAATATAGAACTTTTATTTTTATAAAGGATATTTACTTCTTAAAAGGGTTCAAAGATGAACACCAAAAATTACAAAATGTCCGACTAATCTACTAGCTTACGAAAATATACTGCATTTATTGAAGTTGCCTACTCTGTTAGATGAAATTATGGAAACTTTATTGAGTTTTCTTATGTAGATATTATGATTGCTCAGAACTCCGCCAACAATTTTCTTTTAACCAAAACACACATTTGAGAGGACTAAATTCCACAATAATCCAGGGAAACATTTTTTTGATGACTGAGGTGTAGTGAGTGTTGTGACATTGAACCAGTTGAAAAGCCGCCAGGACAAGTTCCTAAGCACAAACCCAGAAATACAATTTTTTTCCTTTGCTAATTATTTTTTAAAATATTTTTGCTTTTTCTTTATGAACAGACAGATAATTTTTATATAAGGGGTTTCCCAACAAGAGCGCAATTTTTGAATGCGCTATTTTCAGTTTGACGTTTTGGCGGCGCTGAAAAAATCACAGCTGTTATATAGAGACATTACAATTAGTAGTCATGGAACGCTATATAAACGAACAACACACTATTATTGTGAAAACTCATTAAAAACATGGGGAAAGAAAAAATATCAGCACTTTTCAAATAAATTATGTGTTTTATTAAAAAATTTAATCTTACACTCTTCTTGGGACACCTATACACGTAAACACCTATTAATTTATAAAAAAAATTCAAGACCCAAATTATCAATTTCATAGTTGATTAACCCTGGTAATTCGTAATTCAAAATAATTTTCAGACTTTTAAAACAAAGTTATAAAATATCAATCTTTTTGCCTGTGCTCCTTTAGTAAGCTGCGATACACTGCATGCTTAAGCCCGATCGTGTCGAACCTCCTTTACATATCTCGGTCCCGATTGGTATATAACAGTGTGTTGGTATATTTTCCCAACCAAATGAATTTCGGTTTGCCCACATTTCGGCTCAGAACGGAATCAATGAATGAATTTAGTTCGTAACCCGAGGTACCACCGTATATCAATAATTATTCAGCATGAATAATAAATATGAAATGTATATACCTCAACATGAGAAGTGGCAGGGGCAAGATTTCGAGCTTTATCGACAAGCTCATCCAATTTTTGACGGCGGGCTTCGAGATTCTGCAGGTTATTGTACACCGCAGCTAGCTTCTCCCGCAGCCGGTGTAAGGCACGGTTGTCCGCTATCTCCGCTACACATGGCTGTAGCGACCATTCCTGGAGTCGTTGTGGTAGAACCTGGAAACACATTCACCATTAGATTGACAATTGATTGAATATTAGTGATATACTTGTTTTCCACCACAGGTTTAAGAGTTTGAATCTGATAGTGTTCTTACTATTTTCATACATAGATTTTTTTAACATCTTTCTAGTTGACTGAAAAAAAATCCACACAAGTAATACAATCAATGAAAATGTAATAAAACACAACCAAGCTTTCCTCAGATATGCTTTCGGCTCCTCATCCAGCTCCTTAGTTTTCTCTTACTTTTTCTTCTTTTGAAATAAAATGTCTCCCTTGAGCCATTAGGACATATGATTGAAAAAAGCTAGCGCAATCAACTGGTAGTAAGTGATATGTTAAGGTAAGTTATGACGTAAGCGACATTGCTTTTCGCGTACAAGGCTCTGGGTTACTGTATTGGTACATCCGAAGAAGCTGTCTGGTGACGGGTTTATTTTTCCTATGGGTTTCCTGTATACTGCGTTGGTTTCCATTTGTTTGGTAATCAATGTGTGAGATAGGCGGAAATGCGTCTATATACGACTTTAATTGGTCTCACCCCGGCATTCACCTTACAACTAAGGAATCGCAGTTTTGTTACATGCATTTTAACTTAATAATACATACATATATACTAAAACGCAATATCCTTTTTGAGATAGGCAGATCTCCACGCTTTTCTATTCATGCACATGGCTCTCACCTCGTCCACGTCCATACATCTTGTCATTAATGCTTTCCTGTTTCTCATACTTACCTTTCCCTTAGTTAAAAATCCTCCAACTACGAGGGTGGATCAAATATAAACGAGACTTTTGTTTTAGAGCGTAATTTTAAACGGAACACGCGGCCGCCTTGAGGAGTGTTGGGTGGGGGAGATATCAGGAGTAGGGAGAGCGGTCGGCCATCGTGGCTAAACCATCTCTAGAATACTTTCTTAATTTTGCTTAAAACAAACAGTTATCCTATAATTTAATAATAATGTTCTTGATAATTTGAATTGATGATATATACCTGATATATTCTACTAGTCGCAAGTTTTATCCCACAGGAAGTGGAGCAATACTTGGAAGCCTGCCGAGCCTCTTTTGTGCATGTGGGACCGTAGCACTGTCGGGGCGGCCCCCCCACCAGGTGGGCCAGGGACGTACCCTCTGAAACCACAAGCTTACTGCTGGTAACGCTGCCTCCATTGCTCTCCTTATGGCCGCTCCCTGAATCCGTATGACGTTTGCTGCGATTACTGAAAATTAATTGAACATAATTTTTATTTTATGTAAAAACATTTAGGAAAAAAATGTCACAATACAGTGAAATCACGATAGGTCGTTCCTTAAATAATGGTTTTCCGATATGTGTCGTTTATTTCATTCAGTCCCAAATCAATCCCATATAAAGCACACTAAAATAAATTGCATGGATCATTCCTCTATGTATCGTTTTACAATATTCATTAAAAATAACTATTTTATTCATTCGATGTTTTTTTAAATCCAATAAGCATTCGAGAAGCACGTGTTTCCCTTGAATACTTGTTATTACGCATTGGCCACTACTGCTGCTTCCACCACCCCCCCCGAATAGGATGTAAGGTTGAAACAGGCAGCAGAAGTTGAAGATATTGATGAAGATCTTCCCCCTGTACCTTTATTTTCGGCATGCATGGCCTTGGAATTTTTTATTTTTTTTTATTTACATACAATAAATAACTTTATGTGGAAATTTTTTGTTTAGGATATAACATTTAGTTATGTTACTATTTTTTTTCTCATATATTCCCGGATCTATTGTTTTTCTGCATGTATCATATAGTTCAATAAATCTCATCAAAAACTATAGATAGAAGTTACACTGTACGAAATACTGAATTTCAAATGTTACCCTTTCAAATTATTTATGCCCATTTTATAGGGTGGATAAGTGTAAAAGTGGACTTTTACACGTAAAGTAAGAAAAGTCTTTACTAAATATCACATTTATCTATACACACTCCTGTACATATAACATATATAACGTTTTTAAAAACTGTTTTATTCAGCTAACATTGTAAATGTTTTAAGTGAAAATGACCCAGATTTACTATGCAGAGTAGCATTATTGTTGAGAGATCTGTGTTAAATGCAATAAATCCATACATGCAATAATCACAGTAAAAGTACATTAATTCGAAATTCAGAGGACGAAATTTCACAAAAAAATTCAAATTACAAAGTACACGATCACTAAAAAAACAATTTGAAATTACGCGGCACTTCAACGACTAGAAAGATCGCAGCTATTTTTTTTACTGTAAATATAAAGTAAGTCAAATAGAAGCCATAAAACTTTAATGTCCATGACAATGTCGCAATCAAACTATTTTGGATATCGCCATCTTCACATCAAATAAAATTATGTAGGAGTTGTACAAACAATTTGTTATAATTCCTTCATTATAGAATAAGATTTTTACAGGTGAGATGACAAGCTGGGTTAATTTTGGCTTATTGAAATACAAGCTGATAATCTTCAATAATGTTGTGAGGTCAAACATTTGACCACACAACTCATCAGTGTTCTATCTGAAAAGATTATAAAACTAATCAATTCTAACAATAGACCATAGATCAAATCAGGGATTAGCAGCTTGATGTTTATAAAACGTTCTAAGTATATGTTAAATTTTTTCAACATGGACATCGTAGTGGAGTAGTGAATTGTAATCCAAAATTGTTCCTATCAGAAAAATATACAAAATTTAAAATGATTACAGCTACATATGCATATATTCATTGCATTTACTAAAATTACCTATTCAACGATAAAAAAAAACAACAAAAAAAAGACCTTGAAGATTTAGCAGTTTTCTGATAAGACGGAATGGCATTGACACAAGTACGATGCTTGCATTTGATTTTGAGCCGAGAATTGGATCCATACTTCACCATGTCTTGACAGGCACTGCATCTGAAAATTAAAAATAATCTTTAAGAATTGAAAAACTATTACAACTATAGCTTGATGATCAATTATAGCAAAGCCTGCAAATCAAAGGAATGGAGGTCTTTTTCAAATTGACAAGTATTTTTAACAACTAATAAGTTTCTTAAACTAAGAAAATAATATCAATATGGCAACAATACTTAGAAATAGTTACTAACTTTGTGCTTTCCTTATAATTAATATAAATAACTCAATATAAACAAAACATATAAGGACAATACTGCCCTCATAAGCAAAAACGCAGCTAATGGCAAAAGTTAAGTTTTGAGAAAACTGCACTTTTTATGTTTTTCATTGCTGTTTAAAAATGTCGTGATTCATAAACAAAAAAGCAGTAAAATGTGATTCATAAGCAAAAACGCAGCAAATGCATAGGAACCTGCTGCCTTTTTGCTTATGAATCACATTTTATGGTTTTTTTGCTTGGAAACCCCAAGTATTTTGTAAAATTCAAAAACATTATGTCAATTTTTGTGTTGAAATAAATAGTTTTCTGTATTTTTTTATGGATTATGGTTCAGAATTTGATATGAGGCAATATACTTAGTTAAATTTCAGATTTTTTCCCGTTAGCTGCGTTTTTGCTTATGACGGTAGAATACTCTGCCTCTGGAGTTGAGTAACCCTGCATCAACTACATATTAAAATAAAATAATTTCAAACAATGACATTGTAATTAATTTGTTATTGTTACTACTGTTTCTATGTATCTACATGTTAGTTGAAGATAATGTTTTGTATTTTTGTCAACAATTTTAAGCATTTGTATTAACTTGTCTTATGTGCATTTGTTTGTAAAAGGCACTGTTGTGTCGTAAATTAAATAAATAAATATGGCAAAAATCTTTCCCCTCCTCTACATGCATAAACCTTCTGATACAAGTCTTATGATTTCTCTGAATTCTTACATTTCCTTCTTTCAAAATACAATTCAAATCATACAATTAGTTTTTCTCTGCCATACCTCACATTTGTACTATTACTATTTGTTTTATTAGTTCATTCTAAACACCTAAACCATCTCAGAGTGCTTACTTCATCTGACTCAACACACCAGCTTTAAGTTCACATTCATTCCTTATCATTTTATTACATATCGTCATTCATTGTCACCTCGTGTATTCTTCTCAGTGCACATTTTTACAGCATTTATTTAGCGCCTTTCTGTCGTTTCCACGTCCACAAAGTCGACACTTTACTGTTGTGGACTATCATCTTAGTAGATTTTAATACTGTTGGGTTTGAGTATATATGTTATAAATGATTTACCATCCCAAATATTTATTTTTATTAAAAAAATGTGAGAATGGCAAAACCAGAAATTTTACAGGTTGGTTATCAAAGGCAAACAAAAAAAAATTTCAAAATGGTCATTAATGTAACATAGTTCGGATGTGATTGATTCATAAAGAAACCTGTCTGGAAAATGGAAACATCTTACCTTCCACAATCTTGTGTCCTCGTGCAGCCAGAACAAGTGCCACAGCCTCCAAAACTGCTGTGGTGTCCAATAGACGCCCTGGGTCTATTCTCTGAATGTTCTTTGCGTTTCTTCTTTCGTTCTTCATGACCTAAAACATAATAAGATTATATATTTCAAGTTTTTTAAATACATGAATGCTATGTGATGACATCCAACTTTATGAAACACTGCTAAGACCTATACTAACTTACGTATCAGAGACATGGATACTTATAAAGCAAGACAAAATAGTTGTTGATACTTTTGCGAGAAATATTTCTACAGAAAAGCTCTTCTCTATGGTGAAGCTAGCATAGCAAAAGTCATTGTAACATCTCTATTTAAAAATATAATTTCTCAAAATTCTTTGTGGTGCCATAGTATTTATTTATTCATTTACGGTCAATATCGACCATAAACAAAGTTCAAAGTGTAAGTTAATACAAAAATATAAAATGCTACAAATACATAAATAAGTCTTTGGTACTGTTGTCAGTCTGCTGTCAAAAAGAACATACGTACTACCACACACAAAAGGCCCAGGTTATGAAAATAAACTGCATATTACATTTCATTAGCACATTTCAATGTATACACTTATACAACCCTCAATAAACCCACTCGCACGCTTGCATTTTGAGTGGAAAACGTCATTTGAGTGTAAAATGTCCAAACATTTTTTAATTAGTGATTTTCTTTTCTATCTACTTTTTAACCAATAATCTCATTACTGGCAAAGAATTTGACTAGCATTAAAAGTTGTTGACCCTTTGACTGACCACCAAGCTGCATGAATCTTATCACATGTTTTTTTAACATCTATTATCATTCAAAACTAGGTTCAATAATAGCTTTTTGATAAGTTGACTACTGTAATGCATTTTTACTGCACATATAATTCCCAGATCCAAAGGTTGAGAAAATGCTGTACAATTTGGAGGTAAAAACCTCTTCTAGCTCACATGTTAAATTATGCGTTGAGCTATTACCAATTAAAATAACATTTTATCTTTTCATTTGAGCATCCAAATGCATTTAGTCATTCCTAAAATATTGCTTGTGTCATTCAAACCCATTGATTTGAATCCCCTCGGTTGGCTGAAAATATTTCATCACACTGAAATTTCTATTTCGTTAAAACTGAATTCGTCAAACATATTTCTTTATGCACGTTTGTTCGATTCAACAAATTTCATCAGTTCGGTATTCGTTATGAGATGTGCCCTCTATTTCTAAAATCAAAGAATTAATTACCAAAATCTCTGTCATCATGTTCCCGTTTCTGAGGCTTGAATCTGGTGGTGAGCGAAGGATCCTCTTGGCGACATCGATCGCAGTAATATTGCCTGATGAACTTGGCCTCCTTCTCTGAGATGTTGATGCAGTCTCCGTGATACCATTCCTCGCACGCATCACATCCACTGCAATGAGAGAGGTGTTTTATTAACCAAATTCAATTTTTCAAAAAAAAAAAAAAAAAACAACTGGAGTAATGTTAACGAAACTCTTGATATTTTAATTATTTGTTTAATTAAAAATGTTTGCCTTTAAATTATACTAAAAGTCCATAAATTAGAACAATAATTGAGTGGTTCAGAAGCCAAGTGAACCAAGTCCAAAAATATTGAATTTAAGATCACTGCATGAAAGGTGTGCGAAAAGCTTTATTTGTTAACTGCAATAGTGAACTAAGTCCTCAGTTGACTAGTTTCACCATAGATGGCGGTAATTGTTTGGAGAGGTCACAACAATTGAATGTCTTTCCGTGTTTGAACCTAGTTTACTCAAAATTAACCAGAATGGACTTGGTTCACTTGCCTTGTGAACGACTTAATTAATAATTCATATTTTTTGTGATTGTCTAGGCTTCCAAATTGATTTTTCGTAATAAATTCTATTGTTAATCGGAAAAACTGCATATTTGGTAATATTATTTTGCCTAAAAGTATTTATGAATAATAATTATTTGAAATTTTTGGTAGGTGGCTCCGACTATAACGTACCGGCAAGCAATTAAACTCCTGGGGCTCCCCCTATATCCAAAGATTGAACATTAAAATAAAATGAAATATTTCAAGATTATTATCGTAAGTATGTGAAAACACACCAAACTTTCGCACATAAAATGCGATTTGATCGAGACAGCTGAAGTTTCTGAAATTGAGCATATGGTATATATTGTGTAAGCGAGACATCCTTTTTAAACCAAATAAGCTACATTAATAAATATAGTTTTGAGTGTTCTTTTCATATAAATAACATATTTTTATTTTGCCTTTCGTAATTTCACAACTGTGAACATAATATTTGTCAAAAGATTTAAATCGTAGATTATAATATCATAACCAATCTTAATTGCAGTGTGTCACTAGACCTACAGATCCAACAGAGCCAGCACCGTTAAGACCAAGAGTGCTTCTACCGAGCATGTCCTATAAACCTTGGCGATAGCCAACAGCGCTCACTGTTGACTGCCAATCAGCATCCTCCTGAGAAGTCTGCTCGTACGGAACGGTAGGCCCCATATGGGCAATTAAAGTTGACACCTCAAAATACTATTGTGGACGAATTAGCAAATATAGCTATTCAGACACAGATGTCTTCTTTCTTGAATAATGGCCGTGAACTCCTATATACGAAGGAGTATACGCCAGTGTGACTCAAAAAGATTTACATACTATAGTTCGGAAAATGTAGGATGAGTCCTGTGACAGCTCACAAATTTGCCCCAATACAACCTTATGTAATGTATTTACCTAAATAACTTGCTATTTATTAGAAGTGAGACTTATATTAAAGTTTATAAAATAATTAAAGTTACTGAACATCGTTACAAGGTTGTATTGGGGCAAATTTGTGAGCTGTCACAGGACTCATCCTAAATTTTCTAAACTATAATATGGTTTAGTTAAAAAATCTACTTACATCATAAAACGAGAACTATCCGAAGATCGACATATGCAATAAGCTTGCCCAGCTTGATTTAAGAGGGTTGTAATTTTAGATTGCCTCTCTGGCAAATCAAACTGCTTGGCGATATCCGCTTTCTGTAAGGAAGTTAAATTAATTAAGTATTATTAAGTTTGATCAAACGTGAAAAAAGCAAATGAGTATTAATTGTCAATAGTAATGTCAAAATTAATTAGGTTACCGATTGTTTGTGCGTTTTTTTATCGCTCATTTTGAAGATTGAAACACTCAAAAGAAAATAAAAATGTCCATTATTAACACTTTTAAATACATAACTGCGTTTTTACAGCCACTAATACACAACACCCACATGCGACCGAAACAATCCATAACAAACAGAATCCCATTTCGTGTTACTGTGTAAATCTGAAATAATACAAAATATGAATCAGGGTGTGATTAGTAGGCGTAGTAAAGTTGTTAATCGTACTGCGCACACAATTTTTCGACGCGCAGGTGTGGACATGCAGTTATAGATGATCCTTTTGATGAGTTCTACCACAAAAATAATTGCATCTATAGTCTATGGACATTTTTATAAATTCTCTCAGAATTCTCTGACGTTTTACGAATATCTGGTTGAATATCTGTGTATGTTGCAGGACAAATCCGATTTCGGGATAAACTCGTTCGGACTAGGCCAAACTAGTTCACCCGAAGCGTGATATGATTAACTAGTTTGGCCTAGGAAATACTGCATATCCCACAGGACAAAGTGGTTTGTCCTAGACCAAAGTAGTTCAGACTAGGACAAAATTTCATTAATTTCCTTTATTTATGAGATAAACTGACAAAAAGAAAATTTATTTTTCTTCTTAAACTTTCTATAGACTCAATAGTCTGTCACTGCAGGATTGTCCTCCTGTGATGATGAGAATTTATTTTTGTACTTAATTATATAGTTATACAGTTTTGTTATAGTGTTGACTTTTTATTGCACGGAAAACTCTGGCGGCACTTCGAGTTACAGAGTGTGGATTTCTTTTTACATAAACACCTGTTTGATATATAGTTTTTGTTGCAATTACACCTGAAGAAACCTTGACCAGTCCCGACGGGATGCTTAATTGCTGCACTTCTTAAAGAAATCTCTTTCTGTTGATCGATTTCTTCTTCTTGTAGGAACTTATTTGCGCAGATGTCAAATTCCGTTCTGAAATTGTTAAAAAATACAACGTAAGTTATTCAGTAACATGTTTAGTAAATATGTTACTGAAAATTTAAAGGGCTTGTAGTATTACCTGTAATACATTTTTTGTAGAACGCCGTATTTGGTCCCAATTTTATAAAATCCTTCGTTAGTTGTCTGAAGAATGACTCCGATAATATTACGAAGATCGTCTTTGGCCTAGTTTACGTCAAGTATGGGGATGGTCACGTTGTCTCCAAGTTTGGCTGACGGATGTGATTCGTCAGAAGCTGTTTTTATCCTATTCGGCTGTATTTTAATTTATTGGACGTATAAAATGCTGGTTGAATATCTTTGGGTATTGTTTTGGACACCGTTTGGGTCAAATCATTGTTGATATAAATTATTCGGCGCCATTGTTTCTGTTGTATTTGATTAATTTGCGGATACAAATATTTGTTTACAAACATTTTTTTTTGCGTTTTCGATACAATTTTGTTTATTATATTTGGGGAGTATCCATTGTTTTAATTACGTTTAATTCTTTTTAAAAGTTATTTTTTTCTAAGAAACGTTTTAAGCCAATCAAAACATCCATAAATGTTTTGATTGGCTTCACCATTTTGTATTTTTGCATAGTTGGCGAACATAGAAAAGGCGGAGTAGGCGGAGTCAGTCATGTTTTCGTATTATCCAACGATGGCGATGGAAAGCAAAGAACATAGACAAACTATATCGAAATGTCAAGAACATAGATAAATTCACCAGACAATGTTGCTACCACAAAAAATCTTTGACCCACGTAAAATACATGCATATGAATGTTAAAAAGTTGGTGCCATGTGATGCTTTCTGATTCGATATCTTTTTACATCACTGGACACTGGCGTATACTCCTCCATATATAGGAGTTCACGGCCATTATTCAAAGAGAGAGAGAGAGAGAGCTTTCTGATTTCATCCATCCAGCGTACCTTCGGTCTTCTTCTGGGCCTCTTTATGCTTCATGGGTACCATTGGGTTATTCCAGATGTCCATCGAGAATCTGAAATTCTGGCTACGTGCCCTGCTCATTGTCACTTAATTTTCTTTCACACCTTTATTACGTCTTCTATCTTTGGCTTGTTGTGAATCCAGGTGTTTTGTTTATGGTATTTTTTTAGTATATCCCAACATGCATCTCTCCATGCTCCTTTGTGCAGTCTAGAGCTTTTATGTGTTCTTTGCTGTGAGCGTCCATGTCTCACAGCCATGCATAAGTACTGGGAGAATACACTGGTTTTGGCTTTTGATACATTTATTTTTGAACCAACTTCTTTACTGACCTCTGCCAATTCCTGCAGTTGATGCTGAAGATCATTTGGATTTTATGAGAATATAACGATATCGTCTGCAAACCTCAAATAGTTCAGGTATTTTCCATCAATCACCAGGCCTTTCTGTCCCATTCCAGTTTACTAAAGACATATTCAAGTATAGCAGTGAATAATTTTGGGGAAATAGTATCTCCTTGATGAACTCTCTTCCAAATTTGGATGGTTTTGGAGGATTTGTGGAGATGTATTTTTGATGTTACATCCTTATAGATGTTATTGAACAACTTAATGTATGCCCTCTCAATGCCTTGTGTTTTAGAGTTTCTAGTATGGCAACTCTTTTGACTGAGTCAAAGACCTTTTGGTAGTCTACAAAGGCTAGGTATAGAGGAAGTTCGTATTCTTCACATTTTTCTATTATTTCCTGCAGCACTTGAATATGATCCATGGTATTGAAGCCCTTCCTGAATCCAGCTTGTTCTCGTGGCTGGTTAGTGTCAAAAGTTGTCGAGAGTCGGTTGGTTAAGATCTTGATAAATATTTTGTACAGGGTAGGTAACAAGCTAATCGGACAGTAGATTTCAAGATCCTCTTGATCATCTTTCTCACGGAGAAGTATTACGGTTGCAGATTTCCAATCTTCTGGAATATCTTTTTCCTCAAGGCACTTGATAAAAAGTGATAATAAGATGGTATCCACTTTACCTGATTGTTTTAGGACATCAATGGACAAACCATTGGTACCAGTGGCTTTACCGGATTTCATGCCTTTCATTGCGTATCTGATTTCTCCTGGTAAGATAATCGGGATATTTTCATTCTCAGTTGTTTCCAGATTTGAGTTTGTATCAGGTACAGTTACTGTATCTGTATCGACATATAGTTCTCTATAAAACTCTTCTGTTCTCTTCAGGATAAGGTATCATTGTTTAATAACAGTATTATCGGAAAGATTTAAGTGCAATGATGTGTCGCTTTCCTAATAACATATTTTGCTTTAGCTTTTTGAGACTTCTTCTATTCTCAATCGTCTTGAACCATTTTTGTATTATATTCGCGGATATCTTTGCAAATATTTTTGCGTAGCATTTTATTGATCTCTGAGAAAGATGGTAATGTAGAAGTAAGTTATGTAGATACCATTTTTCTTCTTTTTTTCATAAGATCTAATGTTTCCTGTGACAATTTTGATTATTTTTGAGAATATGAGCCACCATAGTTTGTTGCACTTTGTAATATCTGTTCTGCTATTTTTGCTGTTGATTATATTGTAATTGGAAACTCTGGTTTGCTGAGGATTTCAAATAGATTTTAAGGTCCAGTTGAAATCCATTCTTATTTTTAGCAAGTAAATCGTGTATTATTTTTTTTTCTTTTTCTTAACCACGTTGAGACGTTCAGTTTTGGTGTTGATCTTTATTTTGGCTCTAACTAGGCAATGATTGCTGCCTATTTTAAAGCTGTTGAGAACAGTGCAGTCTTGGACAATAAATCTTTTGTTTGACAGGATGTAGTTGATTTGACTTGATTTCTCCATGTCCATTTTCTAGTCTTTTTGAAAAATGAATTCATAACACAAAGTGAATTGCTTTGAAATCTCTACAAGCCTGTTTCCTGTGTTATCACAGGTGCCTAGGCCAAATTATTAAAAATACATATAATTATTTAAATTTCATTTCACACTTTCAAAGGTGCAACATATTAAGCACCTCAATTCAAACATTGTGATCACAAGTATAACTAACTTTTAATCTGTATTATGTGATACAAGTTTTATTTCGTATGTACAATTACCAAAATCTTTAACTGTTTATTGCAGTAAACCCTATACAAACACTTCATTCATATATATTTTTATGATATTTAGACTGCCAAACTCCTTACCCTTTTGTAAGTGGATTTCTAACTTATTTTTATATCTTTTTCAAAGAGATAAAATCATATATTTGAAAATATATAATATATTTGGCTGTAGATTTATCTAGCTCAAGATAGAGAGGCTTTTCCTTTTGGTGATTCCCAACATCTGATATGGCATTAGATTAAAAAGATATCAACAAAATTTACAAAATTAAAGAATTATATTTAAACATTCACTAAAGCATTTGGGAGAGAATCATAGTAATCTATTTTAATGTCAAAAAATTTAAGAAATATTATCAAATTGATACGAGCAAGGTAAATTATTTAAAAAAATTATATAATAAGTTACTACAAACATAAAAGTTAAAATTCCCCCTAAACCCACAAACTTATATAAGCATTCTCTTACTGAAATATAGCAAATATTTATCACAAAATTTATAACATTTTGATAAGAGGTTTCATTATGGTAGTAAGAGATTTTTTTTCCGTTTAAGGCACAATCACAACACCTTTTGTGGTCATCTTATCAGCTTGAATTAACCACAAACCAGTGGGACCCGAGGATATCTCCAATTTAACCATATCCTTAGACCACCTTCACAGTTAGTTTGCAATCAGTTTCTCGCTAGTCTTGTTTCTTATAATATACTTTAAACTAAATCAAATTTAACTAAGAATTAAAATTTTGGAGTTGCAATGCTGCTTCATTTTTGTTTTATGCTCCTTTTGGGATTTTTCCTAGGAGAATCTGGTAAGTGATATTATTTATCTTAGTTTTCAACAACACCTGAAAGAAAAGCATCTAAGCATTTGATCCATACCATTAAGAAAAAAAAATGATAGTAAAAAATGATTTTTTTAGTATACCATATACATTATCTGCTCTCACTAACATGTAAAAATATGTTATTTCTTAATTATTACAGGTTTTGTCTGAAAAAATCCTAATTTATGTTTCAAGAATTTTTAGTAATTTTATTGAATATATTTTTCATTCTTTTATACGAGTATATTCCAGTTTTGACAAATTTTTAAAATTCAAAAATGATTTTACTTAAGATCAAATGACTATAACCGTGCCTACAATAGTTCTTAACTGTTTAAAATCATGTTGAGTTCTTCAAAACAAAATATTATAAAAAGCATTTGGGAAACTTCACTGTATATAAAATATTGTGTTAAAATTAAATTGAATAGAATATTTCAATATACATATTATTTTCCATTAAAAATTTTACACCCTTCATGACCTAGTTGGTAAGACGCCTGTCTTTCTATCCGAAGGTTCTAGATTTGATTCCCGTTGGAACACAGAATTTTTTTAAGTCAGGTTCCACTTAAAATATATTTTTTTAACCTAGCATCTGGAGTCCAGTGGGGATAGAACTAGCAACCTCCGGATCGGCAGGCAAGCGTCTTACCACCAGGCCACGGAGGTTGTTCTATCATTCTCATCAATTATCGATCTGACTCATACTCGTATAGCGAGTGTGTCGATATTTTTTATTATTGTTAACAATTTATTTTTTATTATTGTTTAAGTGTTAACTCATTTAGATTATTACTAGACTTTATTTCTTTTGACACGAAATTAGTGTTGTAAGAATTTTTGTTTAGTCTGCATAATTTCTAATTATTAAATTATTTTCATTAATCATTTCTGATTGACATTTAGTTATTAATGTTTGTTATCTCAACAGTGACTGCGGATTACACTCCAATTTATGAATTGAATGCTACCTATAAATTGCACCGTCACATGAACTGGGATGGGGCGGTGCGCACTTGTGCTGCTTATAGGGGGCACTTATGGGCGCCCCGCTCAGCGCTAGAGGCCACCTTAGTAACCAGAGCACTCCACCTGCCGTCGATTAGTCCATGGGTAGGGTACACCAACAAGAAGCACGAGCACCAATGGATTTCTACAACAGGTAAGTTGTTCAATATTTGCCTGCAATGGAAATTATTTAATATTTCGTCCAATTGATAGGAATCAGTGGTGTGACACAGTATTTGAGTACCAAATTTGATGTATGGGAGTGAAACATGGACGTGGAAAAAACTGAAAATACCCTAATACTAGGTTAGTCAAAAAGTTTTGAAAGCGGAAATGAAAATACATTTTTTTTGGGGGGAAATCACTTTTATTGCTCAGTATAGTCTCCCATAAGATCAATACACTTGGTCCAACGATCTTCCAACTTTGTTGTCCCATCACGGAAGTGACTTTCTGGAAGGCCTGCAAAATACTCCTCTACGACGGCTATAACCTCTTCGTTTGATGAAAAATGCTTTCCATGAAGGAATTTTTTGAGGTGTGAGAACAGCCAGAAGTCAGAAGGAGCTAAATCTGGCGAATAGAGTGGATGCTGCAATAATTCGTACCCCAATTCACTGATTTTCGCGATGGTTTTTTGAGCTGTGTGAACAGGTGCATTGTCTTGATGAAAAATGATTTTTTTCTTCTGCAAACCGGGTCTTTTTTCACAAATTTTTTCATCCAACTGGTCTAAAAGGTCACAATAATAATCAGAGTTGATTGTCTTACCAGTTTGGAGATAATCTATCAATAAAATTCCTTTTGCATCCCAAAAAACTGACGCTTACACCTTCTTGGCCAATTTCTGGACACGAACTCGCTTCGGAGCCAAAGTGCCTGGTTCACACCACTCCTTAGCCTCTTGTTTTGATTCAGGATCATGGTGGTAGACCCAAGTCTCATCCATAGTGATGAATCGACGCAGAAAATCTTTTTTATCCTTTCGAAATTGCTCCAAATGTTGCTCAGAAAGTCGCATTCGAACGTGTTTTTGTTGCATTGTTAGCAAATGCGGCACCCATTGTGCACACAGTTTTTTGAAACCCAAAATTTCAGCCAAAATATGCCATGTTGTTCCATGTGAGATGCTTATGGTGTCAGCTATCACATCCACAGTCGATCGATGATCTTCCAAAACCATCTCCTGTATTTTCGCTATGATTTCTGGTGTTGATGCACTTTTTGGACGTCCTGAGCGTGGATCGTCTTCAACGCTTGTACGGCCACGCTTAAACTCCAAAACCCATCGGTGAACGGTTGGAAATGAAGGAGAAGACTCCTTTAATACTTTCACCATCTCTGCATGGATCTCAGTAGCCGATAAACCTTCCAAAACAAAGAATTTAATCACTGGACGATATTTGGATTTTTCCATTGTTAAAAAATACACTGACACGTCAACTTCAAATGGCTTGTAAACAAAGAATGAATTGATAGATCGAAATGAAATTTTGACTACGTTCTTATGAAAGATGAAATATTAAAATGGCGTAGAAATTTTGGTTTTTCTACTGCTCCATAGATGTCGCTTTCAAAACTTTTTGACTAACCTATTAAATGCTGTAAAAAAGGGACTTAGAAAAATACATGGGCTGACAATACAAAAATACATGGACTGACAATAAAGGGATAAATGTGAACTTAAGGGCTGATGGGTCGAGTAAGATGAAGAAGATTACTGTGATATGGTTTGAGATATGTAACAAATAAATAAATAAAGAATAACAAAACAAATATAAAGTTAAAATGTGAGTGGAAGGTGTGCTAGAGAAAGACCAAGAAAGGTATGGTTGGATCAAATGAATGATATTTTGAATGAAAGAAAAGTAAGAAATAATAGAAATTGTAGGAACTATATAAGAAGGTATAGATGTTTAAGAAACTAACACTTTGCCAGACTTTTTTAATCTTTCTCTGTCAACCCCAGCGAGGGAATTTATGTTCAGTGGCGTGATTATACCAATGAAACCTATGCAGAACATAGCAGCTCACATTAGATAAGGGTACAAAAGGTCCGCATTCTAAAAAATCTTTGGTATCAATATTTTTGTATAATTGCTTTTCCCAACCCTTATGTGGACTAATTAAATACTTTTCAAAATCCACCACAGCAAGAAAAAGAATTAAAAAATTTAAATATCATTTCTCCCATGTATGCTAAAATCATTATTGATGTATACAGTAGTACCCCACTAATAGTTATAGAGGACAAGAGTACTTAATAATATTTTATCTTAAATACAATACATATATAGAAGCACTTTTTTTCCATTTTGCATTGGGGCCAAACTTTTTTAGTTACCTCACTGCATGAGCGCAAACAATAGTTGATTTAAAATGTTAATTTTATTAGAAATGATTCACTATATCTTGGTTATCGAACGTCTCACATCTCGAACAATGTGGTCTTTGAACATATTATTTGAATTCGGTTCCCGAACATAATTCAGTTCTCGAACATACATTTTCAATGACAATGCCATGTCTCGCTTCAGAAAAAAATTAAAACGCAGACAAAAACAAACCACATTGGACAGGTTTTTAGCAAGACAGAAAAGAGAAAGAAACTCAGGACAGTGACCTGATGCTTTTATACAAAGTGACTCCCTTTCCAAACAATAATATCTTTCTTTCTCTCCACCTACCTCACTAACTTCCATTTACGTCATCAACTCTCCTCAGTACAGATAAAGTGCAGTTAAATTTTCATTTATTTAATTTATTTATTGTGTTGCCGCATTCCCACAAAAATTTCTTCAGTTTTCGAACAGCCTTCTGAAACGGATCAAGTTTAACTGTAGTTAGTTTCGAGTACAAAAATATTTAAGATATGTGTATGTAAGCCAAGTTTGCAAAAGAGCAATTAAAGTCAGGTAAATTATGAAGACATTTTGTAAGAATGTGGGACTTGGGTAAAATTTAGAATGCTAGACTAAGGAATGAAGAGATTAAGAAATAATGCGGTTCGAAATAATATATAATGATTGAGATGAAAAAAGCAGCTCTTTTATCAGCATTTATTGTACCTGTCGTTTTTCCATTGTTATTAATCTTTCGAGAAAGAAAGGTTAATAATAATATTTTCTTCATTTCTCATTGTATATTAGATGTAATCTTAATTGATCATATTAGCTAAAGTTTATAAAAATTGCAGGTGAAGAGTTGCCAAGTGGTCCGTTGAGATACTCACTAAAGCCTGCCACAAGGCTGGGACCTAGTTGTGTTGCCATCAACAATATAGGTCATTTGGATGTTTGGGATTGCAGTGAAGTGGGATCTTTCATTTGTGAGGCAAATAATGATATTTTAAGTAAGTAAACATTATTTTTTAAGGTTAGTCGTTAATACAGTAATTTTTTTTGGTAATCCTTATATAAATACCAAATTCACAGTGAAGAAATTCGATTGGCCGAAAGTACTACATTAAATAAAACAGTTCAATTATATATGAATAAGATAGTTCAATTATAATGACACAATCATTGGTGCGGAAATTGGATCAAGTGCAATTCAGACCACTAAGGATATTGCTGAAATGCGGGGAATCCCCAAATCTACTGTTTTTGACCACATAAGGAAGATGAGCATGACCAATCGTTATAATGTATGGGTACCCATAAACTAACTGAAAAAATTGGTTGTACAAAATTTCAACGTGTGTTTATCTGCTCAATCACAAAAAAATGATATTTTCTTTCTTGAAAAGGAAAAAAACTTGAAGCTGAAAAATAAATAATTTGACAGAATATAATAGAACTAAAGTGGCAATAAACTTGTTACACTTTTTCAACTTACTATGATATTTTTTATAAGAAAAAGGTCTGAGTATGACACTATCTGCACTAAAATAAAATATGAATTACTATCTTTACAGAAAACTTTAGTTCCTTATTTGTAAATTACAAATACATCGACGACTTCAGGGGTTATTATAAGTTGTCTTTGAAGAATCTCAACTGGAGGGAGGCACAGAATGCATGCAAGGCGGAAGGAGGTTCTTTGTGGGCTCCCTATCTTTTGGAAGAGGCAAAGATGGTTATAACTGCACTAAATATCGATGGGATCGTCCCCTGGATAGGACTTAATGATCTTAAAGAGGAAGGTGTGTGGACTTCTGTAGAAGGTAAATGCAGACCAGTTTTATATAGTGATTTAAATAAAAATGCATGTTTAATTCCTCATTGTATTATATGTACTTATAGCAGAGATTTTTTCTCTACGTTTATTAATTTTTTGTAAACTCTTCATGTAGACGTATATTAATAATTATTACATAACTGAATTAAAATATCTTGCTATTTATAGTAAGGTGCTAACATTTATAAACCAAGGGTATTTATAGGGTTATATAATTAGTCAATGTTTTATTTTTCAACATGATCACACTTTACGTCCAAATAACTTTTAAAAGATGTATTCAAAAATATATTTCAAATGTTTGCTCTTACATATTTTTCTTATACCTTATATATAACATATTTTGATAACAAGTAATAATTACTAAGATTTTTTATTCTTTGAATTGTATCTCTCTATACACATGAATAACTTTGCCAACTAGCTTCAAGAACCTCTTCTCATTCTCAAGGATACCTAAAAAAAATTGAGGAAAAACTTTCATCGTACGGGTATATGGTATATTGTAATATAGACAATATTTTATGTCAGACATTTTCAGATTTCTATTGCACTCACATAAAATGTTTTTTGTAATTGTTGCCATGTTGAGTTAAATGATGGCCAATGTTTCGAAGGTGTTGCAGCCTTCATTTTCGGGCCAAAGTATTACCGAATATCTTATGTGTAAATGTCAGTCACACTCGGGAATTCACTATGAAAATCCTGTATGACAGTGAAACTTTTATTACTAGGCCACATAAGTTTTTGAGTAAATATCTTGAAAAATAAACACATGGGCATAGCTTTTTTTATTCTTTATAGATCCTGAGCCAACACTGTATAATCATTGGGCACAACAGGAACCTGATGGTGGAATTCTGAAGAATTGTGCTGCCATCAACTCAGAGGGGCTTATATTCGCCTGGGACTGTAATTCCAAAGGTTCCTATGTCTGTAAAGTGGGTCATGGAAATCCTAATGGTAATTCAATGATTTTTTACTATCTATTTTAGACCTTTTCTATTCCAGTAGGAACATATAGATGTCACAAAATACCTTTATCCAGATCAGTCATCACACTGGCACTCCACATCCTCCCACATTAGACCAAGACTACCAAACTTTTTAACATTAACCGATTCAATGTGTCCGTATTGACAACCCAGATAGGGTCCCAGGGGGTCACCGTTTTACGATAAATACGAGTTCATCTGTCTTTTAATTTTTCTTGATAATTAATACCCATTATTTTCAAATAAAAATGTTCAGATAGATAGAACTTATACTCATTTCACATAAATGCATGACCAAATCATAACACGAATAATTATTTACAGATAAAAAATTTTGTGTCATTCATTAATCATGGCAAAAAACTCACACGCTCTTAAATATTTATATAAGACTCTAGAAAAGGACATATTTTGACTGTATGTACAGATAATCCGGAAAGTCGAATAATCGGGACTTGACTGTATTTTCATCATCTTTTCGAGACGCTATTTGGTGCAATGATTTGTCTTATATTAAAAATATTTTCCTCACAGAATGGGCATACATTAAAAAAATGTTCCATTACCTATGCTCAATATAATCGAGAAATCAAAATGGAAATTTTAATAATATTGCCCACATCCTGTATTGTTGAAATATTCAATAGGATGTGGCAAAAGGAGGATGTAGTGATATAAAATTAAAATACATTATTTCAATAAATTTATACTACTTTACTATTATAATGTATTCTCTACCATCTAATTTAAATATCACTTAAATGATTAAATAAATGTGATGCTGATCTATAGATGGATAAAGTTTCTTCAAATAATTTAAAACATGACATTAAATTTTAATGAAAATAGTTATTAGAGAGGAAAGCCAAAGAAAAATGATAACCTAACACAGCATCAGACTGGGTTGGCGAACTATTGGGTATTTTCCGGCAAGGTGAAGTGCAAATATGCCGAAATATTTAGTGTATGGTTTTCAATTTGAAAATTATTTTGGTCAGTCTTCCGTGGATAAAGAAATATCATACACACAGAAATGGAGAACTCTTAGCTCTACACTTGATGACAAAATTTACATTAGTAGCTACGATTAGGAGAAAACTGGACTAGAATCATGTAAAAATTGCAAAAACTGAATAATATTTTGCTTTTATGTTCTGAAGTTTAACTTGAATTTGTTGACCTAACATATATGTTAAGCATGTTTTTATAGCTTATTCGTGAAAACTTTTGTGAACACAGATATCCTATGAGAGATCTTTTTTGAAGTATCATAAAATATACCCTGAATCGATTATGAAATTCCTTAATACAATCACATAATGATTGTCTAATGTAAAAAATACGACATAATTACAAGGAGTATTTTACATTAAAAAGGGGCTCGTCTCGATCAATTTCCTGCGCCAAATCTAATTACTAGGCCGCTACAGATCTAGCAACACATGACACATCATTGAGTGGATATAAAGTGATTAATTATATTTTGTGTTTATTTTTATTTTGTATATCCCCACTGCCAACTTTTTTACATGATCCATAAACCTACAAAAATATCTAATGACTTTTTTTCACATAAAGCAAAGTAACAGATATTTCTTTTAGAAGAGGTTCTGTAAAACTATGTTGTAGAATACAAATATATAATTTCCCCTTTACGTTCCATCAAGAACAGAAGGTTGTCCTAAAACCCCTTCATCCAGGTTGATCCACAGTCCGGCACTCCACGTTCTTCCATGTTACGCAGAGACTGCGAATCTCCCTTTCATTATACTGGTGTAAAGTGTAGATTAAGTATCCAATTTTTTGAGTCTCTTGCAGAAAATTGTGGCCAACTACCAGGCGGTATCTTCAATACGTGACCTGAAAATCTCCTGTGCCTCACTATTATTGTGATGGTTATAGGCTGCTGCTATGTTTGAAGATGAAATGTCGCATTCGTCACATAGTCGAATGCCCATCAAACTTTTAAGACATCTACACTTAAAACTGAGAAGTTTTTTCTCTTAAGATTTGTTAACATGTCAAGATTCAGAGTCGTTTAGTAAAGTAGGCATTGGAAAATCTGAAGGATGTATGCTATCATTAAAATCAACATTTGAAAACCAAAGTCAAAGTATTCAAGCTTGTGTCCATAGCACTCACCTTTACAGCATTAAATAGGGTTGCCAATAAAATAATTAAGACCCAAAGAATTCGCGTTTACTTCAGGTTTCAGGATTTTAGTGAATTTCTTCAGATTAATGGAAATGAATGTCTACAAGATTTTGGTAAAATATATATTTTCATTTAAATATATTTTATTTTTAATAACAATAAAATAGTTTAATTTTTCATTTGAGCGGAAAACAGTAGCAGTTACTGAAATCAATGAAAGTTTTATCAGCATGCTTGGTAGCTAGTTTTTTTAAATATGCTATGCCAGTCTGCGCAAGTCATATGTTGTCATTCAATGTTATTGTTACCGATTCATGTTTATAGGCTGTGGGTGTATGAATTAAATGTTTTTATTTTAATTGTTCTGCGCTCTGTGATAATAATTATCGGAAAGAATAAAAACATAGCATCATTTATTAAATGAAATACATATTGTGTTTATACGAGGCGTATCCAGAAAGTAAGTGTACTGAGGCTCTCACGACCGGATGGATTTTATTTTCGACATGTTGGCTACACTTCCGTGTAGCCTGACCCTTCCCCTCCGCAACGAGACCGGTTCGAGGTCAGTACGTTGAGAAGTGTCGACGCGACAACACGTTTCGTGAAAAATGTCAAACCAATCTCCCGCCAAGTGCGAAATTTTGTAAAAAGGCAAGAGTTTTTGAGGCGCTGCAAACTCCATGGAGATGAATTTCTCCGCTCCATCGTTACTGGAGATGAAACTTGGGTTGCACACTACACGCCTGAAACCAAAAGGCAGTCTCAACAGTGGCGTCACACCTCTTCACCCTCCGCCAAAAAGTTCAAACCCACAATTTCAGCCAAGAAAATCATGGCATCCGTGTTTTGGGACTGTCAAGGCATAATTTTAATTGAATATATGCCTAAAGGGGAGACCATCAACTCTGCAAGATACTGTGAGACCCTAAAAAAATTGCGGAGGGCGATTCAGAACAAGAGGAGAGGCATGCTGACAAAGAGAGTCTGCCTGCTGCACGACAATGCAAGACCACACACGGCCAACGCCACGAAGGAACTGCTCGCCTCGTTTAAATGGGATGTCCTGAACCATCCCGCGCATTCCCCTGACCTAGCACCTTCAGATTACTATCTCTTTACCTCCCTGAAGCTGCACATGGGTGGAAAAAGGTTTTCAACCGACGAGGAGGTAAATGAGGAGGTGGAGAAGTGGACAGAAGGGTTGGCGGGAAACTACTTCGAGGAAGGCATTAAAAAATTGATACCCCGCTTCACCACCTGCATTTAGAGGAATGGCGACTATGTCGAAAAATAGCTTACATATGTACTACGAAAACCACGTAATTTTTTTGTTTAAATAAAAAAAATTGTAACCTACAAAAATTCAGTACACTTAGTTTCTGGATATGCCTCGTATATTATTTAATTTGTTGAAAAGCAAGCCCTTAAAATGGCTAGACCAGTGGTTCTTAACCTTTTCGAAGTCACAGAGCACTTTTGACTATAAGAAAAATTTGCAGATCACCAAAATCATCAAGATCATAAAACTAACAATAAAAAATGCATGAACATTACTTTTATTTATAAATAAAAATTACAGATTACAAAAAAATAGGAATGTAGGAGATTGCGCCACGCCTCGGCTGCATTGCCAACGCCAAACTTCGATCAAATAATTTCATATTTGACGGAGCACTTGTAACATCCTCGCAGAGCAGCGGTTAAGAACCACTGGTCTAGACCCTGAAGAAGAATTAAAGAAAATATTTTTTTTATTGTCATGTATTGACACTGTCAGACTTAATATATTATAGTTTATATTTTCAAATAACAAGTTATAGTTTAATTTTGTATTTTTTACAAGATCTTTGGTTTTTTTTTGTGTTCAGGGTTTTTTTAATCTTCAAATTTGCAGTTTTTTTAATGTTGGCAGTCTTTGAGTTCCCATTGACATAATGTTGGCAACCCTAGCTACCTGACTAAATCTTTAGATATCGATGGTTTCTGATAAAATTACATGTATTTTTATTCAACAGATCTTGCAAAAAACAATCAGGAAATCAATACAAATTTACTTGAATTCCCTACAGTTAATATAGAAACAGGTGTGAACAACCAGGTAACAACTACAAATCAAAATGAGAACAATTTAAAGAAACTAATCAAGGAACTGGTAGAGCAAGTCGATGAAATGTCAAATGAACTTTTGAAGATTGACAACAGAATAGTGTTATTGACAGATTTGATGATGAAAGAGAAAGATCAGAAAAATCCGAATAACCTACAAACCATCAAGGGAGAATTTCAATTAACTGTAAATAAGATAATCCACTCTAATGAGGAATATGACAAACATTTGAAAAATCTGCACAGAGTAATCGAGACATTTCCTGAACCCTTTGATAATTTGGATAATGATATTTGGTAAATTTCAATTCAATCTATGACTTTTTGTTAAATAAAGCAATTTATTTTCTTTATTTGAATGATATAATTCTAAATATATCTTTATGTAATTTTATTATAGATTCTTTATTTGACCTGATAATGTTTTTGTAAAATATCAGATAAATCCTTTTTATTAGGGTTAGCTTAAAAAGTAGTATTTTTTACATTTGAATATAATTATTTTTAATTTAATTTTGTTTAATTTTATACATCCTTTATCTGACCTGTTAATGTTTCTGTAAAATATCATAAGTTCTTCTTATATTTAATGAATAAGAAGATAGGAATCTGTTTAAAAATAGGGATTATGTGCACAATCAATGGTGCCAACAACACGTTCTGTGCTGAAAACGCCTATAGGCGTTCATATAAGATTTTGCTGGGTGTTCAAAATGCCTAACCTCATTCTATTCCCAATTTCTTTGGCTAAATTAAAAAAACAAGTGAGCCCAGGGTGGGCTTAAGGTACTTATAGAGTTTATAAGGATTATATGGTAATGAATTATACTTGCTTTTTTATTTTTTTTAACAGCAGAGTAATTATAAAAGAAATTATTCAGCAATGAATGTGTTAAACTTGTTTACATTGATGGCCTTCATGGTCTATTTGTTAAGACACTTGGTTTGGGGGTTTTGAATTCAATTCCTAGTGATACTAAAATAAATAAAAAATCAGTCCGATAAAAGAGTTGGACAGATAACAATGCTCGCATGCACCAAGTACATTCATGAGTGTTATTGTCTCTTGCAATGCCGAGCCAGAACTTCCATGCCTACTTCAGTGTTTTAAATATGAACGCTTGATTACTAGGGCCAAAGAAAATATTTCTTTCTGGCCACACTCTTCAATAAGTCTGAATCACCAATTTGGATATGTTGAAGAACACCATATGAAAGAAGAAACTAGTTTACAACTGTGCCTTCTTGTAGGGTAGTCCAACTACTGAACATTGTCTATCAAAATTGTAATTATGGCTGCGTGGAATAGCTGCATAGACATTTGTCTGAATCACTGTTGCAGGTTCGTCAACCATGATGTTTTTTATTTAATTCCTTTCAAGATCTCAATGTCCCTTAATTTTGCCCTGAATTATGAGATGTAGAAGTTAATATTTCTCAGAATGGTAAATGACATGTACAAGATATAGTATTACATAACCATTTGTCAAAATTTGATGCCAGGCCATTTCAATGACTTTCTATTAGATCACTTGGCTCTGATGAGGCCAAAGCTATGCAGGTGGTTAATTATATAGGGGGCCATAGATACTATTTTGAAGAATTTTGAAATAATAGCACATTGTACATTACAATCATACAATAAAAGTTTATTGATTAAAACCTTAAATAAAATTTACATTACTTTTCATAATGAAAAAAATTGGCCTGTCATATATTGCCAGTTTTTGTTTAAAAAAATCAGAATCCTCTTGTAATCAGATAAAAAGTTGTTTACCTTATTATAATTGAAATTTGATATGTTTATAGACCTTTTAATATAAACAAGAAAGCATGTATTTTCTATCATTGCTAGGGATGTATTTTGTATAACCACCAGCCTCCAGCCCCTAGGTTAAAATACGGGCACAGTTTCAATAAGGCTACAAAATCTGAAAGAACCACTTGATAAGATGAATGAGTGGAGAGGAACATCAGGCCTTAGCAGATAGATTTTCATGCACCCTCTGATTTTAAACTACCCTGGAGGACTTGGAAATCTTTTGACAGGCTCCGAACAGGAATTGGGAGAACCAAGAACAACAAGTTGGATGATAGATCGACTTTCTGCATCTGCGGTGAACAGCAGTCAATGTGACACTTGCAAGGAATCCGGTGTCGAGCATCTAAGAGAACTTGATTTGTGGTTGAATTCTGGGTAGCAATAATGAAGTGCCTTTGACACAATAAGATGAAGTAGTGATATTTTAGATTTTTACTCACAGGCGATACAATACCAAGTGTCAAATCTGTATAATAAAGCGTGAAAATATGGAAGGAGTTTAATTCTTCTATGAAGAATATGAGATATTAGTTAATGGTTCACATGTATTATTAAAAACAAATACAGTCTCAATTAATAACTGATCATGTCTCGGCATATAGAATTGGACTAAAACCAGTTCATAAGTAACCACGGTCCCAGCAATCTGAAAATGAAAAGAAGTTCATCAATATATGAATTCATACTTCCCTTTTAAATATTACTTACTTCTAACTTAATCTTCATCATATCCTGACTAATATATTTACTTCAGCAATTGTACAATTTTAACGGATCATAGCAGAGGTTTCAATGGCAAGGTCTTCATAACATTTTTACAGAATCTATGTAGTGCAGCCTTTGATGGAGCAGATTTAGGAAGCATCATTATTTTGAGACAGATGAAATATAGCTAAAAATCTAACGAAATATCGCTATAACCAGCCAAGAATTTGTGAGGAATGGAATCCTGGAAATCAAATTTCTTCTTCTTCTTCTCAGTGTCATGTCAGGTCCCCCCAATGTTGAATATCACTTGAGAGTAGATATATTTGTCCCCGGCAGCCCGAAAAAGATCTCCAACACCCCTTATGCCAGTGCAATCACGTATATTGCGAAGCCAGGAGATTTGCCTCCTGCCAACACCTCTTCGGCCTTCTATTTTGCCTTGGATGATCAGGAGCAGTAATTTGTACTTTGCTCCTCTAAGTACATGACCCAAGTCAAATTTCTTAACAAGGACAAATTATAACAGCCTCATTATCCAGAATAATTGGCATAACCCATAATAAACATATATTTCTATGGTTTAAAATTAACTAATCATATACTAAATTAAATTACTTTGTTATTCCAATAATTACATTAATCCACGCTACACATGCTACACCTTCTATATCGAGGCTCTCTTCAGGCGAAATGGTCTTGGTTTGTTATGAGAGCAATGTTTAGGTCAGATTGACGTCATATTACAGTGGCAGGGTTTTTGACCCTAAGAAAGTCGATAAATTTTTGATAAACTAATCCTATTTAGTTGACCTTTTGCTGCTATATTTTTCTTGTTATAGTTTTCCACCTGTGATGAGTTATTTAAAAAAATTAAAACTGCCTTATTTTGTTGACTGTAAACTTTTAAATATGATGCACGATTAGACATGTCTTCTCAAATATGAAAAACTGAATTTACGTAATTCCCAGAAGTATGACAAGAAGTAAAGGCACGGGCGTATAATGTGGACTTGTAGCGAATCGGTTGTATAACTAATATATTTCTAATTACGAGCTCTTTTTAAATAAGATACACATAATAAACAAAATAACTTAAGAATAATGACCCCATTGGCAGAACACGTCTTTCATCCTTCCTTCTCAATAGTTATAAAAAAGAGATCCATTTCACATCTGGGCCTTTTAAATAAATTTGGATAGTTGGAAGTTTTGTTGGCAGTAGAATTTTATAATACTTGTTGGCTACATCTATTGGCCTGACCAGTGACAATATATGAATATGTATTATACATACAAAAATAAGAGTATACATTTCGTAGAGCTATCTTGTAAATTAATTCATCTTATGAAGTAAAACAAATGTAGAATGGATTGGGTGTCTATAAAAAAATCAATCAATTAACTCACCGTAAGAATAAGGCTTTTAGTTATGTAAAAGAAATTGAGTCCAGTCAATGCCACACAATCTGATATTACTTGATCAAGAAACCTCTGAACCTAAAAAAATATATTACAAGTGATAAATTTGATATCCATCATTTTGAAGACATCCAACATTTCGAAGCTCATTCTAATAATTTTGATTGATGTTACCATTGCACAACAGTGATTTTTTTTTAAGTTTAATTATTCTAAAAAGTGCTGTTTCTTTCTAGTACAATCTCTAATCAAAAGTTGACTTCCATGAATGCAATTTCTACTTTGACAGTTGTTTGATAACCTGGTATTCTTACTAAAACACTTACTGCTATTCTTAAGGTGTTTCATCTACCTTATCTTTGCATCCCTCTGTGATCATCAGTTGACATAGTTGTTATTTGGTCAAGTGTTGTGTGGGCTTTTTTAAAAATTTAGATTCAATGATGGAGTAGATTTGTTACTTAACAACTCCTGTTTTGCTTATCATAGTAAAACCACATTTTTTTAGTAGTGATCGTACTACCATCCAGAGAGTAGCTGTAAAGCAGCTCCGTTACTACTTTATAATTTTTTGAGTAGCATGCTACTTTAGATTGAAAAATACAATAGTTCTACGTTTTCAAAATAGCTTTAATAAAACTGAGTAGAACTTCTGAAAATAGTACTATTTATTTTACAAAACATAGGCTTTTCTAGATTATCTCTCCAGTGCTCATATGGATATTTATTGTAATCTAGGGATCTTTTTTTTTTTCAATATCCAATAAAATAAAATAATGACAACAACATTCCTTTGACATTCCATCATTGCAATACTCCCATACTCAATACCACCCTTTTATATTCCATTATTGCAATACTCCCAGATTCAATATAATCCTTTGACCTTCCATCATTGTAATTAATCAGTATTGCATCATATTAAAATTTGAAAAAATTGAAATGGAAAGATTTATACTAAAATGGACCACAATTGTAATCCGTACGAGCACTAACAGTTGAAAATCAAGCACTAATGTGTTAATAAACTTGATTACTCTTAAGATATGGAAGTTTCCAATTTATCAAGCAGAAAAAATTACCTCTAAGGTATAGCATTTCGGCGATACTTGGTAGAGGGAAGAGAGGGGCTGGCGAGAGGCGTGATATACAGAGGCAGCATTCAGAGCCACGGTCAGGAATCGAACCACCAGAAAACCAAACGAAAAACTGAAGTAGATTGTACTTGCCAAACCACCCAGCAATCTGGAAAAATTTAAAGTTTTAGAAAAGTGGGAAGACTGTTATTTCATTCATCTTGGATAATTTTTGTAATATGTTGATAGTGAGATTCTTTCTATGGCGATCTTAAGTAGGTAACCTAAAGTCACTCCCTTGTAGGTAAGACAATAGTTTTTTTTAGATTATCTTTTGCATTTGGTCCTCACAAGCAGTATGTCTTCTCTAACTACGATAGATCACAGCATCCAATGTTGGGCTATGTAGCTCCTGCACGGCTCCAGAAAATACATACTATGAGCAGCTGTTTACGATGGCCTGGATCTTCCCACACTCACAGAAAGGAGACTCTGCTAAGCCCTATTTGTACATATCATATGCAGTGTGACCCACTCCACATATGATCCTATTCACAGTTTACCACTCCATCTGAGGTGAGGAAAAACCCAGATATATATTTTCAACATCACTTCATCTAACGGTACTACGATTTATCAGCGATCGGTCTCTTGTTGATTTGCTCAAAAGTTTTTCAAATTGGTTGGCTAGAAATGAGACGGAGTCGTAGTGGTTTTATTATTTCTATAACAGTCTGCATCGACTGGCATTTGGTCGATTTACAACGTCCTTTTCCACTTTTTAACGAAATTTTCTTCACAACTTAAATCAGGAGGTGAAAAATTTACTAGCACTGGCAGCCATGATGTAGGTGTAGGATTCAAAGTACCCGCGATAATACGTATCACTAATTCCTTTTTTTTTGGGATTTGGGATGAATTATTTGTCTTTCTCTACTGCTTTTATGATGTTGTCATTTGTACCTTCTGCTTCTTTATCATATGCTCAATGTTGAGTCATGATCCTCTGCTATGACTGGAACTTGAAACCCCTGTCTCTGTTGTCTCCATTTATATCTAGTCTACATACGAATAAATTGAATGTGTGTTTTGTTGTAATTTTTTCTTTCTCGTCTTGATTTTTTTTGCGTAAAATAAATCCTCAGTGTTGATACTTCTGAATTCCTATTGATCTCCCAAATCACTATCTAACCTTTAAATCCCCGCTGAAATAAGGATACTATTTTTTTTATTTATTGTTTTATCCTTTATTGTTAACATTGGATTCAATACTAAATCTTTCCAATTCATTACCAAAATTAAGAATACATAAATATTTATTTACCCATTTTTATCCGTCCAGCATAAATTTTGATCATTGTCCTGACCAGACCTACAATCAATGGTACATTATCAATAAAATGAGCTCTATCAATTCAAATTCTCTATTTTCATCAATGTGCCAGTTTCCATAAGACAGGTAATGCATAGTTTCTTGAACTATGGGTTGCGACCCAAAATTGGTTCAATTGGAATTTTGAAGGTCATGAAATATTTTCTACAATAACAATATTTTAATATTCTTGCATTATAACATAAGGGACATTACGAATGTACAATGATTTCCAAAAAAATCTGATTCAACTGTGTCAAAAGCAACAACTTCTTGGTATTCATAAACTTATTAAAATATAAAATTTATTTCATTGTTGTCGTATGTATTATTTTATTAATCTTTACTTGAGTTGTGAAACCAAAACTAATCTGAGTCCCAGCTCAAAAAGGTTAAGAAAAACAGGTAATGTCCATCACAACATTAAAATAGAGCTTTCTTCGAATCTGCTACAATTTTTAGAATCAGAGTTGGCTAACTTTGCCTTTTGAAAAATGGCTGATAAAGAAAGTTGTGAGATCACTACTAAGGGCTGTCGCAGTTGTGCTCTGGAGTTTGGTACAAAGATTTAAACATAGACCGTATATAACTGTTCTGAAAAATGCAAAGCCTATTCAACAACAAAATGGTCACAGTCATATTTTTATTTTATTTTATTGTATTACACATTTGTTGTATACAGTGAAACCTGGTGGGCTTATCATCATGTGGTAATCACTTCCAACTAACAGGAAAGATGTTAAAGAGAATGAGCCTTGAATGAAATTCTGACTGGATTCCTTTTTAAAAACATGGAATCGAAGCTGTAACCCCATTGTTAGAAGACAGATGTCTTATCTTTCAGGCCATGAAGGTTGTCATTTAACATTTCTTAAAAAAAATAATTATTCTACAATACTAAACTAAATTTATGAAATTAATATGAATCAATCATTTGCCTCTCGTGGTCTAGAGTATAGAAAAAATCTTACTTGACACTATTGAAGAGTTGTTTGCAAATAATGTACAGGTTTTGAGTAAAAGAAAGAAATATAATCTCATTTATGGCACAATCCACTTTCTTAATCAAGTGGGACATTTCAGCGTATACATTTCTTGCATCGCCCCAAAACTTTCTTGGATAAACCTTCAAAAAAATAATTTTTATGGCTATTAATATTATTTATAACTTTTTTTTAATAAAGGTTGTTATACCACTAAGATTTAAAAGTTTTCCACCTGAAAAAGTAATAGCATACATGGACTGTTACCACACATATTGCATAGTAAGGCAATGTTTCAGTTAAAATTTGATTCATCTACCCTCAGTAGTGTGTCAACTTGAGTTGATATGAGATGTGTTGTTTCATTATATTCTGAAATGTTAAGAGTTAAATATTGTATAGTTATCAATGATGTTTAAATCCAGTCTGCATAAAATATTAGCCGTAATATTACACAGTGAAAGATTAGGCTTTATAGTTTCACTTAGGTAGATTGAACATGATCATCGTCAAAACAGACCCGCAGAAACATTCACTCCAGAAACAGTTGCATTAGTGCAAAAGCAAGTGTTACAAGATAAAACACTATATTCAAAAGAAATAGCAGCAAGGTGTGAGCCTTCCGAAATCACAGTGCTTCAAATTCTACACGATTATCTTGGTATGAATAAGGTGAGTGCAAGATGGGTACAAAAACTATTTAGTCTGTCTACTGTCGCTGTCCAAAGGCAATGACCTTGTCTATCATCTTTTTAATATCCTCTATCGCAGAAGTCAGCAACCCCTGAGTCGTTTGTGTCTCACATGTGCTTATTCTGCAACCCACAAACATTTGACCATTCTAATTTTATATGCATTCAGTATGTTGAATCATTTAAATAGTAAATTTTATACGTGAAATAAATTATTTTATTGTATATTATTACATATCGTATTTGAAATAATTTTGTATTATTAAGGATTGAAATAATAAAAATTGAAAATTGTAATTTGTTTGATCATGTCTTAATTATAAATAATATATAAATATTTAAAAGTTATGTTTTTTTACATTCCTAGTCTTAAACAGCTGTGGTTATATTATTACAATGGAAAATCAAATGAGGGCCATAAGCATTCAAAGGTTACTGACCCCAGCTCTAACATTTAGGGTATAGGACTTCAGTACTTGCAGCTTGTCTACATTTTCCTCCTCTATTGGGACCCAGACATTGGAGACAAGCTAGAAAAATTATTGGTGGAGCCCAAGTAAAAAGCCCCCAATCATCTCACGGATCTGCATAGTAAACTATCATTCTCAACATTTATCTTGGTTTGTTCTAATCACAGCTTTTAAATTAATCAAATACATTTTCTTATTATAGTTTACTTAGTTGAAGGGGACAGGGAAAAAACTAGAGCCACCAGAGTTACAAAAAAAATATGAGTTTCAGTGAAATGTCAATGTCTGTTTTTAATTTGTGATATGTAATGACAGCCTTTATGTTAACATAACAGTTGCCTGCTTGAAATCTGCATTACCAATTCCATATTTATGAATTATTTATAAGTTCAATTTGAGAGCTAATATGTGTTGCTAGTTGTCCAAAAACAAAGAAATGGGTAGTTCTTGTTTTTTAGTAATTTGTCTAATGTCTGTATTTCTTTTACTTTTTATTCCTCACTTTTAGGTGGATCCAGCCCCCCATAAATTTTATTTAGGGAGCCAATGGAATTTGACGTCTATGGTCCCTGGTAATACATAGTTTTACACTCTTTGATATGATTTATTGCTGGTTGCTTCTAGTTGTGTCAAGCTTCGACTTTTGATTGGAGCACACCATTGTGCCGTTGACAATATGGATTTTCATATGAGTTTGGCTTCCTACAGGACTGAAGTGAAGATGTTGTTCTTGCCGGGATGAATTGATTGAATTGTATGGATTGGTTTTGTTGTGTTGTTCGACTTGTACTGTTTTTTTCTATTGTATAACACTGAAATAAGAATATAAAAAAAAACGATTATGATGTGGATGAATGCAAGAAGTATATGAGATGAGTCATTTATTAGACTTGGCTGAAATTGTATATTTACATTCTATCATGCCATATTTACCTAATGGATTAGTCAGAGAACAGTGTGCTGTACACTTCCTATCATAATATACTTTACCTACTTTGATAGTGTTTTAAAAATTGCAACATACATTTTATACATAATAATCTCAATGTTGAGAAAAACAAAAAGACTTTCTTCTCATTCTGTGTTCATTGTCACTTGTGGTGCTTCCCCACCATTAAAATTTTTTAAATGTAATATTTACCTTTCCAACAGTCATTTTGAGAGATTTGTTTAATTGCTGAAACATGTCTTCAAATGCTAGACCCATTAAAATGATAAATAAATCCATGAAGTTCCAAGCAAATGTTGCCGCTAAATTTACTACCTATAACACAAAAATATTATAATAACATTATACATAATATATATGCATTCATTTTCATGTCTGGGCCAAGAATTAATTAAACATGGGTTTTCAGTAGGAGACAACAGAGATTGTCCTATCTTTCAATCACGTCTTGCCTAGAACATTTAGTTCCGATATTTAGACAAGTTAGCAAGTATTATAAGTCATGTATATCCCCAGAATAACTTTCAATGCTACTTTCATTCAAGAAACCTCATTTCTGCATGTTCACCTTGCATACAGAGATGGGTTTTTTGAGTTCTTCAAATAGGCTAAGGCAGTTAATCTTCAGGTCTTATCTTTTCCAAGAGTTACATCCAATCATCAGATGTTTTTCTTTCCACTCTTTGTCAGTTCTTGTGTTCTCTTCATGAAAGTATACCTATTTTCCTGAAGATAACACAATTTGAATCTCGTTATTGCTGGTTGGTGATCATATAAGGAAGGGGTGCCTTGAGTTTTAAATTTGCTTCTAGGTCAACTGTAGCATGTCTACAGACATCAGGTGAGCGATACTGATTAATTAGAAGATTTTCTTCACAGCTGCTGCTTTTAAGCATCCTGTTATTATCCTTCCAATATTGTTTATGGCAACATAAATCAGTCTAGCATGCGAGGAGTAATTTCAAACGGGAGTTGCATATTCCAATAATGACCAGCCAGGTGCAAGAGCTGATTATCTATGTAACAAAACATACAATGGTGTTTTTATGCCCAAGTTCGCACAGAACAGTGGTTAAAATTTTGTACTGTTATATTTAACTTATAATTCTATATATGTACATCAAATCAGAACTTCTATATCATATTGAACCACAAGTTCACTGTCAATTAGATCATTGGTGTCTGAAATGTTTGGTCAGGTATCCAGATACTCGTCATTTGTCATTACTAGTATTGCCTTATTGGACAAGAAAACAAAATGATCGGTAAAGAAACTGAATCCCGATTTCATGTTCCGGATTATATGATTTAACTCTGAAAGTAAATATTAGAGATGCATGTGTGAATATTGACAGAAAAATTATAAGAAATCATATATACATTAAAAAGGATAAAAAAAACCTGATTAACGCACATTTATAATTTTTTTAAACAATATTGCTCAGCACCGGTACAAAGATTGTAAAATAGGTGGATGGCTGCTGTTCAATCCTCGGAGATTTCGGTTTGCTTCTTGCATTTTCGGTGAAGAGCAGGGTGAAGAGATTCCTCTTTGGCAGGTAGAAGTTTGTCAAAAATAAAAACACAGCAGATGTTCCAGTAGATGAGAATATATTTTTTCTGTTTTTCATTCCTCATGTTCAGCCCATTGCTTATCGTAAGCACCTTGATTCGACCGTGTATGCCGTCACGACTTGTAAGCGCCACGCATACCACGCGCTTTCCACGTGTAGAGGGTGTCTGATTATATATAGCAGCAGTCGGCAACCAGCGGTCTGTGAGGCATCTTGGTGCGGCCCGCAAGATTCTCACCGCAACGCACGTGACGGACGATATCATACACGACGGAGTCAAATGCATCCACAAAAATCTCATTGATTTTATTAACTACAATGAATGTCGTAAAAATATATAAACATGTTTTATTTTTAAAACGAAAATATTTGTAAACAAATATTGTAGGTATACTGTAATGACATATGGCCCAAGTGCGGCCCGCACTAATCCCAACGTAAAATATTTGGCCCTATTACAACCAAAGGTTGCCGACCCATGATCTATAGGGATTATTTGCGAAGGCCGCGCATAAATACATAAATAAGGAACATTTTATTACAATATGTGCAAATATATAGTCACAAGCAATGGTAAAACACAGATGATACATTACAATACAACAATATACAATAATAATTTCACAAACAATTTTACAAAATAAATTTCCTCATTTTTGTGATGCATACGTCCGGTACATATTTTTTTAAACAATATTTACCATATTTTTGCAAATAGGCATTCTTATAGTCATTGTGTACCATTATTGTTTAAACTACAAATGTCCCAAGTGCGAAACTTTAATAGTCTGTCTATAGTTCACAATATTTTTTTTATTAAATTTATAGACAGGAAAGAGAGTGAAGTGCATACATATTTTTCAATAAAAAACTATTTTGTGTTCAAATTTATACTTCAAATATTTCAGACATTATGTTAGAAATATTTTATGAACAGATAAAATATAACTTGAATATTCTTATTTGATAAATGTGGAATTGTTTCAAATTTTGAAAGTGAGAGCTTACTATGATTGCAGTTCTAGAGCATATTCTGTACTCTAAATTGATATAATCAACTCATCATTGCTTACTGGCTGGGAAAACCCAAATTTGGGTAGATTGCCTATTGAAAAAAAAAAGAAAATATTCTTACCTGAAGAAAAAATGCTTTCCAGTGTGCATAAGGAGTCAAGGTAAAGACTTGAGGAAAAGCAGAAGTATAATGTGTTTCAATTATCGGAGTCGATACATAGCAGTTGTAAGCTACGGCAATCCCTGATAGTACGCACAATGCATGCTCCACTAAAAGTTCATAAGTTGTTGAATAAGTAAATATAAATTTATATACCATTATTAGTTAGTTTTGTCTCATTTTTACTAGGCATCTATCAAAAACAATATGAAGGACACATAGCCTTTAGTTTAAAGATGGAATGTGGTAACTACTTCTTGCCTATATTGCTATATGGGTTCAAGTCCTGACGTAGTACTAAGACACAAGAAAAAAGATGACCTCGGTGGCATAATTGATAAGGTGTAAGTCTTCTAGTTGGGGATTTTGAGTTCGATTTCCATTTTCTATTTCATTTAGTTAACATTCTGATGAAAAAAGTTCATCTGGAAACAATATTATTGCACAATAGATGTATTTTTAATATGCGTCGTGCCTACTTCATTGATTTTTAAGCTCTAAGTTCAGATTAATAAGACAATTTTGTTTTCCAACATGTCCACACCAACAATGTGAATTTGTTCCATAAGAAAAGAAAAAAAGCTCCTCAGTTTTGACAACAGATGCCTTAAGAAGATGATGTGTATTAATTGGTATGACCATTTGACAAATGAGATGGTTCATTTTCAGAGGTAAAAGGAGTCTTTAACTACCACACTAAAGGTGAGGTGCTAGAAATGGTTGTCACTTATTAACAATGCCGCCCAGTAGTTGACCATGAGCTGTGCTGTTTTATTACCTACTCAAAACTAGAAGAATCGGACATCCATATTACACCATTTCCCAGTTTAATGATAATGAGATTGATAGTCTAGCCAGATTTGGGAGGACGTGGAGTTCTGAGGCACGGACTGACATGGATGAAAGCATTTTTGTAACATTTATATGTCCCTGATAGAATAGATAAATAATTGAAATATTTCTTACCAAAGGCAAAAGACAGAACAATGAAACTGCAACAGCAGAATTTTGTTCTGAGTGTAAAAGAGGTTTGAAGAAACCGAGCAGAACAAACTGTGCTGTCATCGAGACTTTCAACTCGTGCTATTTCTCTATTTAGAGTAGGCCAATGATGTGCTAGTCTAAGAAATAATATTTGCACTAAAAAAGCACTGCCGTAGAACACCAGCATCCCTGAATTAAAATAAATATAGAATATATATGATTAAATTCAATAATATGGGTAAGTAGTTAATCTACCATGTGCGTATCATAAATTATAGCTACCTGATCCAGATTAAACATATTACCACCTTTGTGGCCTAGCTGGAAGAATCCTTGCCTTCTTTGAGCTAAATTGAAAAAATACACTGAGATCTGATGGCTCCCCATTTTTGAAAGTTGGCATAGTTACAGCCAGGGAGCTGAACATAGGAGGTTTTCAATAATAACATCAAATCATATTAGATTATATTGAAGAGTATTTCAGTCTTTGCTGATATAATTTTATTTAATGCGCTATCTTTTAGACACATGGTCTTGCAATCAATACCCTATATTTCTATATAGAAGGTCTTCTTTCTGAAACCTGAACTGAGCTACTCATTCAGCTTTGGAGATATGAACACATAATGAAGATTCAATGGAATTGTAGGGTATCAAACAATAAAGTTTTATTTCACAGCAAACAGCTCTAGCATCGAGATTCTGGTGTTGTATGCTTGCCTCGTTAGTCTGGACATGTAACTCGAATGACTGACTCCAGACTCTAAAGAAATATCCCCTTTGGTGAGCTGACGGAGACCATAACAAAGCACAGTGGATAGCATAAGAGTATAAGAATGTACTGCATGACAAACTCAAAAACATAAATGCACAAAATAACTGGGAGAAAACAGCAGTGGATCGAATGAAATGGCATAGAACTGTTGCTAGTTATCAGTAGCCCAACGGAGAAAAAATAGATATAAAAGCTGCAAGTAATGAAGTTCCTTGCCCTTTATGGAACAGGATATGCTTACCATAAATCGGAATATATAGTCATCTCCGGTAGCATCAACAATAAATTATCTAGTCCCCCACTTTGTGCTTTGTCTAATATTACACTCATCACGGATAATGGACATTCATTCATTAACCCTTACAGGCTTAGTGGTACACGTTATGTACCACCTTTTTTTGATGCTGTACTGCACAGTGGTATAAGCAATGTACCACTTATTAAACCTCTCTCTATTGCTGCACGAACGCTCAGATTATGTGCCACTTCGTATAATATAATACTTATGACTCATGTCCGTACAGCTGCAGGACTGGTCCTGTTCAAATTCATTTAGCTTCTAATATTATTGATAGCTAGTTGTCCTTGGTGTGCCAATATGTGCGTATAAAAGAAAACGTTATATATATTTGTATTAAATTTTAATAAAAAATAGTTGTGTTGTGATAAAATTGACTTCAGTAATTGTGGTAAATTTATATTTAGGTTAAAAATTAATTTTACTTGGATGTATTTCGGCATTATTTGGTGGTACATTAGAAATACCAGTGGAAATATGGACTAGTGGTACATAAGTTGTACCACCTCACCAGGAGTTCCTAGACCTACCGAGGAAGTGGAAATATGTTAATTTAGCATTTGTATGTATCATTTTTCAAACACATTAAAAAAAATAATGAGAAACTTTACTTTTTATTTTTTGTGCAGCCTGAGTAAAAATAAGTGTACCTGTAAGGGTTGACATATGAATTGACTGTTGGTCTTATTTATTTAACATTTTCATACAAATACATCTGGTGAATTTATTGCTTTAAAGCAATTTCTTCCAATCAACCAGATTTTGTTTCATAATTATTATTGGTATACATGAGTGTACCTTAAACGTAGTGCATAAAAATAATATTTGAGAAAAACAAACAAAAATAGGGATTGTAATGGTAATTGTATGAGAGTTAAGGAAGAGAACTATGGTGAAATAAATAATGCTTCTGTAGTTTATTCTTAAATATGAATATAATAGCACATCTGAGCCAGGAAGATCATTCCAAAGTACAGCCGAGTGAACTGCAAAAAAATATATATGGTGCGTTGGTATAAAAGGATTCTACCTTCACCAGATCAGAGAAATGGTTCATGCTCAGGAAGAAATTTGATTTCTTTATATATTTTTTAAATTATATGATTCAACCATTATATTTCTGAGAGAAGATATACTCATAATTTGAAAATGGTTACAAGCTGTAATTTTAATATATTGTACATGTTCATTTAAATACATTGAGTTTTTTTTAAAACAGGTATATGCTCATTTAAATACATTGAGTTTTTTTAAAACAGGTACATGTTCATTTAAATACATTGAGTTTTTTTAAAACAGGTACATGTTCATTTAAATACATTGAATTTTTTTCTATTTGAATGACTTATGAAAACAGCAAAACTTGTAGCGATGTTGTATAAGTATAGTGATTATTTTATATTAACCTGCATTGTCAACATTAAATCCATGAAATACCATGTATAGGAAGGAAAGAAACGACAACAATGCACCACCAGCCATCATCAAAGCGCAGTGTGCCATTCGCCAAGTCTTCCAACTGAATCTGAAAGAAAATCATGTTAACCCAACGAAAATCGTATAAATTTAATCTCAGTGCTTTCTTTCATAAATGTTTTATAAAATCAATTCAACGGAGGGCTCCACCAAAAATTCAGGTGAGATATGAACCCACGGCCATCTTCTGTCTAGAAACCTGTGCTAACAAATAATACAACTAAGAACAAAAAAGATTGTGGATACTTATCCCACCTGTAGAAATATTTAGTAAAAAAATGTCTTTTTGAGGTGGGTATTTGACGCAATATTTTTTCAATTATTAAAAAATGTTTTCCTGACAACTCCAATATATTATATGTTAAACTCATAGCCGTAAAATTAATATTAAGTAAAAACAAATGAGTTAATATATTTTTTCTGAACCTTTTGTGTAGCAAATCAGTGTGTGTGTGTGTGTGTAACAATCTGAATTCCTTTTATGGAACAAATCAGTGTGTGTGTGTGTGTGTGTGTGTGTAACAATCTGAATTCCTTTTGTGTAACAAATCAGTCAATCAGTTATGAGCAACTGGCGCCATTGGATGACTTATAGAGGTAAACATTTAAACTTTTACGGGTTAATATAATTTACACATTATTTTCAATGCAACAAACCTTGACCAGAGACATTGTGTAGCTTTGTTTATGATTGCCACCTGAACTGAGTATTACATTGTATTAACTCTTGTTTTACACAGCACAACACTATACAACTTGATGAGCTTAATGACATTTAATGATCTCTTCCAACTAGCTATTATATAAATGCGTTATAGAAGTCTATAGTGAAATCCAGACTAGGAGCATTTTTTTCAAATCTGTTATTGAATCTGCAATCCTTGGAAAACAATATAGGCATCTTACACACAAGGCCTCAGAAATCATACCCAAAGGCAACTTACGGGATGAATGATCCAACCTTATATTTTATATCTTTGTATTCAAGTATCTTAATGGGATGTCTCCATTGTAACTTTTTAATCTCTGTCTGAGTGATGTAGAGACATCTTTGAGAAGGAGAACTTTGAGGTAAATTTATTCTGCATCTAATAAATTGACTGTTCCAAATCGATCCAATTAGTGCAGGATAAATAGTGTATGATAAAGCTTTTGCCATTACTGGTCCTGTTGCATAGAATGGTCTTTCTCTAAGTGTTGGAGATATGAGTGGCATGTGCAGCTTTAGCAAGCAATTGAAGATTTTGATGTCTTACAAAAATTTATGGTTGTATATGAACTCTACACATACACTATACTATATCTAAAGCTGACTGTGTTACTCTAACATATCAGAAGATCTACAAAGATTTCTTTGTAGCTTGTCTTCCCTTGGTAAGTTTGATTGGAAGATACAATCTGACAATAAGCGTGCCAGATTGTTATGCGATGAATTGTTAAATAAATAAATAAGTCTTCTGTGGTTTTCTTACCAAATATGTTTTTATGAACACATATTATGGACGATATATTATATATTTTAATCTATTTAAATACTTCAGTCAAGTCTTTAAAACTACTATAAAATAGTTTATGATTTTTATGATGATATAAGTACATAAAAAAAACAATGTTTCAAAATTACCTTAAATATGATATATCTTCATCCAAACTACCAGAAACAGGCATAATTCCAAAAATATGCCCTATTGCCAATATTGGTCCAATAGCATGGTAAAAACGTTCTTTTGGTGGATTTTCTTTAGGAAATTTTGTGTAATTTTTATGTGAAAACATTTCTAAAAAAGTGAATTATTTTTAATATTAGATAAAGGTTGGTCGGACCAAGTTTTATGAATTATAGAAAGGGAAAATTTAAATAATGAATTAATTTATATACTTGAACTAAACAAACTTAAAATCTACTAAGATGATAGTCCAAAACTGGAAATTTAGTACCAACTTTGATACAGGGTGGCCTAAAATGAAGTTCACTTTTGAAAAATTCATAATAAAACAATGATATATTATGATCAACATTAATTATCGCAAACATTTAACAAAAGGCTGGGAATTTCCATTTTTAAAATAATATCCTCAAGATGGCCACCATCCTGTCAATGGCATTCGTCTAATCTGGCAAAATTTTGATGATCCAGTATCACTTTGATCTCTTGATGCATGTTTTGTTTCAATCGCAGTGTAGTCGTTGGATTATTTACGTATACTCAAATTTTTAAGTATAGCTACAAAAAAGTCAAGTGGGGATAAATCAGGACTTCGTAATGGTCACACAATGTCAGCCCTTCACGAAATCAGTTTTCCAGGGAACATCTTTTAAACCACTTTCAAACTGTTATTGGATGTGTGACAATGGGCCCCATTCAATTGGAACCACATCCTCAAATTCCACCCCAGAAATTTTTCCAATTTCACAGTCAAAAACTCTCAGCATATGAAGAATGTTGAGCGTCCTTAAATAAATAAGGACTTATGATTCCCAAACTGTTACTCATATACAATGGAGTGGTCTCTGGTGATTTAGTCTTGGGTTTTCATCACTCCAATAGCAGTAATTTTGTTTATTGACGAAGCCAGTCATATGGGAATGTACTGTGTCTGAAAAGAGTATGTTAAACATGGAGAACTGTTCCGACATTATTGCCCCAACATCCAGCATTGTAACAAAGTATGCTTCATTTAAATCCTGAACAAGTTGAGTTTTACAGGGATGGAGTTTTAAGCTAAGTGATAAAATTCACTACGCGACATCACTAATGCTGACGAATACTTAAGGTTGATAGCATTGGGTAGTCATACACAGATTCATTGACTTGCTCTATACTTTGCTCTTTTCAAGGAGTCCGCAGAAGATTTTGGAGGGGCGATTTTAGCGTAGAACCAGTTTATTCGAATCTGTTAACCCACTGTTTAATTAAGTTGGTGATCGAACACTGTGAAATTGGTACTCATTTGAAAATAATCGTCTAACGGTTACGTACGAACTATTGTTTTTTGTAAAACTTGACTCATGGTGAATAAAATTACCAGAACCGATCTCGAATTCATGCTCTTGACTCATGGTGACTAAAATTACCAGAACCGATCAAGCAACTGATGCCTTTCACGTTCTTCCCCTCCGTGTGTTCTCGAATAATAAAGAATGCCTTTATTCTGTGCCCCCCTATATATGGGAATGATCCCAAAACTAGATAAACGTAAAGGGGCTTTATTTTGGATGAGATTGGTTCCAAATGAAAAATAATAACCTAAAGATAGTGAAAAAACAATTATAATTTTTATTTTCAATTACGAGTCCTATATAACTTATTCATTTCAATCGGATAAATTCAAATCATCTTTCAATTCTTTTTTCTTAATTTCATTAGAATAACGTTATACTTAAATTGTGGAAAGTCGAATCATATTAAATGAGGAATACCTATTTTAATGTTTAAATAAAAAAGGAAGAAATATGTTCTTACCATCCCACAGAATATTTTTATCAACAATCATACTAGCATCACAACTATGCAATGAATTTGAAGATCTACAAGAAACACCATAGTATATTTTAGTATTTTATAAAAATGTATAATATTAATGGAAACTTTATTAAGCTAGCATAAGAATTTTTCAGTTTATTGTTTTAATTGTTTAAAATACGTATAAGTTGTTTAGTTCTAAAGATCAATAAAGGTTTTAGCTTTTTCTATGCTTATAAATTAATTCTGTCATATTTTAATATCATTATTCAAACGCATTAAAAAAAATAATGAGAAACTTGACCTTTATTTTTAGTGCAGCCTGAGTAAAAGTAAGTGAAGTTTACCCGTGCCTGTAAGGGTTAAGATAAAAAAAATAGGACATTTGTTAAAATCTTCAAGAAAGTAGAGTTTTAATAATGCAGAGAATATTTTTTTAAATAATATTTTAAATGTATTGCAATTGTAAGTATAATAAATTGATTTTCTGCAAACCTTTTATGAATTATTGATTTTGAGAATTGGTCAATTCTGTTATTCGAAATCATGATTTAGTTCAAATACTTGTCACCAAATTCTTTTAGAAAACACCCGTCTTTACAACTAGTAGTTTGAATCATTTGAAAATATTTTTTATCTTTTATACATATTTCTAAGAATAAGATAATAATCTTATGAAACACAATGTGAATCTCAAACTTTTATGAAAGCACATTATATAATATAATATATTTATTAAAAAGACTATATTTATTGTATTCCGGTTTCAAAGACCTCTGTCTTCTTCGTCAGGTGATAAAGAATCTCAGTTCTGCCAGAGCTCAAGCTGAGTTCCATCACTTGGCAAAAAACACATTGAAACTGTTAACCCTTACAGGCACAGGTAAACTTCACTTATTTTTACTCAGGCTGCACAAAAAATAAAAAGTCAAGTTTCTCATAAATTTTTTTAATGCGTTTGAAAAATGATACATACTAATGCTAAATTAACACATTTCCACTGCCTTGGTAGGTCTAGGAACTCCTGGTGAGGTAGTACAACTTATGTACCACTAGTCCATGTTTACACTGGTACTTCTAATGTACCACCAAATAATGCCGAAATACATCCAAGTAAAATTAATTTATAACCTAAATATAAATTTACCACAATTACTGAAGTCAATTTTATCTCAACACAACTATTTTTTATTGAAATTTAATACAAGTATATAACATTTTCTTTTATACGCACATATCGGCACACCAAGGACAACTAGCTGTCAATAATATTAGAAGCTAAATTAATTTGAACAGGACCAGTCCTGCAGCTGTGCGGACATGAGTCATAAGTATTATATTATACGAAGTGGCACATAATCTGAGCGTTCGTGCAGCAATAGAGAGAGGTTTAATAAGTGGTACATTGCGTATACCACTGTGCAGTCAGCGTCACAAAATGTTGGTACATAACGTGTACCACTAAGCCTGTAGGGGTTAAGATACAGATAACATATTTTAGGGAAGAAGTATGTTTTTCATTTGGGAGTCGAAAAACTTGATGCATCTAAAATTCAAATATTCTTTTCAAATGTTAGAATGAACAAAACGGGAAAAATTATTTTTTTATTTGTGGCATTACAATGAAACTGAAATAATCCTTTTTTTTAATTAGTTGATTGTTATAACTCGCTTAATTTTTTTACAAGAAAATATTAAAATAACGCTAAAAAAAGGGGAAAAATATACCAACTCATAGAAAATAAATGTTTTTTGTTCGCGTTATCTCCTTTTCAAAGAAAAATATTTTAAAAAATTACACCACCATTGAACCAACATAATATTTTTTTTACAGAGGACAGATGTACATTTTCATATCTTTCTAGAGCAGACATGTCAAACTCATTCTGCACCATGAGATATTTTGCATTAGGCTGAGGGCCACATGTTTTCAATATAAAAAAAAAATTATTTATATTTTTTATATCTTATAATTAAGAATAACATTAAGAAATTTCAGCGAACCGCAGATTACAAGTTCATGAGCATTTTCGACATGCCTGCTATAGTGTCAATCGAACTTCAAAAGTATTATGTCCGCCTTCGCTACTATTATTTTCACACTTGTTCCAGAGGAGTCCCTTTTTGTCACTAAGGGACATTATACTCAAAATAAAGAAAGAAGATTTCGATCGAATAGTGCTGGATAGAGACGTATTTTGTCCCTCATAACAGCTTGGGTGGTGGTAGAATCGAACTGAACTAAACCAGGATCTCAGTATTGAATAGCAAATCTACTATCCACCAGTTTCCTGGCAATATTTGGCCATGTTTGGACAGATATTAATATCATAAATATCAAACAATAATGCAGGATAAAGTCCAATGGGGTGAATTTAAAAAACCTGAGGCATTTTTAAGCCCCTGCTCCTGAATAATATCACTTCTTAGGAAAAATAGCTTATAATTTTTTAAATCTCCTGCTCCTGAATAATATCACTTCTTAGGAAAAAATAACTTATATTTTTTTAAATCTCACTTAAATTGAAAAACACTTGGATAATAATGGTTTGAAAGATAATTTAAACAATGTAGCACTAATAAACAGTCATTATGTTTTCAAAAGGATCAGAAATAATTATTAGTTTGAAAGGAAAATGTATTTTACATATTCATAATTTAAAGAAATCAGATTTGGTTTTTACGTGAAATGAATCCCTACACCATTATTAAAGGGTTGTTTATCAGTTATGAAAAGAGACATTTTACACCCTTATAATTATGGAGAAGTGACAGCCTTTTGATCGATTGAGAAAATATTATGTATTTGACCTTTGAATAAATATTATAACCACATACATGGAAAAAAATATCATACGTCTTAAATAAAATTGATTGACTAACATATAATTAATTAATGAAAAATATTATTTCTCTTTTCTCAACCACACCTCTTATCTAAGCATGATGATCTTAATGGGATTCTTGTTTTGGTAAATTCCTTCCATCGAGAACTATCCAGCAAGTGTCCTGTCAAGACTCATGGCAGTACCCTATATGAGACCACTTGATGAGTTGCAGGTTCGATCCCAGCTGGAACCCAGATTTTTTTAAAATAGGATTCCAGTCTGGTTAACACTTAGGGCCTATAAAAATATCTTTCTGGTTGGTTGGAAGAGATTGCCACATGTCAATAAACTCGCCAGGTTAAAAAAATTAAAATAAAATTTATCAAAATATGCTAAAATGATAGTCCACAATTAGTCCACAGTATTTTAGTACCAACTTTGACGAATAGGAATGAAATGTAGACATGGGAAGAGACTGAAAGAAGCTGAATGGATGTTGTAGAAATGCATAGACAGAGAAGAATGCATGGGGTGATAGTGAATGGTAGAATACTGAATTAAGTGATTAGGAATGAAGGTGAATTTAAGGATGATTTATTAAGTAATATGGTGCTGGAAAAGGATATAACGAGTTTGATGGATAGCAAGGCAAATTAATGCCTCCATTCTCAAAGAACTGAGAATCACTGACAGACTGTCGACATTATTCCTTCAATGAGTCTTCTGATTCTTTGGGCTTACTGCTCATGGCCAAGGAGACGACATTTTGGAGAGGCTTGTGGTTACTGAAGGCGGGGAAGGATGATGCACAAAAGGAAAAGTCCCAATGCATTGGACTGACCAAGTGAGAGAAGCAACAGGACTACCCTTATCAACCACCTTTCGAACCACAGAGTGCAAAGATGGATGAAGAGAGTGACGATGCTTAGTCACCCAGGTACCATACACAACAGGATGATGATGATATTAAGTAAGATGAAGAAGAACACTCTTAAATGGTTGGCATATGTACGTCGAATGAATGAAGAAAGACTAACAACACAAATAAAGAGTGCAAATCTGAATTGAAAGTATGGTAGAGGAAGACTAAGAAAGTATGGCTGGATCAAGCGAACAATATTTTGATAGAAGGAAATGTAACTAGTCGGTGAAATCATAGAAATTGTATGGATGTAGAAGAGGCAAAGGATGTGTGTCCAGATATGAAAGTTTGGCACCCTGTTCTCTCTGCCTACCCTGACAGGGAATTGGTCTGGTGGTATCAATGTCGAAAAACGATCCTGTTTTTCAATTTGTTTTGTCAAAATTCGTGAATTATTGTATTGTAGTACACTTTCGATCTCAACCTGGTGGGTTTATTGTCATATGGCAATCTCTTCAGTTGGACTAAACTTTATATTTAAAAAAAAATGATTTAAAAGTGTTATTTATATGGTGATTTGAGCTAACCATAAAAGATAAACCATCTGAAAAAAAAAGTTTTAAGCAAACCATGCTATCCCGTTATATACTTCAGCTAGCAGTCGAACCAAAGGCAGATTGTGGCACAGATTACTGGATTGCAGGCAATTGAGAATTGAGTATATTTATCTGTTTGTTTTCAAGAGACAATATATACCAGAGGTAACATTAATATATGTACTTAGCGAACACATTTACAAATTACGCGTCAGAAAAAAATATAAAACGACAGCAGTATGTGAAATTTATGGTAATCGTCGATTAAACTAAGTAGGTACTTCATTTTATATGGCACTATAACCTTTTCATTAAACACCATTTGCAAAATAAAGTTTTCGCGCCATTTTATTTGACATTTGTATTAATACTTTGACAAGTTGTCATAAAATGGTATTGTATTATTTCTCGTTTTAAGTTCTAAATTGAATATTAACGAATCTATTGAAAAGAAAGGTGTGATATATTTGATTCAACCATGGGGTTTCAGAACACAGGAAAGTATCGCTATGAAAAGGGCGAAAATTCAAAAGGCGATACTGGCGGCTATAGGTACCAAAAATGTTGACAATATCGCGTGCATTTAATTCTCATGAACATGTCAAAAATAATCAAAATACTGATTAACACTAAATTAATTTTACTTTCAGGGAAGATTCGTCTGAATCCCGAATAAGAATCGCAATAGAAAATGACAAAATCGATTCAAAATATGGATTTGACCGTGTACGGGATCATCGTGAAAGAACCGGATTTTTAATTAATATGCATATGGTAAGTTATATTTTTGATTCCTATTTTCACCATATTCTTTGCTGAAGTAAGAGTAAATTTTGTTAACTTTCCTGTATTGTCCAATGAAATAAATAGTCTGGAACATTGACCATTAATACCGTAATGTAAAGTTAATCACACCCATACCTCGCTTTACGTACCGTGTTTCAACGAATTTTCGCTTTAAAAGAATTGAAAAACAATCAACAAATTCGCTTGACAGAAAAAAAATTCTACTTATATGTGTAATATTTTAAAATGGTAACTCAAGTGAAGATTTGCGCGAAACATATCAAAATCCTCGTTTAAGCGAAACTGAACATATAATAAAGATGTCTCGAGAATTAACATTGATGAAATATTTTAGGATATCTCTCAATTATGATATTTAATTATGTAATCTGAACAAACACATTTAAATTGTATCCAATAATTCTTTATAACACACTCGATATTCGCATCAGTCATTCACTAACATTTGTATATGGAGACTTCCAAAAGCTCTTCGCTGCTTGCTATCCACCTGTCAAAGCAGTACTTTTTTGTAACCTTTCCTGTAAAAAAACCATATCTATAAACATATCTGTAAGAAAATTTATTTTTACAAAATGTACTCATAATAGTGTGGTCATTTGCTGTTGACCAGAGAAACTTCTTATTACAATATTTTTAAATGTTAAGTCTAATATTATTTGTTTTTTATTATATTTTTTTAGACGGAAATCTTGGATGAAGACAAGCGGTTAGTCGCTGCCATGGATTATTATTTCATCGAAATGGATGGGTCTAGATTTAAAATTTCTCTAGCTTTCCAGCCGTATTTACTCCTTAATGCCCGCAAGGAGTGCGAACAAGAAGTGATCATGTTTCTATCTAAAAAGTATGCCGGAACTATAACAAAAATTGAAGTCATTGAAAAAGAAGACTTGGATTTGGTAAGAGTTCTTTTATGAAGTTATAACTGTCATTTTGATCTATTTTTTATTGCTAGAGCAAGCTGTTTTTTTTGTTTTGCCGTTGTTCCTATTGAAAAAGTCGATGAGATAAACAGATGAATAAGAATTGAAAAGTATTATCCACTACGGAGAATAGAAAGTTAAAATACTTTGGATATATCATGCGAGAAGAACTCGATGAAATTCCACAATTAATATTATAGAAGACATTCAAATCAGATGAAGTATGTGAAGAACGAATCTCCTGATGAAGGAACTTCTTTGTAGAACCGAATCTTTGTTCAGACCTGCTGCGTCCAAGATCAATATAGCCATGATTGCCAACCTCCGATAAGGAGAGGTACTTAGAATAAAATGAAGAGTTTTGATCAAAATTATTTGATATTTTTGCAGGCCAACCATCTTTCTGGACTACAACAAAGATATGTAAAATTGTCATTTGTGTCGACCAATGATATGAACAAAGTGCGTAAAGAAATTTTAACTGCAGTGAATAAAAATAAACAGAGGGAAAAAACAGACACTATTTACACACAAATGTTAACCAATGCCCTGACTAGTGCAGCGGCTTTAGAGCATGCTAAGAAAACAACTGATCACATGGAAAATATTCTAGATATGAGGTAATTTTTCTAAAATTGACATTATTTCTGTAGAACCCATTTAAGATGTTTTTCAAGAGACTAACGAAACTGGTAATTTAGCATTTAAACCAAAGTTTTCATAAAAATATTAGGTTATTTGGATAATAATGTAGTTTTTTGATGAAATAATTAGATTTTTTTGTCAATACAAATTCAATCTTTACAATAATAATTTCACTATCTAGATATGACTTTTAGCCATCTTTCTGTTAAATTTTTACTACCCCTTTTATGAAAATACTGACAATTTTGTGCTCAAAACCATTTTCAATAGACCATCATAAATATGTTCTCAGCATTTCAATTAGACATTTGCATGCCGAATTCTGGTCTTTGGTATTTCTAGTACAATATATTGTTTATGTTCCAGAGAGCATGATGTACCATATCATGTACGAGTGTCAATAGACCTCAAAATATTTTGTGGTTCTTGGTACACTGTGAAATCTCGCGGCACATCCACCGAACCTCCCATAATAAGAAAAAGAGATGACCTCCTTGAACGGCCCGATCCAATTGTATTGGCCTTTGATATTGAAACTACAAAGCTTCCTCTGAAATTCCCCGACAACCAAACTGACCAGATAATGATGATATCTTATATGATTGATGGCCAGGGATATTTAATTACAAACAGAGAAATTATTTCAACTGATGTTGAAGATTTTGAATACACACCAAAGCCTGAATTTGAAGGGTATGTTGACATTATAAATTTTTGTATTTTATAACAAAGTGTTTTGAGTGATGCATTGCATCCTATTGATGATTTTTTGTGACTGTTTCTAGATGGTACTTTTTTAAAGCTTTAGTTTTTGTTAAGCTTAATTTTACTATTTATGTACTTTTTTTGTTTCTTTGGACAAAGTTGGGAAACCTGTAATGAAAAAAATATTTTAAGTATTCAAATGAACCATTTTATATGAACACAATTGATGTACTGACGACCTCTGTGGTCTAGTTGGTAAGACGCCTGTCTTCCAACCCGGAGGTTGCAGACTCAAATCCCGCTGGAACCAAGATTTTTAACAAGGATTCCAGTCTGGTTTTCACTTACGGCCTCTTTAACATCTATCAAGTTGGTTGGAAAAGATTGCCACTTGGCATTAAGCCCGCCAGGTTGTACTGTATACAACGAAAGTGTAATACTATAGTGAAAGGAACCCCGACTATGCAAGGTTATATGACTGCAACTATTGTCACATCTAACAATATTCAGGGTACACCACAATCTTCGTGATTTATCAAATACTTATTACTTCACAGGCAGAGAAGTATGTTAGGGCACTCACAAGGGGACTGACACTGCTGTTGCTAGCTATCTGTGAACTTGGCAAATTATTGTCCCTCGATACATATAAGTTATTGGGCTCTAAGACAAGTCGGAGGAGGGCAGTAAAAACCCATGCTGTTGATTTCAGAATGCCACTATCAATATATTGCAATAACTTTTTTTTTTTTTCAGATTATTTATTATTTTCAATGAACCAAATGAAATGGCATTAATACAGAAGTTCTTTGATCACATTTTGGATATCAAACCTCATATATTTGTGACATACAATGGTATAATTTAAATTTTATCTATATTTAATAAATTTTTTAAATATTATTTCTTGTACTTAGCATGTTAAACTTCTATCTTGGAAAATATTTGTTTTTAGGTGATTTCTTTGATTGGCCATTTGTGGAAGCTCGTGCGCAAATTCATGGACTGGATATGCGGAAAGAAATTGGCTTTTCTAAGCAAAACTCACGTGAAGGGTGTTATCTTTGCAGACCCGCCATGCACATGGATTGTCTATGGTATTATTTAGCATCCATGTTGAGAGCATTTTTTTCTAATATCTATTTTAAAGTAGTGTTTGGTTACTATGTTTTGTGATTTCGACAGGAATCATATAGATATGTTCGAAGATTTTTCATGACTGTTTCCACTAGTATGAATTTTTTTTCGTAGTTGGTGCCCTGTTGATTCGACTTAAATTATGGCTGATGTTTTGAAGGCATTGTAGCCTTCATCTTCATTGTGATTTTAAAAATCTTTACTGAACATATTAAGCACGTAAGGAGCACCTATCTAGCCAACCGCATTCGTGATCCCCCTCATTATAAACATCCAAACATCAACAAAGTTGACAGAATACACCAGAAACCTGAATGACTTCTGATTTTTTATACAAACAACAGCAATACAATTAGGTAAATTTATGATTGCTGTGTAGGGGGTACGTGTGATGCGCTCGCTGGATCCTATGTTGACAACGTGATTAATTCACTACTAAAAAATGAAATCATGAGGAAACTTATTAAAAATCATATATTGAATATCTATAAACATACCTATAAATGGAGCCAAATTTTATTCATGAAAAATATAACATAAAAACAAAATTTGTTTCAATTTACATAAAGGCGGCTTTTTACACTTGGTGTATAAATTTCTATGTGCTGACTGCTATCATTTCTATATAGGAAAAACAGGAAGGTCCTTTGAAAAAAACTTTGGGAACACAAATCTGTCTTATTGAATATTCTAGTTTATTCTGAAAAGGCATCTAATCATTCTCACTTAGAAAATCACATATTTTCTATCAATTATGCCAAATTATTGTATATCAATAATAACGGAAATAAATTGAACAGGTTAGAGATTTGGAAATACCAAACTCAGTCCATTGGGATAAACACCTAGTAAACACAGATGTTTCCCAAGGCCTTACCGCTGCTTGTTGAAGTAATTTAACTCCATCCACCAAATTTTTACTGCTATATGCATCTAGTCAGGCAGTGCTAGCCTGGGCATAATTCAGTCTTGTTTGTACACCCTAATGATGAGGTGAATACCTTGAAACCAGTAGGGTCATACCATTATCTTAAGTAGAAAAAATAATATTTTAGTAAATCAATTAAAATGTCTTTAAACATCCACAGTGTTAATGCCTTAACTAAATATAATATATACAAATAAACATCCTAAAGTAGAATAATGTTTATTCTGATAGTATCAAAACTGGAGTGACCTTTCATAATAATATACATTCAGCATGTTAAAAAGTAAGTTTGCAAAATAAATGGCCCTAATGACATCTATCCGAAAAGTCATTTATATATTTGGATATTACCATTATAAGTAATTTATACATTTGGATATTTCCTTATATTTTGATTTTGTTTATATACAGATTACAACTTGTTTTCAGCTGGGTGAAGCGTGACTCGTATTTGCCTGTCGGGTCTCAGGGTTTGAAAGCTGTGGCCAAAGCCAAGCTGAGGTACGACCCTGTGGAGTTAGACCCAGAGGACATGTGCAAGATGGCAGTTGAACAGCCTCAGGTATAGTTTACTAATGTCGAAATAATTTAGATATATTTCATGAATATAAACTGGAGCAGTTTGATGATTTCTGTTATCTGAGCAGTATGTATGTTTACCTGTGATGGTAAATTGATGTTTGAAAAAGTGGCCTCAACAGGCCGTCCTAATTGGAGGTCGTTTTCAATCGATTATCTCCCTTGCTTAAAAAGACTATGCCACTTGTAAATCATCATTTTTCCAGGGCAATAGTCTCTGGAAATTGATACTTATTTTGTGAAAAACTTAATGACGGCTCGATACTCAATTTTTTCCGTAGTTGGGATGTTATGAACGTTTGACATACTCTCCCGATGATATCTTAAAAAATACTGTCAAAATAAGACTAAAACTTGGTGAATATACCAATATTATTGGAACATGCGCACCCACACTACCGCCTCCTCCCTTAACCCCTCCATTCCGCGAATTTACTGACCTCCCCATATATGTATAGGAAAAGACATAGTGTAAATAGGGTTCACTACTATCTGTAGTTTCAGGCATTCAACGGAGATCTTGGATAACGATGATATCTGAATTACACATATTTTTGTTTAATAGATTTTCCCACAGTGAAGAATCATGTTTGGATGAATTGTTTAGATTACAATAATAGAGTTCTACTATAATTGAACTTATTTTAATGAACCAATTTATTTCCTTCTTTCAGGTGCTGTCTAACTACTCAGTATCAGATGCTGTAGCGACGTATTATCTTTATATGAAATATGTCCACCCTTTCATTTTTGCTCTTTGTACCATTATCCCTCAAGAACCAGATGAAGTGAGTTTTATTTTATATTACTGAATACATACATACATCCAAAGCATCGTGCCATCTCCCTATGTTTCATGTCCACATTTTACTCCCACTCGTCAAAGTTAGGACTAAACTAAACTACTGTTGTGGACTATCATAGCCGGAGTTTTTTATGCTGTCCAGTTCGAGTATATGATTAGTGCCCTATTGACTGACTTTGTTTCCTATCGCTACATGCTGTTCGATATCCCTCGTTCATCATCAAAAATACTACCTAAATAGCAAAATTCTTCAATAAGCTCTATCTAATATTTCATTACTCACTCATATATGGCTTTTGCTTTTGCTAAATAATAATAAACTGTTATAAAAATAATAATAAACTGTTATAAAAATATTCTGTTTGTAAACAATATTTGAATGGTATTTTTTCATTATATATAATACTTGGCATTGCATACATATTCATACCATTACAAAATTTCCCTGTTGAGGTAGATAGTGGACATAGTTCTAAGTTTTTCTATCGTGATATATTTTCTTTACCTCCACATCCATACATTTTCATACAGTTTCATCTCTTTCTCTTATTTCAGCAATCTTTTTCTCAGTCATCTTTTTACATGACTCCTACTCACAAATGCCATAACTTTACTTCAAACTTTATGTAAAAACTACACCAGCAAATTCACCGGCCACACCGCTGTACTTGATATACTGGCGGCAAGTGAGGCAATTGAAGCACACCGGCATATTTTTTAATTTTTTGTTTAAAATAAATAGATGTGACCAAAGTCATAGGTATCCTTATACCCCCGAATACTAGGTGGAATAAATGCCTGGAGGCCACGGAGGCTGTCAATTTTATCATTATTTAATATCTTAAATTTGTAGGTGTTGAGGAAAGGTTCAGGCACTCTTTGTGAATCTCTTCTGATGGTTGAAGCATTTCATGCCAATATTGTGTTTCCCAATAAGCAAATTGAAGAACTAAACAAATTGACTCCAGATGGTCACCTTTTGGAACAAGAAACCTATGTGGGAGGACACGTTGAGGCTTTGGAATCAGGTAAATTGTTGATCCACATTTTATCCATAACTATAGTACCTACATCACATCAAGTAGAAAATGATTTCAATAGATTTAATTTTTTATTTAATAGATTATTTTTCTGTTAGGGTTGGCAAAGAGTAGAGAGTACCAAACTTTCCTATTGTAACACATCTGTCGCCTTTTCTACGTCCAAAAATCTTATACAACTCATACAATTTTTCTGACTTGACATTTCCTTCTTTCAAAATATCATACACTTGATCCAACCATACTTTCCTTGGTTTTCCTCTACCACACCTTCCACTCATATTTGCACTGTGTATTTGTTTTGTTTGACTTTTTCCTCTACCACACCTTCCACTCATATTTGCACTGTGTATTTGTTTTGTTTGACTTTTTCCTCTACCACACCTTCCACTCATATTTGCACTGTGTATTTGTTTTGTTTGACTTTTTTCATTTATTCGTTACATACCCGAACTATCTCAGAATGTTCTTCTTGATCTTACTTAATACATCAACCTTAAGTCGCATTCATCGCTAATCATTTTGTATTCTGTCATTCATCGTCACTACATGTATTCTTCTAAGTGCAGGCATTTGTACAGCATATATTCGACTCCTTTAGTTTTTTTTCCACGTCCAGGTTTCACTTCCATACATCAAAGTTGGTCCTAGAATCGTGTCGTGGACTATCTTGGCAGATTTTGAGAATTCAGTTCTAGTTCATATGTTTAAGTACTCCATTGTCTTTGCTTTCAATCATTACACACTGTTCTTTATCTCTCATAATTTTTTCATCTGAAAAAATACTACCTAAAAAGCCGATTTCTTTTCACACTTTTCTTTCACCATGAATTTGAGTTTCTTTTTACGTACATTTATATGAAAAGAAAATTCAATAACATAAAACCCTCGCTAATCCAGTAATAGATAATCCGGATTGAAATATGTAAATACTATAATAATTTTTAAATGATATTATATTTTAGTAGATTCGAAAACTCCTAGTAAGATCCTATCAAGGAATTGCAGCAAAGGTGTGTACAAACAAAACTTTAAAATGCCACATCGTCGGTCATGAACTGCGCTATGTTATCACTTGCAATGAGCTTGCAAATTGGATGCCCATTCTACACAGTTCGAAACAGAAATTAGCATTCTCGGCTTAATGTGGGAGGATATGTTGTGTCTGTTTCTTCAAACTTTCTTAAATAAATGGTGACATTTTTTAGATTATTTAGTGTAATATACATTTTATTTATTTTCATCAGTTCTACCTTTTTACCTCAGATGGTCGTAAAACTCATATAGAGTTGAAGCCTCTCAAAGTAATTTCTGGTTACTTTTTGTCTCCTCTTAGTTTCCTAACATCTGACAGCATGTTGTCAATATTAGCTCTATCATTATAATTTTAATCTAGTTGAGTTCTAAAATTTTTACACTGTAAAGTTACCTTAAACTTCCTTTATCCAGATTGTCATGTTTTCAGAATGACCTTCCCCTCCTTGATATCTGGATTAATGAGGGTTTACTGTACTATATAAATATATAATCGATTATCCAGAAAACTAAAAAATTAAAACGCAAAATTACATCAAATGCTCGTAGACGATTGTTTTGATATTTTTAGTTTCTTAGCAATCTCTCGTGTCTCGGTTTTACTTGGTCATGTTTTTTGTTTCTTGTTTTATATATGTATGAGGCGTATCCAGAAACGAAGTGTACTGAGGCTCTCACGACCGGATGGATTTTATTTTCGACATGTTGGCTACACTTCCGTGTAGCCTGACCCTTCCCCTCCGCAACGAGACCGGTTCGAGGTCAGTACGTTGAGAAGTGTCGACGCGACAACACATTTCGTGAAAAATGTCAATCCCATCTCCCGCCAAGTTGAATCGAGTGGAGGTCGGGCAAGAGTTTTTGAGGCGCTGCAAACTCCATGGATATGAATTTCTCCGCTCCATCGTTACTGGAGATGAAACTTGGGTTGCACACTACACGCCTGAAACCAAAAGGCAGTCTCAACAGTGGCGTCACACCTCTTCACCCTCCGCCAAAAAGTTCAAAACCACAATTTCAGCCAAGAAAATCATGGCATCCGTGTTTTGGGACTGTCAAGGCATAATTTTAATTGAATATATGCCTCAAGGGGAGACCATCAACTCTGCAAGATACTGTGAGACCCTAAAAAAATTGCGGAGGGCGATTCAGAACAAGAGGAGAGGCATGCTGACAAAGGGTGTCTGCCTGTTGCACGACAATGCCAGACGGAACTGCTCGCCTCGTTTAAATGGGTTGTTCTGAACCATCCCGCGCATTCCCCTGACCTAGCACCTTCAGATTACTATCTCTTTACCTCCCTGAGGCTGCACATAGGTGGAAAAAGGTTTTCAACCGACGAGGAAGTAAAGAAAGAGGTGGAGAAGTGGACGGAGGGGTTGGCGGGAAACTACTTCGAGGAAGGCATTAAAAAGTTGATACTCCGCTTCACCACCTGCATTGAGAGGAATGGCGACTATGTCGAAAAATAGCTTACATATGTACTACGGTAACCACGTAATTTTTTTGTTTAAATAAAAAAAATTGTAACCTACGAAAATTCAGTACACTTTCTGGATATGCCTCGTATATTCGTTCATCTTACAAATTCAGGAAACCTCTAATCTGCAAATAGCTTAAAAATAAAATAAATAAATGGAGTTTAAATATATCTGAGAAGTACAAAACTACATTTGGTAAGACCAAAATTTTGAATTTATTGATATAAGTGATATTGAACCATTTTTATTACCTGTAGGTGTTTTTCGAGCAGACATCCCATGCAGATTCAAGTTAGTTCCAGAAATGTTTGACAAGCTGATAGATTCTGTAGACAAGGTGATGAAACATGCAATTGAAGAGGAAGAGAAAGTTCCTTTGGAGATGGTCTCGAACTTTGATGAAGTATGCAATCAAGTGAAAGAGAAATTAATAGCTTTGAAAGATCACCCCAATCGTCTGGAGAACCCCATCATTTACCATTTAGACGTGGGTGCTATGTATCCTAACATCATCTTAACCAATAGGTGAGTGAGATTTTCTAATGCTATTGTTGCTTCAATTCAGAATATTACTAAAAATATCACCATTATAACCCTAATTCTTAGACTTCCATACAGCAGGAGCATTCTCCCATTCTACTAAGATATCTGCCTACAAAGCTGTGATCTTTACCACACTTATGTGGACTGGATATGTGATACATACAAAATAGGTCCTACATATCTATAGGAGATATTGACTCTTTGCAGGGCACCTGATATCTGTTCTCAAGCTGATAGCGCCTTAATAGCTAGACATATGAGAAATAGTCAGCGTAACCAGGCGGCTCAACTGAATCTACATGTTGGTGATTTAACAGCTCAGTTCGTAAATAAAGTGCCGAAAACAATCTTAATTCACAATGGTGTAAACAATTGTCCGGGATGTTAAACAAAACTTTTCAATCAAAAAAGGGTCTATAAAGCATTCTCAGAAGAGGAACTAATAAATTGAAAAATTGGTGAAAGCTTTAAAATAACTAAGGGTGTCAAGCAAGGATATATGATATTATCTTGGTTGTCTAATTTGATTTTATCAATTAAAAATATCAATACATAATAGTTTATTGGTGCCAACCTTCACATATGAAAGTTAAGGAGTCTTCACAGAATAAAAGAGAAAAAGTGGTCTCAATGTATGAAAGAAGATGGAATAAAGATATCAGAAATGGATGTTTTAAATATGATCAAGAAAAGAGTTTTAGGATAATTGAGAGAATTAAGGATTATGTGAGTTTACAAATCAGAGTGCAAGATGTGTGTGAAGGACGTAGACCGAGAAAAATATGACTGAATCGATTGGAACAGATTTTTATAGAAGGTGAAACAAGAAAGGTGGATAATAGAAGATTGTACATTACAAAATATATTAATGTAGAGGAGATAAATGTTGTGTTCATGAATAGTAAAATATGGATATTTGTTCTCCCTGCCTACCTGCAAGGGGCACGGCATGATGGGTTTTGAATGTATGAACTAATAAATTATGAAATGTTTCTTTTTCTCTAGGCTGCAACCTTCAGCCATGGTGAATTCTAGTGTTTGTGCTGTGTGTGACCTTAACAAACCAGGAGCAATCTGCCAGAGAAACATGGAGTGGGTCTGGAGAGGAGACTATTGTAAGTTGAAAATAATATCCATATTCATTCGATGCTGATTATGCTAATACCTCCATTTTTGATGAACTAAGAGTCTTTCGATTCTTTAGGCGTATTACTCGTTGCCAAGAACATAGCTTGGAGTGGCTCGTTGTTAAGAGAAGCGTGGTAGGATAACACACTAGATGATGAGCCCCAATGCCTTAGACTGACCAAGTGAGAAATGTAACAGGACTAACCATAACAATTGCTCTTCAAACTGCAGAGTACAGGGGTGGATGGAGAGAGTTAATCAAAGACTATCACGGGAGTCCCGATGCTCAGTCATGAGTTACACGACAGGATAATGATGTTGATCATTATCCTGACGTATATTTCACACTTTCCCTGTTAGAGTAGATAGAGAGGGCAGAGCAACAAGGTTTCCTATCATGACTTACTTCGCCTCCTCCAGATTCATACATCTTTTTATAGAGCACCTTCTGTTTGTCTTACACTTCTCCTTTCAAAATTTCTCGACTTAATGTAGGAAGACACGGACTGCTGAGCTGTTGACTGACCTGGATGGAGGCATATTGTGGCATCGCTGTGTTCCTGATGGGGTATAAGGTGATGATGAAAATATAATTTCTGTTTATGTTTTAGCTCCTGCATCTAGAAGTGAGTATCAGAGAATCCAGCAACAACTGGAGACAGAGAAGTTCCCTGCTCTGAATCCTGGAGGGCCGCCTAGAGCGTTTCACTCTCTGCCCAAAGAGGACCAGGTATTACAGGATTTCTTTAATTATAATGATAATTCTAACAGTTCTGATTTGTAATAACAGATGTCGCACTATTTTTTTCCTCTTTTGTAAATAAAATGAGTTGCACACTATAACAATTCAATTATAAAATTAAAATTATTTCTTTTTATTCGCATCCTGCTGTGGCATTGAATAAATAATTGTCACGGGTAAATGTTTTTGTAATTCTTACATTTAGCTGTCAATTGATGTGTTGGGGCGGTATTGTTGTATTTAATGTGGTATTTTATTTGGGAAATTGATATAAAATGTGTTCATAGGAGTAATAAGAAGTTAACCTTAAAAATAAATTAGGCAATAAACAAGTATGTACTAGAACCGGAGGATATCAAAATCTGCTAATATGATAGTCCACAACAGTATTTTATTACTAACTTGTATGGGAGTGAAAGGTGGATGTGGAAAAATACTGAAAGGAGATAAATAAATGTTATGGAAATGTGTGCACTGAGAAGAATACATGGGTTGACAATGTATGACAATATGGAATATTAGCGATGAATGTGAACTTAAAGCTGACGAATTGAGTAAAGAATAGCAAGCTGAAATGATTTGGGCACGTGGGACGAATTAATGGAGAAAGACTAACAAAAAAATATATTATACAATGTGAGTAGAAGGTATTGTGGAGGAAAACCAAGGAAAGTGCTGTTGGGTCAAGTAAACAATATTATGAAAGAAGGAAATGTAAGAAGTCAAAGTTCTACGAGAAGGTGTATGGATGTAGAAGAGGTGATATATGTGTGTCGAGATAAGAAAGATTGGCACTCCCTCCTCTCTGCCCATCCCAACAGGAAAGCGACGTGATGGTATGCATGTATGTAAGTAGTTAGTCCTGTGAATATTTTATTTGCAAGCACCGCTTTATAACAAGAATGTTAAAAAAAACTATGAGGGTTACCTAGACTTTCACCTGTTTGGTCCTCAGAAAGCAGCCCTATGAGGATGAAGATTCACCTCTAATTAAGAAGTGAAGACAGCGGTGCATTAGTGGCTCGCAGCTTAGCCTAAAACATTTTTTATTGAGGGAATACGAAAGTTTGTTGACAGATGGACACAGTTTATTGAAAAGCAAGGAGATTATCTCGAAAAATGATGTATTTGTCTTTTCTATAAGTTGATTAAAATAAATTCTACTGCCAGAGTGCGCATAATTTTTTATTCACCCTCATATTAAACCGTGCATGGCATAGGCTAATCATATAGTTACCATGAATAATAATATCTTGATAATATTTATGCATGTTAGAAAACATTCTACATATATTGTATTGTGTTATACTTTTGTTGTATACAGTACAACCCGGCTGCGGGTTCATTGCTACTATATATGGCAATCTCTTCAAACAAACCAGAAAGTTTTTCAAGAAATCTTAAATGACTACTGCATAATTTCTTTTAAAATAACCCTTAACAATTAGTAAAAAGATGAGAGCAGGTATAATTAATTGTTATAAACCCTATCAGTACTGTTAGGTTACTCCAGACTCACTTGTTTTTTAATCCACTCAAATAAATTCGGAATGGAACTACGATAGTAATTTTAAGTATCTAGCAAAAGCTTATATATGCCTATAAATAAACATATTCAGTATTGAACGTGTTAAGTGAAAACTATACTGGAACCCTTTTTAAAAAATGTGGGTGCTAATGGGAATCGATCTTGCAACTCTCAAGTTAAAAGACAAGCATCACACCAATTAGGCCACGGAGGTTGTCTATAAATATAGAGACAAATCGATAGAAAAATAAAATTGAAATAAAAGTCACTTGACTTATAACATGCACTATAGCACTTGCTTGGTTATAATGCAAGCTTGCTTGTGCGAACATAATCAACCAATGATATTCAAGGTGCAGGCAGGCAACTTAACAATTTCACTTGGCACATCAAAAAAAATTGTATGCAAGCCACATTACAATCAACATAGGTCTAAACCATAATCCAAAGTTCTTATTTTTTTTTAATTTGTATTTGTTACTAGTTGTCTAGGGCCATGGCTACTAGCATTTTTTGGTAAGCAGATGTTTCAGTGTAAAATTAATTTAATTTTAATTTTAGGCAGCTTATGAGAAGAAAAGACTTGCAGATTACTGTAGAATTGCATATAAAAAGACGAAAATAACCCGAGAGGAAGTTAAAACGACCACTATTTGCCAAAAAGAGAATTCCTTCTATGTAGATACTGTCAAAGCATTCAGGTAATACCTCTTACTTTATTCTTATAGAAAAAAAGACAAAATTATAATCAGATAAAACATTTATTATGAACAAAAAATCTTTTGACAATGAAATAAAATCTGTCAGTCAGTAAAGTAGACATCCTTATATTTCACATTTAAAACACAACTAATAAAAAAAATCAGTTTTTCGTATTTCTTATTAGAATCTACTCAAATACTATTTTTTAGTATATGCAATGGATGAAAAAGTAAAGATCTACTTAAAAGCATGCTGCAATAAAACTGTAGATCCCGATTGACTGGTTAAGAACCTCTGATATATATTAATAGCATTAGATTTTTATTTTTTTTAATACTACAAAACTGACATTTATTAAATCATTATCAATATGTATTTCTTGATTTACAGAGATAGAAGATATGATTACAAAGCCTTAAATAAACAGGCCAAGCAACAAGTGACCGAAGCCTTAGCTAAAGGAGATGCAGGTGAAATCAAATTGGCCAAAAGCTGTGAAGTTCTCTATGATTCATTGCAATTAGCTCACAAGTGCATCCTCAACTCTTTCTACGGATATGTCATGAGAAGAGGGTATCTATTAATTAAAATTTCACTTTTAATTTAACTGAAATTATCTTTCATTATATTATAATTTTCTCATTGCCCATGTTTCTTGAAATATTTGTTATCTTCGTTCTCATCATCCAAGTTTTCACTATGGAAAATACTAGTCTTAACCAGACGGATTTTGGTTCTTCTCAATATAGTCTGACTTTTCAATCATATGTAAGAAAATCAATAGATTAAATCATTATTTATATTATGTGTATTTTATACGAACAGAGCTCGTTGGCACAGTATGGAGATGGCTGGAATAGTGTGTTATACAGGAGCCCACATAATCATGAAAGCCCGGGAAATAATCGAGCAAGTTGGGAGACCTCTGGAACTTGATACTGATGGTATTTGGTGTGTGCTTCCTGCATCTTTCCCGGAAACCTTCACAGTATTATCCAACCATGCAAAAAAAAAGAAAATGATTATATCGTACCCAAATGCTGTACTCAATTCAATGGTTAAGGTAAGATATATGTTAAATACAAATTTCATTTATAATATTTTTGTGTATTACAGTTTCTTGATAGCTTAACCGAATAAACCTACACAAGTTTTTTTTGTATTTTACAGTTTCATGGTGGCTAATCAGAATAAATCTATACATTGTTTTTATGCTGCATTTTTATAATAACTTATCAAAATAAATATATATAGGTGTTTTGTGTTGTTTGCAGTTTTATGATAGCTTACCCAAATAAATCGATACAAGTTTTTTTGTCGATTACAATTTCATGATAGCTTACCCAAATAAATCGATACAAGTTTTTTTGTCGATTACAGTTTCATGATAGCTTACCCAAATAAATCGATAAAAGTTTTTTTGTCGATTACAATTTCATGATAGCTTACCCAAATAAATCGATACAAGTTTTTTTGTCGATTACAGTTTCATGATAGCTTACTCAAATAAATCGATACAAGTTTTTTTGTCGATTACAGTTTCATGATAGCTTAACCAAATAAATCGATACAAGTTTTTTTGTCGATTACAGTTTCATGATGGCTTACCCGAATAAATCGATACAAGTTTTTAACTCTTAACTCTTCTATCATCTGAGAAAATACTGCCCAATTAGCAAAATTTCTCACCTTTCTCCAATCTTTCATTGTTCACCCATATACAACATTACATTTTCCTATCATTCTTTTCTATCCTGATAACTTGGATCATTGATTCTCACACCATTCATTCTCAGATCCTTCTCTTATACAATTGACTTATCAATTCTAATTCAATTCTAATTCTCTCATACAATTGACTTATCATTCTATTTCTCTAATTCATCTTGAAACTCTATAGCAATCCGCATACATTCCCATCCACCATTCTTATGCCATCCATTGACCTCTGTAGGTCCTTCACACATGAATCTATGTAAATATTTAACAACCAGTGACATAATACATCCTTGCTTTATCATTTTTTAAATATTAAACCACTCATTCAAAGCTGAAACTGTTTAGTATAGTAACCAATTTACAAAGTTGATTACATACTCATGCATTTCCTTATTGTGTTTGACAAGTGTAAAATTGGTAATATGGTAACTTAAAATTAAGCAGTGACAGACAGCTACTGGCGAATTTCCCGGTGGGCGGTGTACTAGTGGGCTTAAATTTAAATATTCAGTGTAGTTTTGAGTCAAAAACAAATCATAAATTAAACTAAGTTACTTTGATCAGCCCTCCACATTTAGAGAAAGTTCACACAGACAGAAATGGAGAGCGAATAGCTTTTCACTTAATGACAAAATTCACACTCACAATGTGAGTAGCTACGATTGTGAGAGAACTGGGCTAGCGTTATGTAAAAATTGCACGCCATATTGTTTTAATGTTCTGTAGAATTTTAACTTTCGTTCAAAGGATTTTAAGCACGTTTTTATAACTTATAAATATTTATTAATCTTTTCATATGCAAGATTTTCTTTTTAAATTATACTATGTGATGAACCAAATTTTTTTTCAAAGTATGAATATGACCGAAGTCATAGTTATCCTTATAATCCCGAATACTAAGTGGAAAAATGCCTGTGTCATTCAAGGGGAGTAATACAGCACGGGGTTCGAACAGGTGACCTTCGTTGAAGTCCGGCGTGTTACTGTGCAGACATTCACCTTGAACAAACAAAATTATTTAACTCCTTGCATTTCAAATTGTTCATGGTGTCATGTGATACGATATTTTAATGTTCTCTTAAAAAATGATGATGTAATCAACATTTTAGCATCAATATGCAAATTATTTTTATAATAATTGTCTAAAATAAAAAAAATAGGGGGATGTGTGAAGTATTTGATATGAAAAAGGGGCCGGGTTTGACCTATTTGAATTGCGAGTATTGTGATATATTTTTTTTATAAATACTGCATTTTCGAAATTAAACTTTTTTTTTTTCATTTTAGGATTACTTCACCAATGATCAATATTTTGAACTTGATGACCCTGTGTCTATGACTTACAGCCAGAAATCAGAAAATTCTATATTTTTCGAAGTAGATGGACCTTACTTAGGAATGGTTTTACCTGCATCCAAAGAGGAGGGAAAAAGACTTAAAAAGAGATACGCTGTATTCAATTTCGATGGAACACTCGCCGAATTGAAAGGCTTCGAAGTAAAACGGAGAGGGGAACTTCAATTAATTAAGATCTTCCAATCGTCAGTATTTGACGCTTTTCTTAAAGGTGATTCTTTAGAATCGTGCTATGCAGCTGTAGCCAAAGTTGCTGACTATTGGCTGGACGTTTTGTACAGTAAAGGATCAAATATGCCCGATTCAGAATTGTTCGAGTTAATCTCGGAAAATAGATCCATGTCGAAGAAACTCGAAGAATATGGAGGTCAAAAATCCACCTCTATATCTACAGCAAAACGACTAGCGGAATTTTTAGGAGATCAAATGGTTAAAGATGCAGGTTTAGCCTGCAAATTTATCATTTCCCGAAAGCCAGACGGAGCTCCAGTCACAGAGAGGGCAATCCCATTGGCAATTTTCCAAACTGGAGCCAGTGTGAAACGACACCACCTGAGAAAGTGGCTCAAGGATAACTCTATCAGTGATGACATCGACATCAGAGATGTATTGGACTGGGGATATTATATCGAAAGGCTCAGTGGTGCTATACAGAAGATTATCACCATTCCAGCTGCAATGCAAGGGGTATGTATTATATTTTTACGTTAACTACTTCATGCTAGATTTTTTAAATAATCTCTGTAGTCGGTATCCTCATGGCTGAGGGTCGTGATCTTGATGAGGCCTGCACAATATTTCTTAAGCCATTTCTGTTTCTGACCAGATGTGAAGTCTCGCACAGAGTGGATTTGGTAATATCCTTGATCTGGTCGATCCAGCACAATGGTATATAGCCTTTATTGACAGATTGTGGAGAGACGAGTGTCGGAGTTCGATTAATATATACCCATTATTTCCCCTTTCCGTTTGAAATTATAAAAAAGTACTTATTTTTGTAATATATTTAACAAACTTGAATATTCACAACCTGAAACTTCAATATTAATTCAGTTTTGTAACTATAAGCAATATACTCTAAAGAGAGTTGACAATATAGAAATTATATGCTGTCATGAAGTACACACTTTACAAGCTGGATATATTTGCATAAAGAGGATTGACAAAATAGAGATTATATGCTGTTATTTGTTTTTTTAGTTTTTTCTCAATACAGGATTAGCCCAATTACATTGAAAAATAAAAAAAAATTAACATTAAAAAAAGTTATATATATATATACACATACACATATATATGAAGTACACACTTTACAGGCTGGATATATTTGCATATCTCATATTTGAATGAGAAATACTCATTAGAAATTTGAAATGAACTAAAAAAATGTGTTGGGTGTTGTTTTTAGTTACAAGTCCAATTATAAAACATTTTACATTGTGTTTTTCCTACCGTAGCTATCGAATCCTGTCCCTCGAGTGAAGCACCCAGACTGGCTACACAGGAAAATGCTGGAGAAGACAGATGTGTTCAAGCAGAGGAGAATCAATGAGATGTTCATCACTAAGACTAAACCCCTCCAAGAGGCTAACTGTCAAGACAATGACACCGAAAATGCTGATTCCGCACCAATTGTAATTCATTTTTATAACATTGACACTTGATGATGAAATGGATGCGTTTAAAGATCTGTGCCTTTTTGTTACCATGTACCATTTCAATGGCCCCACAAAAACATCTCTTAAATATCTATCAAATATTTATCTCTTCACAATAACCTTAAAAGTACACAAGTATTAGAGATCTTGGAGTGTTATTTGATTAAAAAACTTATTTTCGTTAACTACACTAATAATACTATTAGTGAAAGTATGAAAAGTTTGGATTTTTTCTTAGAACTATAAAAGATAAAGACTAACTCGAAGTATTTAAACTTTTATACACAGTCTTGATGGCAGTAAACTTGAATACAATTCAGGTGTATGATTTCCATACGATGAAAACTTAAATGAATTGCATACTAAAAATATTGGAAGAGTTGAAAATATTAACTATGTAAGTTAAATAAATTTTTGAACTTTCACTCTGTAAAGCGGTGTTTCTCAATTAAATTAAATCACAAAACCTTTTATATTTTGTCTATCAAAATGGTACCCCTTAAATATTTTTAGTGTAGGTCATAAAATAAAAAATGCAAAAAAATCTTTGTTCTAGGACCAATACTGCTAGTATATAACATATTGTAACATACAAGTAAGTGATTTTTGTCATGAATGGAATTGTGATTAGAATGAAGTGAATGTGGGATTCAACGAATGTGGGATTAGAATGAAGTGGAAAGGTTAAAACGAAAGTGGATTGATATTTGATGTTGACTGTTGTTAGGGGTGATCTGGAATAGAGATTCCGCAAAAATAAAACCGACATCTTGAATTGTAGTACTGATAATACATGTAATACAGTAAACTCAATTATCTGGGGTGGTAAAAAAAAATTCCCGAATAAACTCTGCTAATTTGAAGATATGAATAAACAATTTAAAAATTATAAATTTAAATTATCTATGCATAAATCAGCCATTATGCATAGATAATTTAAATTTATAATTTGACCGCCTCTTTTAAAAGTACACATGCCTAACTAATTTTTAGAAAACACATCATTGGCCAGGATTTACAATTGATGTTCTCAATTTTGTCAGTTTTATTTTCTAGTACATATGTGGTCGAATGAATTTTTTTTACATTTTAAATAAAATTTAGATGTATTGAAAAAAATCGCGATTTTTTTTACTGTCCCCATTAATCCGCAACCTGATTAAAGCAACCCCGTTTAATGGAGGACCTACTGTATTATGGGAAAAATTATTTTAGTTTTTTATATTTTGACCAGGTTGATATGGAAGATATTGGGAAAACAAAAAATATAGCAGCAGGAATAATTAAACCTTTAGTGACCATCACAAAGAGAAAGAGGGTTACTTCTCCAGAAAAGGTCACCCAGTACTCCTCGTGGAGGGAAGCCCTGGGGCCACCACCGTCCTTTGGCAAAACTAAGGTCAGTTGAATATCATATTCTTTTCATTGAATAACTTGTACATTTGGTAAATAAAGCTGAATTAAATATTATCACATAGATTAGAAGCAATCGGAGAGAATTAGAGGAATTCAGATATATGAAGCATGATTTTTAAATAAGGTCTGTCTTTTGAGACTAGAAAACAACCATGCAAGATAGAAACGATTTATTATAGCCAAAAGAAGTCGACACATTTATGTTATTTTTCCGCATAGTCACTATTGACTTCCACATGTTTTTGATATTGTGTCGCCAGTTTCCTTATTCCATTGTCTAAAAACTCCACTACCAGTGCTGCGCATTCATCATCATTTTCAAACTGCTCACAAGTAATTTCTTTAAATCTATAAACAGGTGGTAATAATTTAGTGAAGATTGTGGCTGTAGGCAGCTACACACTTCGTCATGGATATTCATTTGCCTTTCTCAAGACAAATTAAATCACTGCTTAATCTTCCTATCATTGTAATAACATTTGGCCCATAAAACTTGCAGAATTTCTTGTGAATTTCAGCAGCATTTTTTGTTTTTTTTTTTCAAACAAAATCCTGATCACAACATGAACCTCATAGTTGGCGGGATAGTTTATTGTTGCAATCATTGTAAACTACTCAAACGCACCATCACACATGAATTTGACTGTGACAAAATGGCCGATACTGCGCATGCATGATCCTGTTCCCCAGAATCAATGGGCAGTAATTTAAAAAAAACCTTATTTAAAAAAAATACCAAGTTATCTGTTGACATTCTGATTAAATATTTTTTATTCTTTATAGCTCTATATTTACTATTCAGTCTTGTATCAACTGTAGAGTACTAATTAGTCGAGTACTATAACCTTTCTAAAATGCATTTGAGTATTGTGCAAAATGTACGATTAAATAAAATAAATGTAATTTTGTTTTTTTATGGTTTTAAGTAAATTATATAATTTAAAATTAAAGTTAGTTTAACACACACCATGCCGTTGTTAACATGTTTACTAATGAATTGCAAATGTCGTAATTATCTGTGTTTTAATGTTTCACTGCCCTCAACAATATCAATAAAGGAGAAGAGTCGAGATGTGTGCTTATAAAGTGACATCTCTGAAAACAATTACAATATAAATTACCCAAATCTATTCGGAACACTCTGAAGTTAGTCTAAAATAAAAAAAAATGTAAAGTCTAAAAATAGATGTCACCCAAATATCACATTATTGTTAATAATGATTTAGTTAAATCTGACTTGTAATAAGTTTATTTCACTTTTGTAAATAAAATATGGTGCGCGCTGTACTGATTGAATTATAAAAATTTCAACCATTTATTTTTATCCACATCCTGTGTTGAATAAGCAATATCGGGAATGAAGATTTTAGAGTTTTGGCCTTCAGCTGTCAGTTGATGTAGTATTATTGTGTTTAATGTGATCTTTAATTTGAGAAATTGATATAAAATATGTTTATAGGGGTAGTAATTAGTTAATTAATTTCAAACCTTGCATGGCACGGATTGATCATTTTGTTTAAGAATAATGTAATTGAAGGTATATTTAACTCAAAACCAATTTAAAGAATACCTCTTGGAACATAGAAATCTCTCCCCTGATAATAATTAAATTTAACTTTAAAAACAAATGAAGCTATAAATTTAATTTCTGATTTGTATTTATAACAAATAGAAACATGTGTGTAACACATCTTAAATGAGGGTGTGGGCTGAAAAACATCTGGTGTCCCCGTGGCTGGGTTCGCCCTATATTGGTGGGGTGTATCTTGGCCGAGGGGATGCTATTAGATGAGCCCAGACCTTTTGATAGCTTCTGTATTTAATGTATTATCTGCAATTTATGTGTTTTAGAAATGTTATTTAAATATAATCTGTACATACTATGATGCTATCAATAAACCTATTATTTATTTATTTATTTACAGGCAGAACGAACAGCTTGGATAGTTTTCCAAAAAAAGAAATGGGCTTGGCAAATAGCTCAAAGAGGAGGAGGTTCACGGAGAAAGAAAGGTGAGATCATTTTCAGAATATTTAATTTTTAACACAATCGTGATTTTAAAATAATTTATTTAGCAATTTGTGTGTTAATAGCATATGATACATCTGAAGTTAATTCTCAAAAATAATTGTTGAATCTTAATTTAAATGTTAATATTGTTTATTATGACAAGTAATTAATCTGAATTTGTTTTTCAGGCAGGAAGGATCTAGGTCCTAGTGCAGATGATGACGCATTCCTTGTCCCAGTGAGAAGTCATGGTCCATCTACAACTCTGGGAGGATTTCTAAAGAGAGCCCAAAGGACTCTGTTGGACACGCCTTGGCAAATAATACAAGTAATGTATTATTTTTATATTTTCTCAGTTTTGATATATTCCACCATTTGCCATTATATTTTGTTGACTAGCAATTATTTGTAATTAATCAAGTATTTATATGGATTTTATACAGAGAGCAACATAGTCATAAATAAATTATCTTTGTCCATATGCTTATTATGTGACACACCTAATGTTAATGTAGCAGTCTGATATATGTGTGGGTGTATTGCTAGGATTCTAGCCTTAAGGTGAAGTGGTGATAGGTGGCATTGTCATCTTGTAGTGGCAACATTTAGCTGTCTGTGTCAAGTGTTATATTTCTTTGAAATATATGATGTTGGAATCCAAGTGGGGAAGTGCATTGAATTTACGGATGAATATGTTGATAAAAATAAAATAAAACACTATAAAATTTGTATTTTCTTAATCTAGCCTCGAATTTTTCAAATCACCCATTATTTAGGCATTTTAAGAGGAATCTGAAGTGTGTCGAACAAAGAAAAATAATATAACTGATAAAATATTAAACTTTAAAATATAACTTGTAAAAATTCTGAATTTGTCAAAAAAAAATGTAATAATTTTCTGTAGACGTTTTCTCATCTTTTTTGGGTGGGAGTTATAGTTTTACCTGTGAAGACTTATGTCCATCACTAGCCAACTCTTTTACTCTGTCCAGTACCAGTCTCTTTTCTCACAACCCTTTCACTCGCTTCCATCAACCTGGTGTAGCATCTGGATAGTATTATCAAATATTTGTATACCTTAATAATTTCTAGATATATGAAACCAATGAACCTGGTCTATTTAAACTTTGGGCTTTGGTTGGAACTGAACTGCACCAGATAAAGCTGAGAGTACCTCGGATATTCTACGTGAACCAGAGAGTGTGCAGAGATGCAGAACAGGGGCCCCTGTGGAAGAAGTGCACTAAGATCCTACCTCGAGCCAGACCTGTCATACACCTCTACCAGTACACAGTCTCTGAAGACCTCTACAGGCAGCATCAAGAGTGAGTACTGCGTTATTTTACAAACTTTTATAGATATTTATGCTTATGTGTTTATATTGTTTATTTAATAATATTTAATTTAAGTAGTTAACTTATGTTAAGCTTTTTCATAATAAAATATGACGACTTAAATGGGCATCAATATCACATAATACTATTAAACCAACATTTTTTCCCACCATAGATGGGGCACTATCTGTTGTAATTGCAGGAAGTTTTTTTATTCGAATATGTTCTTCAGCAATGAATATTTATAATTCGTCATAAATATCAACAATCCTAGTTTATGTTTTAAAGTTTAAGTGGAAAGCAAAAACTCTTGTACAAAAAATAATTCTTACGAACATTAGGAGTTGAGCATTTGTCTGTAATCGTACTTCCATCAAATTGAAGTGAAAAATATGTACTTTTTTTTAATACATTTTTTTTAACTGAACAGCAATAGTGAAATCCATACTCTGTAATAAAGATGTCAGTAATTACTTTGAACTAGCTCAACCATCAGGGAATTGTGGATTCCTCTCGGGTTCAAAATTATTGAGCCGCACTCTAATTTACTACGGACCGGTGAATTATAGAGAGATTTCATAACAGCGCCACCATCAAATGCCCTATCTATCGTCTTTAGACCCTTATATCATATTTAAGTCCTTATATCATCTTTTAATCTGGAAGTACCAATTATGTTAATACACCAGTTCAACCCTTTGAGATTTCTTTTACATTTTGATAAAATTAATCATACTAGGGGCACAAAGCACCCTCAGCTTTACCAGTTAAAATGCTTTTATAAAAAAAGTATCTTTCAAAATAATTAAGAGAAAATTTATTATTGATAATTTTTTTGTCCATTTAATTTCAGAGAACTGATGGCCGAACTGTCTGCGCCTGAAATCGAGGGTATTTACGAGACTCAGACAAGCCTGGAATTCAAAGCTTTAGTCCAGCTGGGATGTATCTGTACTGTGGATAAAAATGAAGCTAGGAAGTATGTCGTATTCTGAAAAAATTATGTTTTCTTATTACTTTATTAATAATCATCAATCATTTCTCGGAAATGCAAATGGAACCGGCAATGACTGTAATTTTGGGGCTACCTACCGTTGTAAATTCGCAATTGTGACATATTGTATGCATTGTTAAAATTGCCAGAAAATCAATTAGACCCTGAGCCGAAAAATCCCAACACTAATTAAACTCTTCCTGAGGGATCTAGTTGTCTAGACCAGGAGAAATATAAATTGATTTATGTTTTTTATTTCATAAGTTCATGTTTTGTAATTAACTGCGGTTTATATAAAAATAGTTTAAAATTTGAGTTTATCGATTTTAAAACAGGAAACCTAGTTTCTATACAGGTCTTAATTTTTTAAATATATAGTAGTCTACTAAAAATAAAAAATGCCTAAAGAAGTTTTGTAACCAGGATGATGTTTTTTTATTGATAGTGCAAAGTTTACATCTTTTGAAAACTGCTTTTAGATTCTTAAATTGAACATTGTATTTCCTAATAAATTGTGATGCTTCGAAAATGAAAATATGTATAAGGTTATTATGAATTTATAATTTGTATTTATATGTGCATTGAGGACACATTTTATTAATAAAGTAAAAACAGGATAGACAAAACGTCAAACTATTCTGTCAGGACATACTTTATTCTTTCATAACTCAATTTATTATATTCAACCATACTTTTCCTGGTCTTTCTTTCTCATGCTTTCCAATCACATTCACATTTCTCAGCCTCTCATCGCTCATTCTTTCTTTGTGCTGAACCACCAGAGTGTTATCTCTCCTTAGTTAACATTAACTTTTATGAAAGGAGTCCCTGAAACATGACTTGCAGGCCAGATAGGTCCCAGGAAATGGGTCAATTTGGCTTACGAATGCCTTGACAAAAAAATAATTTTAAAAAGTAGACTCATAAAACTGTATTTGACCACATTTTTATATGAAAATGTCTATAAAAATTGACATATTGGGTGTACAAATTAGTTCGGTCCGTTTTTTTGTGTTCAAAAATGCATTTATTTCTAAACAAAATGAATGAACAGATCAATTAAAGTATTGTCCATCGCTGGCTACTACTTTTTCCCATCTCTCAGGCAATTTTCGAATTCCATCTCAAAAAAATGACTCGTCTTTTGAGGCGATCCAAGTTTGGAGCCAATTTTCGGTTTCTACGAAAGAAGTGAACCGGTGACCTGCCAAATCGTGATGCATCCTTCGGAACAACCAGTAATCAGAAGGAGCAATGTCCGGGGAATACAGCGGGTGTGGTAAAACATCCCATTTGAGCGTTTCCAAATATTTTTTTACGACTTTTGCGACATGAGGCCGAGTGTTGTCATGAAGAAGAATAACTTTATCATGTATTTGCTCGTATTCCGGCCATTTTTCTCGCAATGCAATGCAATGATACCGATCGCCCGTAATGGAATCACCAGGTTTCAGCACCTCATAGTAAACAACACCCCTTTGGTTCCACCAGATACAGAGCATGATCTTCGAACCATGTATGTTCGGTTTTGGTGTTGATGTTGAGGTCGATGGCAACGATTGACCGGGCTTAGCGTAGTATTTTTTTCTTCTTGGGGTTGTCGTAGAATATCCACTTCTCATTTCCAGTTACAATCCGATGCAAAAAACCTTTTCTTTGTTGCCTTTGAATCAGCTGCTCGCAAGTGAAAAATCGCCTTTCAATGTCTCTCGGTTTCAGTTCATAAGGCACCCAATTTTCTTGTTTTTGAATCATTCCCATGGCTCTCAATCGTACGGAAACGGCTTGTTGAGTCACTCCCAATGATTCTGCAAGCTCCTCTTGCGTTTGACTCTGATCTTCTTTGAGTAATGCCTCTAATTCTCTGTCCTCGAATTTTTTTGGCTGTCCAGAGCGAGGCTTGTCTTTGACGCTGAAATCTCCACCCTTGAAACGTCGAAACCATTCCCTACATGATTTATCAGTTGGAGCAGCGTCACCATAAACTTCGACAAGCATTCGGTGGGCTTCAGCTGCACTTTTCTTCCAATTAAAGCAGAAAATTAAAACCTCCCGCAAATGCTGCTTGGTTAACACAAAATTTGACATTTTCAACACTGTACAAAACAAGGTTTTTGCATGAAACTCAAAGCGATATAAACTGAATATTATTGGCAGATGTCTAACCTCTCTGAAACCGCCGAAATCGGCTGTCACTGAACCATTCATAACAGCCAGAGCCATCTTTTGGAAACGGACCGAACTAATTTGTACTCCCAATATATATTTGTTAACAATATGTCGTTTGATTTTTTTAGTTTAAAAATCAAAGGTTGATCCATCCTGCGAGTTTCGGTATTGTGCCCGATAGAACCCAAAAAATCAAAAGGGTCAGTCTAGTTTTCCACATAAAGCATTTTAACATATTTCTGGTTGGTTGAAAGGAATCTATATATAGCAATTACCCTACCAGTTGTACTGTATACAAAAGAAGTATACAACAAAAATATTGGAATTTTGATACTTGCTAACTCTAAATATATAAAACGTGGAGTAACAAACTTTTAACTCTACATATATTTTTGATATAGTATTGTTCAATTTTTACTGTTTGTGATTTGTATGTGATAGACAATTTCTGCCTTCTTTATGCAATCCTAGAGAATCAAAAAATGTGTATCACAGATCTTCCTTTGCTCTTTCAGATTAATATCCCGAGGATTCACAAATATGGATAATTTCACTTTGAGTCAACTCCAGTTCAAAAGTATAGCTTATCAGCCATATTTGAAAAAATGTGTAAGTATATATAACATTTCAAAACATGTCATAGCTCTACAAGCAATTAACATTTCAGTCTGCCGCATAGGAACCAAAATGTATGAAAAGCATTTAATTGATTGTATCTGCCTTTTGTGATAATCAAAACTATTTGTACAGCACTGGTAAGATACATGGCGGTACAGCACTGGTAAAAATATTGTAGAATAGGTGGATGGTGGCCATTCAACCCTTGGAGATTCCAGCCTGACTTCAATGAGTCTGAGTGACAACTAGGTGAAGAATTTACTTCTTAACTGATAGATCTTTGTAGAAATAAAAACACAGTAGAAGTTTCAAACAAAAATGTATTTTGCTCATTTTACGTCCTTTATCTTTAACACATTGCACATCGCAAGCACCTCGATCAGACCGCTTACGTTGTCTCTCTTTACTAACTCAATGCTTGCCACGCATTTATTGCATGCAGAGGCCATTTGATCATATGTAGTGATAATTTGAGGACACACAAAGAGAAACAAACAAACCTATGTGACGCATGCGTGTCCGATACAGTATTACAGTAAAAGTCCGTTAATTCAAAATTCAGGGGACTAAATTTCACAAAAAAATTTAATAAAGAATTACACGATCACTAAAAAAACTATTCGAATTTGTGGAGCAATTCTCAAGAACTGGGAATATTGCGGCCATTTTTTCTTATTATAAAAATAATACAAGTCAAATATAGTTTTGTCAATGTCTTTTCCCAATATTGAGACATAATAACATAAATGAAAATAGTACTATTTTTCATAGTTGTATAATTAACCTCGAAGCGAGTGAGATTTTGTAAGTAAAATTAAAAAATGATTTTGTTAGTAATATAAATAACATAATTGCGGCCGCCATATACAAAATAATTGAATGGATAAAAACATTTGAGCCATGCCTGTTTTAACATCGGATGTACCGTGTATGTCCATATTCTCTTGAGGTAAAAATGGCTCGCCATACGGCCATACTCGTTTAGAGGTTAAACAACATTATAATTGTCACTTATTTAATGTTGACATGGTCACTTGTTTACACAGATACGCATATTATAAATATGATGATGTCACCGGTTTTTATTTGGTCGGACACTTGATTACATAATCTATGATTCTAAGTTTTTGACAAATTATACCAATTTTTGGATCAAGTGAATGATATTTAGAAAGAAGGAAAAGTAAGAATTAAAAGGTGTATGGATGTAGAAGAGGTGAAATATATGTATCTGTTAAACACAGGTTTTGTTAATATATTCAATAATAAATTCTTCATTTATTAGTCAATTTATTTATTCATTCATTTCTATATTTCTTTCCCCTAATATATGCATTTTCGTGGACATATGCGTTTTACGTGGACATATGCATTTTCATATACAAAACCCCAAAATGTGGTCCGTGGTCGTTTAAAAATTGCAACTCAATGTCTGAAAGTGCAAAGTTGAAGATACTGGGTATGGACAGAAGAGAGGGAATATTGAGCACTAAACATGTTTAGATTCGAACAACTACCTATGACCCTTTTTGTCCCATTACGTGGACAGGGAGGTCATGGATGGTGGTTCAAATCTAAAGTGTGTTTGGAAAGAAACATGAAGCTCCGAGTGTCTTATGGGCAAAGATGTTATGCACTGTGTGATGTTGATTCATTTAATGATCAGGGAGATATTACACACTGAAGCAATATCGCATTACTGCATTTTCGAACTAATGACTATGGTGTACCATCTGACTCAAAAGTGATGCACCCATAGGAACCGAACTGCAAAGAACACATCCATGCAGCTCAGATGGCTACAAGCAATTCATTAAATTTTTTTAAATGCTAAGTAAGTCTGGATTTGTAGCATTCATATTTTGTGCAGTACTGTATGAAGTAAAATTTTTTTTTAATTATTTTCTCTATCTCAACTGTTGGCAGAGTTACATTGCAATAACTCAAAAACTATAATAACCTTTTTTATATTCTCCTAATTTGTTCCAGAATGAGGTGTCTCCGGTGAAGCATATATTCCTGTACCAGCATACAGGCAGCGCCTCCTCACGAGGTATGTGGGCTTTGTGCCTGGGCCCCACCAGGAAGGGTTACATTTTCATCCAGGACACCGTCCGGACCAATCAGATGCCCAACATGCATGTCTTGTATAATGCCGAGAGAAGTGTTAAGTAAATATCACAACTGTCTTATTATCGAAGTCAATGATCTAGTGGTTAGTTAATTCTGGTATCGTCTGTTATCTCAAATTTAATATTAACTAACTATAGTCTGGTTTCTCTTTCAGACCTTTTTTCATATTATGTAGCATTATATACAAAAAAATGCAGCAGATTTGTTCTATTTCACTAACTTGGATCTTGGGACTTCCTACCATAGGAATCTCAGATTTAATAAGTCTAAACCATTGTTTCCCAAACCTTTTGGGACTACAGCCCCATTTTAGTCAGTCATAATGATGAGACATTTTTTTTAAATTTTAGTATTTATTTAAAAACAAAAATATAATGGTACGTACAAATCTTATGCGTATTTTAAACTTGAAAAGATTTTACTTTTGATCATCCAGAAATGGTAACCCTAATTATGAGAAACCTATTTCGATATCTCCTTGCCCCTTTTGACCAGACTAGCGCCCCTCTACCGGCCCCTTGTCTTTCAGTGCCACCCATGAGTCTTCTACTGCCCCCAAGAGAGCGGTAGCACTCACGTGGGAATCACTGTTCTTGACTATACTGCTTCAAGTGCCAAAAAATGCACAATATAAATAAACATCATACAGCTATAGACAAAAAAATGCTCTTGTATATCACTAGAAATTTACTAATTTTTTTCTAAATAAAATTGTATTAACTGTGATGAGGCCATTATTTTTTTAAGCTGTTAACATTTTTGAAACTTTTGGGTAGCGTCTCACATCGAATGATATTTTATATCAGAAAACAAAATAAAGAATGATTTAATGAAAAGTACTGTAAAGTTTCTCCTATCTCGTAGAAATTAAGAAAATCTAAGCTTTAATGGTATGCATAACTATAAAGAAAACTTTATCAATAGGAAACTAGACAGAGGAAGAGGTCGTCCCAATTACCAGTGGATGGATAGCATCAACCATGAAATGGGAGATCTGAATCTATTTCTGAAGACGGCCTTGGTTAGAGGGTATTGAAGTAAGGTGACTAGTCATACAGACCCCAATTTAATTAGATGCGTGCGTGGATGATTATGACTTAACTTTCTATTGACTAGGCCGACATTTTAATTGGACATGTCACTAGATGAGATGAAGACAGTTTGGTGAAACTGGTTGAGACTCGACGTATTGAAGGGCGGCGAGCATGAGAACGGTATCCAGAAAAATGGATAGTCCGAATCAATGAGATGACTAGTTCATCATCGAGTGCTACACGGGCTGTGGTTCGGGACCAGGAGGAGTGGAGATAAATCATCCGTTCAGTTCCAGATCATCAGGGAACCACGAAGCTCAGCCGACTATGAAAAATTGACATGACGAGTAAATGCTCTACAAATATAATACTTGGATTCACTTTTTTTCATAGAATTTCAAGTGGCACAGATGAATCCCAGTTGCCGCCAGCAGACATGACATTTGAAGTGCGCTGTGAAACAGATGCTAAGCAAATATACCGTCAAATCCAACGTGCTCTGCAAGACTACAAAGAAGAGAATAAAGGACCTACATTGTGTGCTGTTCAAGCAACACTTTCTATACCCGCACTGCAAACTCTTATGCCAGGTATGTTTAAGTTTTAATGACCTTTGCATGATAGACTTGGCTTCTTGAATAACCAAGTTCAATGTTCTTTCCTAACCAATGAACTTGGTTATTTTTCTTACATCTACTTAATGCTGAAAAATGAATCTTTTTCATAATAGCGTTATCATATTCTCTGCTGACCGCATTATATCACATAGTATAAGGCAACACTAGGGGCCACTCACGCAACATAGTATGGTGAACTAATCTTCATTATCTGTAAATAAAATAACACACCAAATACAGGCTTGAACCCTTATCTTGGCAAAGTTCAATTTATCTAAATATTAACATTTTTCTTTGGTGATTCCTTGTTATATGGAGTTATGAAGGAAAATTGAGGAAAAAAATCACAATTTTTCCTTATAGTTTATTTTTATATATAACACGCATGTTACATTGCCAAAATATCATTTTTTATAAAACACGAAAAGGGCTATAAAATTATTCTATAATCTAAAACAAGAACAACGTTTACATAGCTGAATTATCAACAAATAAAATGGTTTGAATAATTTTTACCTACATGTAGTGATTAATAAGATATTTAGATTATTTACCCCAATTTTCAAAATGCACCCATGCTGTCCAGACATGTTGACCCGATGTCATTTGAAAGCTTGTAGTGTTGTCAATATTTATCATCAGATGATACCACTGCACACAATAGTGCATGTATAGTATTTGAATTTGTTGCCATATTTGAAATTACGTCTGGATTTTTTTTTTAAATCCCTAAATTAGTGTAACACCTGTGTTACAATGCCATGATAAGGGTTAATAGTGAGGCTTTAACATTTTGAATATGGGGCTACAGTGGAAATCATTCAACATGAAAACATTTAACTTAAAAAATCAGTTAACATGAAAAAATACTCTGGTCCCAACAAAACGTTATGTGATTTATTTTCTTTTAACTTAAAAAAAAACTTTAGCCGCTGTTTCATGTGTCAAAACTGATAAGCCGCTGTTTCATGTGTCATCACCAAATTGTTTAGTGTTGATGACTTTATGACTCAACATTCTATTGACTAGCTGATATCTAATAACAATAGATAAAGGATGCTGCTTGCTGCACAGCAGTACCCTTTCCTTTTTAAAAATAAATGGGATTATCCTTTGGCAAACCTAACATATTAAGTGTCAATAAATTGTGTATCTAAAATGCCCCTTGTATAGTGTTATATAATGCATAAAATGTCAACTTGTTGAAATTTTATTTCTTAACTCTTTGATTATTTATTATTTTGGTTTTATATTAAACAATTTCCTCTGTTATTAGCTACTGTTAAGTTGGCAATGAACATGTTAACAACACTGCAAATATACTAAACAAAAAATATTAATCAGTAAGATATAATATCTCAAAAATATTTCTATATTTACCTGATAACATTTTGGTTTCATTGTAGGATTAAGTGAGTTTCCTCTGGTCCCTATCCACGTGAGAGATGTGGAAAGCTTGTACGGCTCTCTAGATTGGCAGCGCCTCGGAGCAAGGGCAATTGTGAGGCACTATCTCAACGTGGACACGGTCATTGATTTGACTATTGAGCAAAGCAGGTAGGTTCCATTGTTTATTCAACCTTCTCTTTTGTGAAGTACAGATATCTCTTTTTACACAATTAATTGTTTCCAGGAAATATTATGGAGCAATAAAAATGTGTAAAGTGAATTGATTTTAATCTGGGTCAGATTGGGATTGATTCCAAATGAAAAAAGTATCTAAAACATTCTAAAAAACCAATTTTTATTTCCAATTAAAAGACCTACCTAGCTTATTACTTTCAATCAAATGAATTCAAAAAGACTTTATGAATTAACTTTTTTAAAATCATGTAAAATGAAACTGCACATAATGAAGGATACCTGTAATTTAATTAAAGTAAATATGCTACTTTTTTATATCCATATTTTACTTATTAGAAAGAACAGTTACAAAAATTATACCAGACCACGGTTTTGAAATTTAACTAAATGAATCCTTATATTTATTAAACAATGATTTAACACTTAAATGTGATAAAATTCTACACAATAAAATTTAATTAACAGACCTGTTTCGATTTACAAAACCATTATCAAACTGTACTCAATACATTGTTTACCAAACTCAGACAACAAAATATTTTACAATCTGGATTTATACTAACATAAAAACTTAATAGTAGCCGACCATCCTGAAATGTTGGGAACCACTAGTTTTTGAATAACCAGTCCTCATAAAACTTGAATACTACAATACTATCCTGTCACTTTAATTTAAGTATAAGCCTGTCACTTTTTTCAGTGGAATAATAAAGTAGTTTATTGTTAAATATTCAAATATGGAGTTTCACACAGTTATAGTTGAAATCTTTGATATAATTTACATGTTTCTTAACTGAATTATGGAGAGAATATCTTTCTTCTTTAACTCGTATTTTGGTATGTATTGTATTGTAGTACAATACAATACAACGAGAACTATTTGAAAAAAATCCACATTATTGGGATTATTTATAACCAGCCCTTCTTATGTTTAGTGACAAAATCTACTTGTCCACATGGTTTTGTGTATTATAACAATAAATGCATCTTTCAATGAATGAATATGAATGATATTTCAGGTATTTCCACGTACCAATAGGCAATATGCCTGCTGACCCCACGCTATTTGGAGCGGACCTGTTCTTTGCTCGCCACCTGGCCAGGCACAACTTCGTGATGTGGTGCTCCAACACAGACAGGCCTGACCTGGGTGGCAGAGAGACTGATGACAACATGTAAGCTTCCTTTAAATTACTTATCTTTATGAAATTTATATTATTTATGAAATGTATACAGAGTATCTCACCAATCTTAGAATACAGTAAAAGTCTGTTAATTAGAACAATAATAATTTGTAATTCGAACTTTTCGCTATTTTCTAGGTTCCGAAATTTACTTTTCATAATAAATTCTACTGATAATTCGAAAAACCACGTGTTTGGTAATTCATGTTTTTTATTAATGTTTTTTTCCAAAAAAACTTATGAACTCTAATGATTCGAAATTTTCCACACAAATCACAGATCCATCTAGTAGCAGGCCCTGGGAGCGAAATGACCGGTGTAGTATGTGTTGGCGGAAGATAAAATTTTTTATGTACCTATTATTTTTATTTGCAAATTTTCTCTCTTATGAAATTTTAATTCTGAGGTGAAATTTAAGTGGCGCGAACTTTGATTATTATCGTAAGTATGGGATTTTGAGTATTCTTTTCATATGTGTTAATACGTTTAAAGTTTTAAATAATTTTACAATTGAAAATTAGTCAAATACATGACCAAATAAAAAACAGTGTCATCTAATCTGCGTAAATAGTGACCATGTCAAAATCAAATAAGTGACTATTATAGTTTTTTTTTTAATTTGTGCATGTTGGTTGCCTACAAAAAACAATACTTGTTTTTTTATTTATTTATTATACTATTAAATATGTAGACCAAACTTTATTTGACTTACATTATTTTTATTGTAAGAAAAAATTGTAGCGATATTTCCAATAGACTGCCGCTGCAAATTCAAATAGTTGTTTTAGTGGTAAATAAAATTCATATCAGATGATGATGAATTTTTAATTTTATTTTATTTATTTATTTATTTAACACTTTCATGCAAATACATTTGGCAAATTTATTGCTTCAATGCAGTTTCTTCAACCATATTTTATTTCATAATTATTATTGGTATCCATGACCATGTTTTTAATGTAGTGTATGAAAACAATGTTTGAGAAAAACAAATATAAGCTAAATCTCAAGAAAAATAGGGATTAGCGTGGGAATTGTACAGTAGTTCAGGAAGAGAAATAGGGATTAGCGTGGGAATTGTACAGTAGTTCAGGAAGAGAAATAGGGATTAGCGTGGGAATTGTACAATAGTTCAGGAAGAGAAATAGGGATTAGCGTGAGAATTGTACAGTAGTTCAGGAAGAGAAATAGGGATTAGCGTGGGAATTGTACAGTAGTTCAGGAAGAGAAATAGGGATTAACGTGGGAATTGTACAGTAGTCCAGGAAGATAAATATTAGATCAATAGTGCTTCTTTAGTTTATTCTTAAATATCGATAAGGATATATCACATGTGGTTATGCCAGCAAGATCGTTCCACAGAGGAGCTGAGTGAACGGCAAAAGATGATGTGTGATACATTGGTGTACATGGGATTGTGATGTCACCAGATCGGAAGGACGGTCCATGGTCAGAGAGAAAACACAGATACTGAGGACAGCTATGATTGTTAAATTTTCCAAAAATGGCTGACGAAATGGAGAGATTTCTTTGCTGTCATATTTTAAACCAATGGAGTCTGGCACGATATTTGGATATATGATATGTTTTTAGATTAAAAATATACAGGATACAAATATTTTTGAGCCTTTTGTGATAAATATCACTCTGAAGGAGTTCATAAAAATTATTTAAAATCAAGTATGTGATAAGGGAGATTGAAACCAGAATGTTAGTAATGGAACATTATCATTTTTCAGAAAATTTTATTCTTGAAGAACTGTATGACCATCGTAGGTATGATAATGTAAAGTAAGCACCAGAGAACTTCAGTTCATATTCAGAGTAAATCTAATCCGGGATATCAAAATACTATAAATATTTAGTAACCATAAAATTGACTCCAAGATTTTGAGGTGATAAAAGAATTTATATATCTCGGATCTTGCATGATGTAATATAATAAAATAAATATATAAAATCTCCATCCACATATGAAAAGAATACACAAAATCCAATACGATAATAATCAAAGTTCGCGCCACTTAAATTTCAGCTCAGAATTAAAATTTCGTAAGAATAAAATTTGCTAATTTATAGAAAGGTTAAAAATAATAGGTACAGTAGAGCATCGATTTTCCTAATACCGATCAACCGAAACATCGGTTAACCGAAAGTTCAAATTTGCGGCCGCTAGTATAGAAATTCTATTTTATGAAAACTTATCGTGTTTTATAGTATGTATAAGATTCCAGACTTCATAATGATCAATTTTAGTCAACAATGATTGTTAAGATACCGCACTTTACAATTAGTTGATTATTGTTACGGTTTCGGACTTCACAATGGTAAAAAAAACTGCAGGCAGGCAACGGAGCAACAGTTATTACAAAACAGTACTATTGAAGGTTATTTTTTTTCATATTTTGATATCAGGCTAGTGAGCGAGACAGAGGAGTTGGGTGGGTGCAGTCAAAGTGTAGCAGGGGCCTACTCAGGGGTGTGCGTGGAACTAGAGGTAGAGGCCTTAGCTGTGTGTGCGCTGCTGCAAGCTGCACAGGTGCTGCACGCCGAGGGGACCAGTGCCGCCACCTCCTTCGGAGCACAGCCACAGGCTCTCATCAATGATGCCATAGCCCTTTCTGGTAGGTTATTCTTAAAAAAAAAACAAGATTTTATTCCCGCCTTTAAAAAGTTCCATGCAAATTATGCAGACTTCCCCATTTAATTTTTTTTATTTAGAAAATGTTATTGACAAAATGACAGCAGCTTCCATACTTACTTTTTAGAGCCCTTCACCATTTATCTCACTTTTTTTCGTAATCACATATATTTTGGATCCATTATCTTGTAACGGATGAACAGATGACGGAAATAGTGAGTTGCAATGAGGAACAGTCAATGGGACACTAAAAGACTTATACTCAAACTAAACAATATCAAGATCTACCAAAATGACAGTTAACAACAGTGTATTAGTGCCAACATTGAAGTATGAGAGTGAAACATGGATGTGGAAAATGGATTGAAGGGAGCAGAATAAATGCGACAACTGACCAAAATATATGGTGTGCAAAATATGTATGACAGAATAAGAAATTAAGAAATATCGGCATCATAATCCAAACCATGCAGTACACTCCGGAAGACCTTATACAACTGATGCAAAGAACTGCAAAACAGTTTCGACAAGTTAAAAATACAGAATAAATTTATTTAAATTAAAATTGCTTATTCCAATAAGTGGTCCATTATTTATTTAAGAACTATACAAATTTCCCATTTAAATATGATTCCAGGTCCTGGTGCATCCATAAGCTATGATGAGAGCTCGCAGTGCAGTGCAGCGTTCAAAGTGTTACGCTCAATGGTTGCTGCATGGCTGAGAGATGTATCAGCCTACAAAAATGTGTTTGCCGACTTCCAGATATCACACTTTTACAGGTGATTATTTCTTAAGTTATCAGTTTAAAAACCGTCTGGACCAGCTCATTCGTACAACCTAAAAAGTAGAATTTTGGAAAAGATAGTATTTTCTCAGATAATGGAATAGTAAGGAACGATATCAAAGGGTGTGTAATGATAGGAAACAAAGTTAATAGACCACTAAAATATACTCGAACCGGGCAGCATGGAAATGTGCTCTTCACAACATTATTTTAGTACTAATTTTGATGCATGGGAAGTGAAATGTGGACGTAGAAAAAATCTGAAAAGAGTCAAATAAATGCTGTAGATATGTGCGCACATGTTGAAATAACCCACAAGTTGGTATATTAAGCCATAAATAAAGTCTATCAGAAACCTAAACACACAAACAGGTATCTACATCTATACTCATGAATAAATGGGGTGATAGTGTGTGACAGAATACGGAATGAAGTGCTTGAGAATAAATGTAAACTTAAGGCTTATGTGTTGAGTAAGATGAAGAAATACACTTTGAGATAGTTTAGGCATGTAGAATGAATAAATAAATGGAGTGATAGTGTGTGACAGAATACGGAATGAAGTGCTTGAGAATGAATGTAAATTTAAGGCTAATGTGTTGAATAAGATGAAGAAGTACACTTTGAGATAGTTTAGGCATGTAGAATGAATAAATAAATGGGGTGATAGTGTGTGACAGAATACGGAATGAAGTGCTTGAGAATGAGTGTAAATTTAAGGCTAATGTGTTGAGTAAGATGAAGTACACTTTGCGATTTTTTAGACATGTAGAATTAATAAATAAAGGAAGACTGACATAGCGAATATACAGTCCAAATATGACAAGAAGGCGTGGTAGAGAAAGACCAAGGAAAGTATGATTGGATCAAATGAATGATATTTTGAAAAAAGGAGATGTAAAAAGTCAGAGAAATCGTAGGAGCTGTATGAAAAGGTGTACACATGTGGAAGATGTGAACTATGTGTGTTGAAATAAGAAAGTCTGGTACTCTGTCCTCTCTGCTTACTTATTCTTTAATTATCTATTTTGCTATTTCCCTTGTCTTTTCTTTAAGAAATATGGCAGTTCAATTTGACATAGATATTAACAGCATTCATGCTGCCCCTCTATAATGATTATACAGTGAAACCTCTATCATTTTTTAAAAGATTTATTGAACTTAATGATAAATATGGGAGTATACAAAAAAAATGGTTATATACCAAAATGTTTAATATCCTGAAAAATATTTGCATTGTACGTAAACGTGTGTAAATAAAATTGCAAAGTTGCACCGAAAACAGAACTAAAAAAGTAACATATTTTAATAAAATAGCTTCTATTGTCATTTGTTTAAAAAAACTAAAAAAAATCTAATACGATACTTGGTTTCGAAAACAAAGTAACAGTGGGTGGATCTTCTTCATCAGCATCTTCAAGTTCTTTTACTATCTCCTTCAACCTCGTGTGTCGTCGTCCCCACCCACTATACTCCAGTGTATGTGGTGGAAGGGGCATCAGTAGAATGTTCCGATCATTATTTAGTTGTGTCGTTATTGTTATTTAAACTAAGTAGTCAACTCCGGTTATATTGAACTCGGTTTTAGTGAACTTTCGGCTATAGTGAACCAAAATTTTCTGTCCCAACCTCATATATCAAATTTGTATGGTTAAAACTTATGTTATAATGAACTAAAACTAGTAGATTTTGGTTCACTTTAGCCAAAAGGTCACTAAAACCGAGTTCACTATAACCGGAGTTGACTGTATTTATATTTTGTTATGAAATATTGTTTTCGAAATAATGTTTTGAAAAAACGATTTATCAAGTAAAATAGTACACAAAACTGAGATATTGTAAACGAAGATAATAATATTGTATAACATAGAGAAATGATTAGATGCTATATCTTTTTGCACATTTTATAAGAACAATTTTAGGACTGGGTGAAATAAACTATACATACGAAAACGATACTCAAAAAACAGTCAATCGAGGTTTCATTTTAATAATACAATTATTTAGATACATTACCAACACAGAGTGAGATAACAAAATATTTAGATACATTATCAACAGAGAGTGAGATAACAAAATATTTAGATACATTACCAACAGAGAGTGAGATGACAAAATATTTAGATACATTACCAACAGAGAGTGAGATGACAAAATATTTAGATAAATTACCAATAGAGAGTGAGATGACAAAATATTAGATACATTACCAACAGAGAGTGAGATGACAAAATATAATAGCTTTTTTTAACTTGATATTATGTATTTTTTGGATCTATTCAGGTGGTTGAGAAGTCCAACATGCCTATTGCATGATCCAGCTCTACGACGCACTCTTCACAATCTGATGAAGAAACTCTTCCTGCAGTTAATAGCTGAATTTAAAAGACTCGGCTCTCAAATTGTATTTGCTAATTTCAATAAAATTATTTTGTGGACCAAAAAACATTCCGTGACTGATGCAATAGGTGTGTATGTCATATATTTTTGTATTGTATTATATTATAAACAACCTCCTCCATGGCGTTGTCGACCTCCATAGCCTAGTTAGTAAGACGTCTGTCTCCCAACCCGGAGGTTGTGAGTTCAAATCCCGCTGGAACCCAGATTTAAAAAAAAAAAAAAAGAACTACTATAGTCTGGTTTTCACTTAAGGCCTCTTTAACATCTTACTGGTTGGTTGGAATAGTTGATTCGTTCAAAACGAGCATAATACAATATTATATTTTTTGTACATAGTAAAATATGGCGGGCTTATTGCCATGTGGTAATATCTTCCAAACAACTAGAAATATGTTAAAGAAGGTTTAAGTAAAAACGAAGGTGTCATGTGTTAATTATTCAATTGACAAAATTTTATTGGGACAAAAGCCATTTATCATCATACCACCACGACGTTTCCTCCACCTCCATACATATGTTAAAGAAGGTTTAAGTAAAAACGAAGGTGTCATGTGTTAATTATTCAATTGACAAAATTTTATTGGGACAAAAGCCATTTATCATATACCACCACGACGTTTCCTCTACCTCCATACATCTTCTCAAACAGCTCCTTCTGTTTGTTTTACTCCTTACCTTTCCTTTCAAAATTTCATTCACTTGGTCCAACCATACTTTCTCGGTCTTGTGTCGTTCACTTATGATTGCATTATAAATTTAGTTATACCCACCCATTCTACATGTCCAAACCACTTCAATGTGCTCTTTTTCACTCTACCTTGCATATCAGTTTATAACTCACATACATCCTTAATAATATTTAATCTCCTTGCCGTTAATTTTTTTTTATTTACTCTTGTGTGCATGGTGCATCTGACAGGCCTATTGCTTAACAAAAAAATCTTTCAACCAACCAGCTTATCTTGGATATGTAAAGTTTTAATCCATGACAGATTTTGCGAAAAAAGGAAATATTTTTTCTAAATTCTAGTTAAAAAATACTTCTCTCTGAACAATAATGGTAAGATTAAAGGAAAGGAATTTGTTTCAAGGATAAGGAAGGGGTCCTAAAGAAAAGTAATTTAATATATTTCCAATTCTCTCTTAAATGTGATCAAGGATGGTGCACGTCGGATAACTATTCGATGTTCGACTTTGGATTATATTAAGACTGTTTGCTGAAGTGCAACAGTTTGTACACAACAAACCACATGCTTGGGTGTAATTTATCTTTAAGGCTGACAATCATCCTCGATTGTGAGAGTTGAAAATAGTTTTAGTGTACTTTCTTTACTACATTATATGTTTTTTTCTTCTATGAAACCAAGTTTTGTAAATATAATGGTTATTCTTTTATTAAAGAGATTTGCTTTTGTAGGTTATGTGGAATTTGTTGTACAAAGCATTAGGAATAAAGAATTATTCCATGGAATAGAGATATCCTATAAACAATGCTGGTCCTATTTATTATGGTTAGATTTTGCCAATTATGCTGGGATCAAGGTAAGTTTTATTTCCATTATTATTGTTTATTCTGTATTACACTGTACTATACTGAGCGGGTTTATTGACATGTGGCAATGTCTTATTAACATGTAACAACCAAAAAAAATTTAAAGAGAAATAAAATGAACTATTTAAAAAAAAAATGGAAGTTAAATTATAAAACAATTCAATATACTTCATTAACACATATTATTGGATATACATTTTAACCATTATTCTTTCTTTCTCTTTTCTGATTAAAAGTTCAAATTGTGCAGAATAAAGGGAAGATGATTGTTTTCAAAATTAAGTAAATAAAATTTGAACTCCTGTCCGTCAAAATCTTTTGAATCTGTTTTTCGCTACCAAGTCCCAGGAATTCTACATGACAGAAATCTTTCAGCTACCAGAAAGATGGATAAAGGTTATATGTATATCAAAATGACACATACATATTTGATTAAACTTATTTCTGAATTTATAAGTAAATGATTTTAAAAACACTAAAAAAATGGAACGAAAATATATATTAAAACCTTTTTATATTTGTTATTTTATCATTATTATCATTAGTATTATCATAAGCTTATATGCTATTGATATCTAAATCAAGTTTAACTGTCAAATCTTCATAAAGAAAAAGCAAAGGATAAACAAAGAAAAGACAAGGGAAACAAAACAACACTTATTACAACGGTAATTCTGAGTTTGTGTATAGGAACTTACCCAGACAGTTTCAAACCTTTTTAACAGCCCGTGATGCATGATATATGTTATGCAAATAATTACTCTTCATGCCCATGATGTAGGTCATGTAAATAATTACTCCCTATGCCCATGATAGATGGTATATGTCATGTAAATAATTACTCCCCATGCCCATGATGTACAGTATACATCATGTGAATAACTACTCCATATGCCCATGATGGGTGGTATACATCATGTAAATAATTACTCCACAGGCCCATGATGTACAGTATACTTCATCACTTTTTACAGTCGTTTTGCAATAATATGCATTCGTAACATATTTAATACTTGTAGAAATATGTCTACAGTAGGTTGCAAAATGTAGTTAATAATTAGAAGTGGACAATAGAATTATAATTTATTCAAATTCATTGTTCAGGGCTTCTGACAATTTCGAGCGAACGGTGTCAACAATATATTGGACATTTATTCACACATGTCAATATTACTAATAAGAAATTTATTTGTTACTTTTTCTTTCATAATTAAATAATGGAAAGTTTTGAATGATTGATGAAATTGTCAGCTGAGTTCTGAGCAATCATAATGAATGTTAATTAATTTCTATATTTTAATACTAGGGAAAGTTGCCTAAAGGACTAACTGAAGTCGGAGAGTCCCAGTTGACAGAGAGTGCTTCACAGCCAATGGAGACTGAAGGTAACATTGAGGATGATGAAGAGGTGAGTATTATTTCTTTCTTCAAACTGCCACGATTAAACCTTGTTACCTTTTGTGGGAAGATAATTTCAAGTGAATATCAAACCTACTGTTCCTTCATGAAATTATATATCCCTCATTTTGTACCGTCAATTTTTTATATACTCTTTTATACATTTTCAATTGAAGGGAAGTTACTACAATTATACATCAGTATCTGTGGGGAATTGGTTTCAGGACCCCTGTAGATACCAAAATCCACGGATACACAAGTCTCTTATATGAAATGGCGTAGTATTTGCATATAACCTGTGCACATCCTCCCGTGTACTTGAAATCATCTCTAGATTGCTATAATACCTAATATATAAAAAAATGTTTTACTGTATTTTAATTAATAAGATATAAATGTATGTACATGTTGAGTACAGAAACAACCATCGTAGGCCTACACAGTACATATCAGTAAAAAGGCAAAATTTTGTTTCATTCAAATACTGAATATTTAAAATGCAAGTAACACATCGATCAATAAGTCCCGGGACTAACTACTAAAACAACATTTGTTTGCCAAAATTCTTCTTTATTCATCAACATAGTCTCCTTCAAGAGCTATACATTCATTCCAACGCTTTCCTAACTTTTCTATGCCAGCCGTGTAGAACGATTTATCTTGGGTTTCAAAATAGGCGTTTCGGCAATCACTTCTTCATTGGAGCCAAATCTCTTTCTCTGGAGCATCTTTTTGAGGTCTGCAAACAGCCAATAGTCGCTGGGGGCCAAATCTGGAGAATACGGTGGGTGCGGAAGCAATTCGAAGTTCAACTCATGCAATTTGGCCATTGTTACCATCGACTTGTGACACGGTGCATTGTCCTGATGAAAGAGAACTTTTTTCTTCTTCATATGGGACCGTATTTTTGCAATTCCAACCTTCAAATGCTCCAATAACGCTATGTAATATTCGCTATTGATGGTTTTTCCCTTTTCAAAGTGATCGATGAATATTATACCATGCGCATCCCAAAATACGGAGGCCATAACCTTCCCGGCACACTTGAGTTTTTGGTCGCTTCGGACGACTTTCGGTCACTTCGGACGATGCTACTCTCCACTCAACTGACTGCCGATTTGATTCCGGAGTATAATGGTGGATCCAAGTTTCATCAATTGTCACATACCGATGCAAAAACTCCTGTTTATTTCACGTAAACAGTGCCAAACAGCGCTCTGAATCATCGATGCGTTGTTGTTTCTGTTCCATTGTGAGCTACTTTGAGATTTTCCATCACCATTTTGAGGGGTTTTTTGTTGTTTTCTGGTGTAACAGACTCATTTGGACGACCAGAGCATTCAGCATCATTTGTGTCTGTACGACCGCGTTTGAAATCAGCATACCACCGTCAAATAGTTGTTTTCGACGGAGCAGAGCCCAGATAACACTTTTTAAGCCATCGCTGAGTTTGAACGGTATTTTTTCCCATTAAAAAGCAATGTTTAATCAACACATGAAATTCGGTTTTTTCCATTGTTTTGAAAATAGCAAAAGTAGCATCACTAAAACCACTGTAACTCAATGACACAATGTCGGAATGTCATGAAAATTTGACACGTTACTTCTAAAGCCTGGTGCTAACTGAGAATGGATTTGTTATTAGAGGCGCCATGTGTTGGTAAGTCCCGGGACTTATTGATCGATGTGTTACATATAGAAAATATAATAATAAATAGAGAAAATATAAATTCATTCCCTCTTCTTTTTTTCGAATAATTACGATCCTTGGTTGATTGAATCCACGGATGTTGGAACATGCGGATATTAAGGGCCGACTGTATGTGGGTAAAATCAAAATTATAAACTTGATGGGTAAAATCAATATTATAAATTGCGATGATGATAATTTCATTCAAAATTGATTTAGAAATTAAAATAATTTTATGTGACGTCTCATTTCGCGTGTGTAATATTTTGCCCACTTTTCGCATATTACAGCAATATACAAGGCCTGATTCCAAAATTTTAGTAAAATCTGCAATAAAACTATTTTATTTTTAAAATAGGTTTGATCGAACCCATAATAAGTATTCTTATACCTCAAAATACTAGGAGAAAAAAATGCCTATATCATTCAAGGGGAGTATCACAGTACAAAGTTAAAACTTATGTTCTTCGCAGCCATACACCTTTTACAGCTGGTGAATTATCTGTAATAGCAAATTGCCATTACACAAAACTGTCAATATTAAAAGCACACTGTTAGTTTGGCAAGAATTATGCTTTTACCTGGCCAACAGTGAAATATGTTTGAGATACGGATCATGGGTTTTTCTAAAATGCCAAGCTAACTGCAAATTAAACTGCTTTAAACTAAAGACTACCTATATTAAACAAAAAAATAATTATTATTATCTAGGTTTGATAAAAATATTTCAAAACTTTTGGGTTTTACAATGGAATTTTGCTGAGAGTTGTCAAATCTCACAACGGCTGTAGATCAGACTTGTTAGATTGTTTATGCATATGTGTGAATTTCACAGGTGTAAATCAACTCTCGGAACAGGCATCTCATGAGCCTAGTATAACGGCTGATATAGGTAATTTGTATTGTGTTTAATTATGTAAACATTTAAATAAAAAAAGTAGAATTACTCGTAATAATAAAAGAACAATTTATATAGTGCTGTTTAGAGAGCAGATTCCTCAAAAATGCTCAAACTCAGAAATAAAACACACTTGTAGAAAGATTACAAAAAACAATAAAAGTGTCATCTGCATATGTAGACATATTTTTAAGAAAACTGCAGAAAACTTAAAACAAAAGCAAATATAAACTACAAAGATACCTTCATAGATCTTCCAATATGCGATAGTAATACATTCTGCTTTAGGTGGAGTTTAGTATTTGTACATACATTTTAATGAGTGCTCCATAAAGATGCATACCCCACCAATATCTGACACTTAGAGACAGACCATTCTACATCACCTCATTCTTATAAATTCCGCCCTTTTCTCCTTACAATCCATCATTTTTATACATGTACATAAATAATTTTTCAAATGATTTTTTCAGGAATCAATTGAAATGAACTGGAATTTGATGGAGTACTTGGCAGCTCCAGTTAGAGAGCAGTTTGCGGGGGCAATTGCAGGCTTTATCAGCTCAGCCCACACCCAGCCCCAGGACCTGCCCTCGCTGCTGCGTGGGGAGATGTCACAGAAATTATTCCAGTAAGTTTGAAACTTTTTTATAAATTTATATAAGAATGAATAAAACATTAGAATAATTTTAATTACAGTTAAAGTCCATTAATTCACATAAAATTTGAATTACGAATTACACGATCCCTAAAAAAACAATTTGAATTTGTGCAGCACTTCTTAATGGCTAGGAACATACTGGCCATTTTTTCTTATTGTAAAAATTATGTAAAGTTTTGTCAACATATTTCTGCAAGATTGAGACATAATAGCATATTTACGGAGAAAATAAATTAAAAAAATATTTGTTTTACCTTTAAATAGGTAGCATGCATACTAATAAAAAAAACATTATAATTATCCCTTTTTTTGTTTTGACATGATCCCTTGTTTAGTTTTTTTTTTAACGAGTTTATTGCCATGTGGCAATCTCTTCCAACCAACCAGAAAGATTTTTTTTTATAGACCCTAAGGGTTAACCAGACTGGAATCCTATTTTAAAAAATCTGGGTTCCAGCGGGGATCGAACCCGCAACCTCCGGATCGGCAGACAAGTGTCTTACCACCAGGCCACGGAGGTCGTCTTTATGTTTGCACGCGTAGTATAAATATGATGTCACTAGTTTTTATTTGATCGCACACTTGATTAACAGCATTCATGTCTACCTGCCTATAATTATAATATGTAAAACAGACAGCGATCATTGCCTAGTTAGAGCCAAAATAAAGATCAACACCAAAATTGAACGTCTCAACGTGGTTAAGAAAAAGAAAAAAAAATAATAGACGATTTACTTGCTAAAAATAAGAATGGATTTCAACTGGACCTTAAAATCTATTTGAAATCCTCAGCAAACCAGAGTTTCCAATTACAATATAATCAACAGCAAAAATAGCAGAACAGATAGTACAAAGTGCAACAAACTATGGTGGCTCATATTCTCAAAAATAATCAAAATTGTCACAGGAAACATTAGATCTTATGAAAAATGATATCTATGAGGCATATCCAGAAAGTAAGTGTACTGAATTTTTGTAGGTTACAATTTTTTTTATTTAAACAAAAAAATTACGTGGTTACCGTAGTACATATGTAAGCTATTTTTCGACATAGTCGCCATTCCTCTCAATGCAGGTGGTGAAGCGGGGTATCAACTTTTTGATGCCTTCCTCGAAGTAGTTTCCCGCCAACCCCTCCGTCCACTTCTCCACCTCCTCCTTTACCTCCTCGTCGGTTGAAAACCTTTTTCCACCCATGTGCAGCTTCAGGGAGGTAAAGAGATAGTAATCTGAAGGTGCTAGGTCAGGGGAATTCGCGGGATGGTTCAGGACATCTCATTTAAACGAGGCGAGCAGTTACTTCGTGGAGTTGGCCGTGTGTGGTCTGGCATTGTCGTGCAGCAGGCAGACTCCCTTTGTCAGCATGCCTCTCCTCTTGTTCTGAATCGCCCTCCGCAATTTTTTTAGGGTCTCACAGTATCTTGCAGAGTTGATAGTCTCCCCTTGAGGCATATATTCAATTAAAATTATGCCTTGACAGTCCCAAAACACGGATGCCATGATTTTCTTGGCTGAAATTGTGGTTTTGAACTTTTTGGCAGAGGGTGAAGAGGTGTGACGCCACTGTTGAGACTGCCTTTTGGTTTCAGGCGTGTAGTGTGCAACCCAAATTTCATCTCCAGTAACGATGGAGCGGAGAAATTCATCTCTATGGAGTTTGCAGCGCCTCAAAAACTCTTGCCCGGCCTCCACTCGATTCAACTTGTGTTGGTCTGTCAGCTGTTTTGGGACCCACCTCGCGGACAGTTTCCGATATCCGAGGGTTTCTGTGATGGTTTCGTGTAGTAGAGATCTGGAGATTTGCGAAAACATCGCAGAAAGTTCATCCACAGTCAATCTGCGATCGTCACGGAGCACATTTTCGATTTTTTCCTGATTGTAAAAGGGTGCATCCAAAATTTTGATCACTTTCCGGTCCCCCTAATATATATAATTAAACTTTAATAAATTTGCGTAAACTTTATTTTTCAATTTCATTTTGCCAATATAATTAGTTTTCAGTTTAAAAAATGCATATTTTTTATTTTAAAGACCTATTCATATACTTCGCTTGTTATTTTTACCTCCGTTAACGATAATTCTGGTAATGTATCGATTTCGAGAAACATATCCTTTCGTTAAACGAGATATAACCGTACAAAAATTAGGCCAGAGGCAAACGTTTTGAGCATTTTATATGATTGTTTGCCTGGTATTAATGATCCTTACAGGTAATATTTAAAGAGTGTTTTTTTAGAATAACAGAGAAAATACATTCAAAAATGCCAACAATGCAACATGAAGATGATGGTAGTCTCATGAGCCTGTATTATGATGGACAACATGGGAAGAGGAATCCAGCCTTAGAATTTGTGAATGCTATCTGCAAAGTCTTTGACTTGAATTCTGAAATTGAGGATGAGGTAAGCTTATTTTTTTTTCACAATATATTTTATTTTTCATGTAATGTGCTTTATACGGGTCAAATTCTATTATAATAAAATTCATGGGGCCATGTTCAGAAAAATAATTGAAATTTTCACGCAGATACTGAGGTTAGCTTGGATTATTTCTTTTAACAGAGTTAATAAATTAAAATATTTGATTATAACAATAATAATAGGTGTTGCCAGCAATAGAAAATAACATATGGCAATAATTTTTTTTACTTTTAAATCCATAAAAAATATTTAGGAATTTACGATTTTCAATGTTTTTCTGTAAAATGATACAATTAATTCAGTTTCACTAATAGCCATTTTTGTAAAAAAATGTGTTAACACCAATTGACCAGGAACATAACATGAACTTTAATATTGATTTTCAAAAAGCATTATAAACCTTCTGTTTTATTTATAGGTGAATTTATTACGTCGTAACCTCTTAAGACTTATTGGAATTGGCGAGTTCAGTGAATTGGCCATTTGGAAAGACCCGTGCACATCATTCATGTTGTGTGAGGTAATATGCAAAGTGTGCAACCACTGTCGAGATATAGATATGTGTAAAGATAACCATCGCGACGTTGAAAATGATTGGTAATTACTTTTTCTGTACCTTTAAGTTATAAGTTTAGAAGTCACATTTACCAAATTGTTTAAGTGCTTTAAATTTTTGGGTGTTTTTACCTTACATAATTTGGTCACTAAGAATGTGACATTTAAACTACCAGCTTTATAATTTTCATAATTTTGCTGCATTATCTAATTCAATTAAATATTACACGTATCCCTCGTTATACGCAATTTAAATATTGAGAAAAATAATATAAAACTTCTACTTACCGATCCAGAGCCTACAAAACAGAAGAATAATGAGCCAGATCTACCAGACTCAGTGAATTCATTACCCGAATGAAAGGAATATGCGCTTTAGGTTTTTTTTTCCATTTTTAGGTTACATTTTCTTTTGAAACTAATTACAATCTCGCCCATATTAAAAATAATTAATTTCATGCATTTTATAGCTACGATATTTTACTAGAAACAATTGCATAAAGCGAGGGATACCTGTATTTAAATTATTTTTTATGAGCTTACAAATTTTCTATGTAAATTAGAGTTAAATTTGTCATAATTTTGTGTTTTGTGACCAAATTTCAGCCCTGTTTGCTTGTGTCCAATCTGTGGCACTGCGTATGAAAACACAGAATTGGAATGGAGACTTTTAGAAGCTTTGAACAAAAAGACAATGTCTTACACTCTTCAGGATCTTATTTGTGTTCGATGTCACCAGGTATGGCTTAATTAATCTACAATATACAGTAGGCCCTCACTTCCGCGGTCACAGTTACCCATGGTCTGAAAGTATTAAATGTCAAATTGCAGAAATAAACTATTCATAAGTTCTAAATTGCACACTGAAATGTGAAGAAATCTCCTGCTAGGAACGTGAATTATTCCTTTGTCCAGTGTATCCATGCTTTAAATACATCCACTCGTTAGTCATTTGGTAGCTGTCTCCTTTATCAAACAGGAAAAGGCAAAAGTACTCACCGTAATAAGGAAAAAATCATACGCTAAGGTTACGAAGATCTACGGTAAGAACGAAGGACCACTCAAAACAGATGATCTTCCTCTTCTAAATACAACTCCTACAATTTCTCTCTACTTATACATCTCATGTAACTACGATTTCTTTGACTTTCTCAATTTACTTCCAAATTTCATTCACTTGATTCAACCATACTTTCCTTGGTCTTTCTCTACCATGCCTTCCACTCAAATTTGCACTGATTTATTAGTTTTTCTTCAGGTTTAATAATGAGAAATTATTGTACTAAGTACTCCCTCTACCTCGAAAATATGAACGACTCCAGTTTCATGTTAAAATTAATTATTTCATGACATATAAATGCAAGCTCATAGTAATGATATTAACCTTTTTAATCCCAGCATATTTTGTATAAAATGTGAGAAAAATACCAACCATTTTTTGACAAAAAAAAAACAGTAGTTTATATTTTATTTTTATCTCAGTTAATTTAGTTTTAAAACCTAATTTTTTTGTGGAGACCTCCCTGTAGAGTGTAAAATAATAAGTATTTTTCATATTTCATAAAAAACATATTTTTTTATTCAACATAAAAACTTGTATGAAAACTTTGAGGCTGATGATTGGCCCCATAGGATTTTTCGCATACACCAGTTGGGGTTGATAATCGGCCCCGTGGGATTAAAAGGATTAAGTGGGTTACTAGCTTGAAATTTGATGATGCTATTAAGTGGGTTACAAATATCACTTAAATTCAGCATATTTCTCCAGTTGTATTATAAAGTTTAAGGTTAGATTATATAGAATTTTCCCACTTTTAAATACATTATCTAAACTTAATTCACGTTGCTCTCAATTTCAAAGTCCAATTCAAATTTTGTAGCATATCTTAAGTCCTGTCCCAAACATATAAATCCTTGATGACACTTTATTCACTTCCCTTTATACACACAATAAAATATAAAGGAAATTTTTAAATTGACAAGTAATTTCTGTTGGAACGTACATAGGTCTGTAAATATGAAACCGGATTTTTTTATAGAAAATACACATTTATTGTATGAAAATGGTAAAAAATATTTTATTCAAAGTATTGCCCATCGCTAGCTACACATTTTTCCCATCTCTGGCAATTTGTGGATGCCACGCCAAAAAAACTGTTGCTCTTTTGAGGCAAACCAATCATCGAGCCATTTTCATTTTGGTCTTCCACGTTCTTCGTTTCTCACGTCAAAATCGCCACTTTTCAATTTTTTAAACCACTCAAAGCACTGTGATTTACCAAGAGCATGCTCACCGTAAGCTTCGACTAGCATTCAATGCGATTCTGCAGCAGTTTTCTTCAAATGGTAACAGAAAATCAATGCTGTCCGCAAATCGTAGTTTTCAGGCACAATAACAGACATGTTCAACACTATGAAAACATATGTAGTTGTATTAAACTTGTATTGTTGTGAGTTAAGTCTTTGACAAATGTAAACACAAGAAAAAGGCGCCAACGACGCGGTTTGACAGTCACTACATTGACAACTAGAGCCATCTGTGAGCAAATTCCAGTTTCATATTTACAGACCTAATATATTACTTGAATTATAAAATTCTGAAAAAAAGCACCCATCTTTTCTTCATTGTTGATTTAAAAAACATAAATATGGGAAATTGTCAAGGGGTGTTAAAAATATTGTTTTTACAGTTAATAATATAATGAAAGGACAATTTATATAGCGCCGCTTAGAGAGCAGACTCTCCTCAAAAGTGCGGATGTTCTGAGATTCATTGATGTATAAATATGTAATATATGTGTTTATAATAACAAATATGTAGGGAGCTGTGGTCTGATGGTTAGCATTCACGGTAAGTAGGTGCCCCAGATACGATTCCTGGTGGATTCACTTCCAGGCTGGTTTTATTCTTAGACCATTTTACATCTCAATTCTTGATTTTCTATGGCTTATATGTTGCTTATCATATAAATCTTATAGTGTTTTTAAGCAACACAAAAATAGCATTATATCTCTGCCTAGTGAAAGATTGCAGCAGATTTAACCTGCCGATTACCTTAGAACCATTATCTGTTTGCCATCAGAACTTTGGGTTGGATAAGTCAAGATTCAAATGCAACAACTTGTACTCAATAAACATATACATACATAGATGTCTTCTATCGACAAGATGGCTGACAATTACATTAAATCACAAGAAATATTATTTTGTTAAATAACATTAAGTAAAATAATTTTTTTGTTTTACAGGTTAAAAAAGAGAATTTAGCAAAAGTTTGCACATGTGCTGGAGATTTCAAATTGATGGTTTCTATAAAGGATCTGGGATCTAGCTTGAAAACATTTAAACTCATCGCCGACTATTTCAAAATGCCATTGCTACGAGAAGCCGTTCATTTTAGTATGCAGATCTCATGAGAATAGTGTTTTGTTAATAAATTATTACATACAAATGTTTTGTTTTAATGACATTATAAGGTATTATTTAATAAATAAACCAACTCGAATTTCAGTAATTATTTTATTCTTTCAACATAATTTTTAAATGAAAATAGAATACAATTTTTAAATTTAAAAAAAAAATAAGATCCTGTATGTAATATACACCACTCAAAAATATATCAAACAATTTTCTAAATTAAATCAAACAACAATTAATGGATTATGTTCTAAAAAATTTTAACTCAGAATGACATACTGCAACAGAACAAGAAGAGAGATTTCCAATGATATCACGGAATTACAGGGCAGAGGTCAAACTCAAGCATATTTTTAATATTAACATAAGTTTGGCTAAAATGTATGATGCACAGTAATTCCTCCATTTACGTAGGTGGTGCAAGGAAAACAGCGCATAAATTAACCAATTGAATGCTATGTAAAATAGATGGTCTTATATATATTCAGATCTTCTATTTTGGAAGAATCTTCTATTGTTACTGTTGTTGCTCTTACAATATAAAAATATTAATTTAGAAGTCAAATTATTACTCAATAGAAGACACTACTATGCATTTAAATTTTCAAAAAACTGCATTCAAGTGAATTCAATTAAATGAAGAGATTACTGTACTACGTAGATAAAAACACAATACATACTCATTCTCAAACTCTGTCCTGTAATACAATAAATAGTATCCTGAAACTGACAAAACCTCTGAACCAACATATTATTTAGTGTAATTATTTAAAAACATTTTACAAATTTTGTCATATAATATCAAATTAACTTCCTTATTGAAGTATCTTCGCATGATGAATTAGAAGGCAAAAACTCTTACCAATTACAGCCCATATATTCATTAGCAATGTCTCAAGTAACTAAAGACCATTTAGATAGGTAATGCAACCAGGTGTTATAATGCTTTACTGTAAGATTGTGTATATATTAGGCAAGATCCACTAATGCTAAATATTTTTTTTAATAGGTTAGAAAAATACAACATCCTATTAGAATTATTAATCTGTTTGAAATGCCAAGATACTATCAACATTAGAAAAACAATTATCTGAAATTACTTAGATTACTGTTAGGTCCAAACAGATGGTTCTATCAACTTTGGATGCCCAACTTTTTTCTAGAGTAAAAAAATCTATCAGAATAATGATACAATTTTCTTTGATTACAAATTTAATTTAGACCGCCTTCCTCTTGATTTCCCATATGTCCAATACCTCTCGCTACCTCACTTATGCAAGTCCACTGCCCTTCGTTGCTCTCTCTCCATAAACTGACTTTATTGTCACCTCCAGAGACTGCCAAAATATTGCCTGTAAGTGACCAACTTACACTCCACACGACGTCATCGAAAGTGTGTAAAATTGTTGGATGCCAAGAAATATTGTCATCGCTTGTCCATATAACTACTCTCTTGTCTTGGGAACATGATGCTATTACAGATCGGGGAAGGCCAATGGAGGGTGCCCATGCTACGTCACGAATCCAGTCTGTGTGAATCTCTAATCTGTTTTCTTCTGTCCACTGGTCACTTTTTTCTACCCATATCTGAAAAATATAACTTATTTAATATTCATACTTTTTAAGAAAAGTTAGCTAAAAAGAGATGGATTAAAATATTTTTTTTAAATTGTGTAAGCAGGTCTGAGCTGCTCAAAATTATTATTGGTATTTCAACTGCAATGATCAATTTCAATAGATCAAGTGCAACGATCAATCTCAATAGATCAAGTGTAACGATCAATCTATCAAGTGCAACGATCAATCTCAATAGATCAAGTGCAACGATCAATCTCAAAATATTAAGTACAATTATCAATCTCAAGAAAAAAAGAAGGTGAAATAATATGACTGAGTTTTCAACTTTGATATTGAACATTTTTACATTAATAGGTTTTAAAAGTATCATAGATAGATGGTTTAAGCTAGAGAATTAGCTATTCAAATCTATATAATGGACATTGAAAGATTGTCTTTTTAAATTATAGTAAGTCAAAAAATTCTAACGGCGAGGCATGTGACAGTTGAGATTTATTAAAACTGCATTCAAGTTTTGTTACATTAGCTTTAGCAACTTGAAACATTTCAGTTCTTTGTTTTTTTTACCTTTTCAGGCATCAGATATTTACTTTTTTATAGTGTTGAAATGGACATAATGTTTTGTAATCTCGCAAATTCATTCATGCAATGTAAGAAAATTATTCTCAGAATTTACTATATAAGTTCATATCAAAATATGGAAGTGGACAAGTGAATTCTACAAGGAATTAAATGCGAACAGTGCAACATGAAGCAGGGCTAATGACCTATTTGCCTCCAAACTGTGCAGTCTATTCTTAAAATGACTCGAAAACGCGTTTATAATTTATTGACATATATGTGCAGATCTAATTATTATCTGCAACTTAATTGTATTCCACTTTCATTGCATACAGTACAACCGGGTGGCAATCAAATAAACGGGTTATCATGTGGCAATCAAATAGAAAGATATGTTAAAGAAAACAAAAGTGGAAGACAGGCGTTTTACAAACTAACCCATGTAAGTATGTACTAGTTCAGAAAAAAAACTCAAAGAATAACAGTGGAACTTAATTATGATGCTATTCAAAAGACTGTCAAAATTAGTTTTGTTTTCATCCTTTCTATAATATAAGCTATTAAATTTGAATGCATACCTTAACAAGGTTATCACAGCCTCCAGAAACTAGGCGTTTAATTGCACTTTTGTTCCCCAGTGGATCAGCATTTGGGTCAGCCGATATGGCCGGGCACCAGCTCACTGCGTTGCATCCGATAGCGTGAGCCCCGGGAATCTTCCGCGCCTCCCAACTGCCGCCGTCCTGGTTGTAACACAAGATAGATATGGACCCATCCGAGCTACCACACGCCAATATCAATCCAAACTCCACGGGTGCCCAAGCGACAGAATTCACCGATGACTCGTGATTATTATATTCGTACAATTTACTCCATTCGCCGGCTTCTTTCCATATTATAACTTTACGATCGTAGGAACAGGATGCTAATAAATTGCCAAATTTAGGATGAGCCCAAGCTACTTGCCATACAGGGCCGAAATGCCCTTTTAAGTCGGCTGCCAAAGTTTGAGTTCCACTTTTGATGTCGTAAACTTTGACAGAGTTGTCCGAGGAACATGTGGCTAATCTTAAACCGTAATAGTCCAGTTCAGCATCGTGTATCATATCCTCGTGGCCCGTATCGATAGTATTTAATACCGACACCATTATTGTGATTTTACTTAATAATTTTATCAATCTTTTATATTTTGACCGATGACAAACGTCAAACACGGCGCTTCAAACGGAGACGTGGACCAATGGTGTAGCCACATAAAAATAATGATGATCTTATTTTATTAACTGGCAGCACGTTTTATATTTTAAAAATAAATAAGTGGCAGGGTGCCTATCGATGAGACAGGATGAGGTTTTTGTTGGAGCTTTGAATATCCATTTTTTCGTTGATTTTTGTTTTTTTAGAGGCACCGTATGTGTCTCCTTACTGGATGTTGTTATTATTGAAGCATGAAGATATCTGGTGCGATAGGCAAAACATTTTAAAGTCGTTTTTTCCGCTGAGAGGGTTTGCCGCCATCTTAAAGAAAGAAATAAACTACGTAATGAGAAAATATATAAAACTAGCAATACGAATGACATTTCTATGCCATAAATTGTTTTACAAAAATTAAAATACACAAGTACGATTCACATTATGGAAGTCATGATTTTCTGATGGCTTTTTGTTAAGGTGTAAGATTTTTTTATCAAATGGCGAATGGTGACGCGCCATTTTTTCGACTATACGTTTTGGCGCCTTTATTTTTTTCTGCTATTCTAATTAAATATAATTTATTGGCCATTTTATTTTTGTTTCAAATTTATTTAGGCTATAATTTTTCTTTAAACAACATTTGTAAACCTTTTCATTATTTTTAAACTGAAATAAAGTAATTTCAGAGGCATTTGATATTTAAATATTATATACACTCACGAGTTATTAAGTAATGAATGCACTACAAGTACTGCATTTCGTTTTGAGAGTTGCGACCAAGTGGCACCGTTACTAAGTTTTACTTTATTGCTAAAATAGCAATTAACTTAAGATTTAAAAGTGCAAAGCTATGCAAGTACTATTTTTTTTAAAGATGAAAGAATCAAATAGAAAATATGGATGGCATACCATATTATTTTTTTAATACGTTTGTTACTACATGATGGAGCCGATAAAACACATGTGGCCTGCATGTAAGGAAATTCATCTCAAGATCGCATTATAGCGAGATTTTTTTATAAGGTCACTTATATTCCAATTACATTGGAATTTACAAAAATAGTTAACATATTAGGTGTTAACATAAGTTGTGTCCGTTTTTTTTTTCAAATTTAAAAATGAGCACAAAAAAGTAAAACAAAATGGTAAATGTTATACGTCAATCGAAAGAAAATTTTCTGATCTACAAGATATTGTGTTTGCTTTTACGTTGCATATTTTATTTTATTTGGTTACAAGCCTTCAAAATGGAATGTCAAGTAGACGAAAGTGAGCATTTTCGACACCTCCTTCTGTTCAATCGAGGGAATAAAGCTGCCAAAGCTGCTCGCGATATTTGCGAAGTGTACGGTGAAGATGGGATGAATTAAAGGACAGCTCGTCGATGGTTTTTGCGTTTCAAAGACGGTAATTTCGACCTGAGAGACATGGAGCTTTCCGTACGACCAGTGGACTTCGATGAGGACCGCTTTAACCATATTATTCATGAAGATCCTCTTCAAACCACCAATTGGCTGAGCAGATTAATTGTAGTCACATGGCTGTATACCGCTATCTTAAATCAATGGGAAAAGTCCAGAAGTTCGGCGCTTGGGTTCCACATGTTTTGGGTGAAAACAACAAAAATCAACGTTTTGCACTAATTTTGCACTCCGAATTTTTTCGTCGTCGTCCGTGATCATATATAGCATCACGATAAAAAAAGTTTTATTAAATTAAAAATAGTCAAAACTTAGGAAAGATCAGGGTCCAAATTCATAGTCCACCCTTAACATTAAATACTTAATCTTAATTATTTTATGCTAAAAAAATGTATTCGAAATTTATTTTTGTACAAATTTGTCGTACCTTCCTCAAATAATGAAGTCACGTGTTTTCATTACCTCACTTGAAAGTTTCGAAAGTATGAGGTCCGACTCTGAATATGAAATTAGATGTTAGTATTTAGGTCGTATTATGAATTTCAGCCCTGCTATTGAATAATAGAGATTGTTATATATGGCTATTGTCTCCATTATACGAGTATATTTAATTTTGCTAAAACCAATTTCGATGAAGTTATTGATAATTTTGCTCGAAGGCTTGAAAATATAAAGCTATAATTATTTGACATTTCAATTTTAATTCGTTGATTTATATTGTGAAGTTCGTATAACTCCAATTTTCACATTTTTGGAGACTGGGGGGGAGATGATTTTTTCTATAGCAAAAAATCGTCCATAAAGGAGGAAATAGCCATTTTAACGGTTGCCGAAAGTGTTTAGAAAAAAATTGTCACCTTACTTAAGGCAGGTGTATTAGAAAAGATGAAGAAGAGCATTTGAAGATAGTTTGGGCATGTAGAACGAATTAATAAAGAAATACTAAAACAAAGATACAGTGCGAATGTGAGTGAAAAGCGTGGTAGAAGATGACTAAAGAAAGTATGGCTCGATCAAGTGAATGATATTTAGAAAAAAAACGAAAGTCAGAAAAATCGTTGGAGCTGTGTAAAAAAGATTTTTCTTTCCTCTTGACCATCCTTTCCTTTTCCTTTGATTGATGATATCTCTTTTACTTTTATTATACTCGTATATATATGTTCATAAATTTCATAAAGATGAATAATCGTTTGAATTTTTTTACGATCATATCGCACGATGCGCTAACAGTCTCGCGACGGAACACGTGTGTGAATGACAAAGACGACGCTCTACAAAGCCGAAGCTAGCCGATTATGGCCGACAGTCTCTTTCTTAAGCCTGGTGTGTATTACTTACCGCCGGGTTCTGTAATTTACTTTTGTCTTGTTGGTTGGGGGAAATTGTCGCCAGACAATAAGCCCATCAGATTGCTTTTACAATGAAGTGTTAATAAATAAATAAATTAGAGGGTGTAGGGATGTGGAAGAGGCGATATATGTGTCGAGATACCCCAGCAGAGAACAAGCGTGATGGTGGTGATGGTACGAGTGTGTATGTATTGTGGGGCCGCATTTTCAAATGAGTGCTCCGGGTGCCAAAATACCTTATCTCGGTTGTTCTTTGCACCACAGACGACCTTCACGCAGCGGTTCATTTATATTATACTCTTAATATGATACATACTGCAGTCAGTGAAAGGTCAAAACCAACACAATAATTCCTGCCTCAAGGGTATAAATAAAACATATATTCATTTTTCTTACGCCACTTAATAGTGATTGGAACCACTTCAAGGGCGCATCCGTTGTCGTGAAACATTTGTTGATTTAAATTGTGTTAATTAAAAAGACTTCTTGAGTGCTTTATTCAATTATATTGTTTTTTCATAATGAATATTCTCTTATATTTCGGTATTCCCAGACAATGAGTAATGATAAGTTTATTACATTTATAGAGGATACTAAATATGTCAATGGTTCCCAAACGTTTCCGGTTCACGACGACTTTAGGTATTATTATAAAAGGTAACAGTTGACCGTATTTTTGGGGATATCTCACATGTCACGAAATAATCCCAGTCAGATTTTATATGTTGAAAATATAAAAACTGTTAATATTAATTGAGAGATTACTTTTTCTGGTAAAGATAATCTCGATGTCGTAAATTAATACCAGACTGTAATATTTTTCATCTTTCATCATAAAAAATGTATCAGGATATTTCCATAGCGTCTAAAGTCAGAACATTCACACTTACCACATATTAGTGTGGTTAGGTTAAAAAATAATTAAAATTCTCACATCTGTCTATCTCATTCCCACTCACGCGAAAAAAATGGGAACTGGTCGAGTGAGACAGCGATGGCGTATCGATAGCCATCTATTAGTATTAGTATAGCGAAATCTAGCTGACACCTCGACCAATAGTTAGTAGTTTGCACAGTGTCCGTTAGATGTCACTTCGTATCATTGCATCAGTGCATCGATGATCCAATTAAAAAACCATGTAAATCTCATTTTAGTGAAAATATTGAAATATTCCGCATCCCCTTTGTGCCACTGGAATATGTAATAGAAGTACGAGTATGTTACACAGTAAGCTCTCGTTTTCAACATCTGGAATAACACCACGTCTATGAATTAAGAACACAATACTTCAAAAACCAAAAGTATGCTCAAAATTAGTGAAATGATATATTAAGTTTATTTAAAGCGGGCGATCAAATGACACATTGTCAGCTCTTATATAGGGCAAGACAAACTTGTAACAATACTGTACTAAATACATTCGGAGCATTGTGACACTGAGTATTGTGAATATGAAATGTACCCACATATCAACATGATAATCCTAAGAGATTTTGCAGATAAAACACTTAGCGAGTTAGAAACTCCCGTATCCGACAATTGTGAGAAGTAGAACAATGCTACTGAAATGGTGGACCACGAATCGTTTGTAGGTGGTTTTCAAACTAACATATGTTTACAAACTCTTTATCAATTAATACCCTTTTACAAAACCTTTCTTAAAAACGTGAAGCCGGTCTCTAGAGGACACTAAAATATATATACCGGTCCATCCCATGATAAAGTTTGAGTAGCACTGAAATAGAGGATATTGTGAATTGGACTAGAATCGTTAAAAAACTGGCATGTGGAAATAATGGAACACAAGGGTTCCCTATGTGGTAATACACAAAATACTTGCTGGCTGTCGTTGCCCCGGAAGACTTCCAAAAATATAGAAGGGTAGCTGATAGCTTAAGGCAGAGGTTCCCAACCCCGTGCCCGCGGGCACCATGGCGCCCGCGGAATGATTCGTATGTGCCCGCCACTATTCGACAGAGACAGAATTTTTTCATAAACATTAATTAAAAATGTGAATTATTTTTATTTATTTGTTAGAGTTTTAATTTTTTTGAGTGCCTAGGTTTATTAAATACGTTTGTATGTTTGCGATATTGTATGTATGAGTGGTTCCTTTGCTGACAGTACTTGTCGCAACTTGTCTAGCGGCGAGTCAGGCTGCACTCTTCACGCTAGCCTGGAACGGGGAGTACTATTTGCACATCACTCCTTGTACACGCAGAAAACCCGAAGTGAACGAACACCACGAACTGAATCGATGAACGCCGAAGCCGCCAAAACACATGGCACATGACTCTGACAGCTCTGTCTGTCAGTAAAAGCAATAAGCATGGCCCCGACAGCCAAACTAACAGTAGTCACGGGCTCGTACCGTCCCGATTGCTTCGGCGATCATCGGCTCACTTCGAGTTTTCGGCGTGTACAAGGAGTGATGTGCAAATAGCATTCCCCGCCTGGAACCGCGTTGTTGTCATTGTGATTGCGATTGCTGCCCCGTTCGGGTCGCGACAGTTAGCTAGGAGACATCTTCGTCTGACAAAACACGAATTAGGAGTTTTGATATTCCTTCTGAAAAATTTTAACGGGCTGAAAGAGAGGTGCGTAATCTATTATATTAATAAGCGATAATCTATTATGATTGTGGAGATAGTTATATTCCTTGTTATAATACATTTATGCATATAATGTAGAACAGACGTGCGCTATAACATTGATATTATATTGTAGTTCAATTACTATTTATTTTTTATTTTTTTAGTCCTAAAATGAGTGGACCGAGTAAAAGACAACGAACCTATAATTTTAACACTGACTGGGAGGAATCATATTGTTTCGTAAATTTGAAAAATAAATGCGTTTGTTTTTTGTGTGGTAGTAGTATTGCAGTGCCGAAAAAACATAATGTTGAACGACACTTTCAGACAATTCATGCCACTTTTGATGTGAATTATCCACTTAAATCTGAAGTAAGAAAGAAAAAAAATATGTCAACTAAAATCAAGTCTAACTGCACAACAGACTGTTTTCACTAGACATGTGGAAAATTCTAAAAAGGCCACCATTGTTTCTTTCGAAATTTCTCACATGCTCGCAAAAAAGAAGAAACCTTTCATTGATGGTGAGTTGTTTAAAGAACTATTTTTGATTAGTGCCGATTGTTTGTTTGATGGATTTTCTAACAAACGTGAGATTGTCTCAGCAATACAAGACTTACAGTTGTCAAATAACACCGTCACAAGAAGAATACATGCAATTTCAACAGACATACAAACTCAGTTAAAGACTGACTTGGAAATATGTGACTGGTTCTCGCTACAATTTGACGAGTCAACAGATATATCAGACACCGCACAGTTAGCAGTTATGGTGAGAATGGTATTTAGTAACTTCACAGTAAAAGAGGATATGCTGCAAATATTACCTATGAAAGGACAGACAAGGGGTGAGGATATTTATAATACATTCAGAACATACGCCAAGCCAATAAATATGCCTTTGCACAAGCTGTCTGCTATAATCACCGATGGGGCACCAGCAATGGTAGGTAAAAACAAAGGATTTATTGCCCTCTGCAAGAAGGATGAATCATTTTCAAACTTTATGTCCTACCACTGTATTATCCACCAGGAAGCTCTGTGTTGTAAAATATTGCCATTTGAACACGTTATGAAAATAGTTACAAAAATAATCAATTCTATTCGAGCAGCTCCTTTGCAACATCGACTTTTCAAGGCCCTGTTAGAAGATACTGAAGATAAAGAACATGATCTTATTCTGCATACTGAAGTACGTTGGCTCAAGTAAAGGAAAGGTTCTTACAAGATTTGTGAGTTTAATTGAAGAAATAAAAACATTTATAAACGATAAAAAGGAAAATTATGATGAACTAGCTGACTCTCGCTGGCTGATTGATTTGGGATTTCTCACAGACATCATGGAAAAATTGAATTCTTTAAATTTGGAGTTGCAGGGGAAAGACAAAAACATAGCTGAAATGATAAGCTCTGTAAAGTCATTTAAAGCTAAATTGGATTTGTTGATATCACATCTGCAGATCAATTCTCTCGTGCATTTCCCACATATTATATGAAGAAAATGCTAGGTAACAATGAATTAAACGGCTAATTATTTATTAAGCATCTTCAAGTGTTAAAAAAACAGTTTGAAGAGAGATTTTTGCAGTTTACACATATCGAGCCAATTGTTTCCTTCTATATCAATCCTTTTACTTGCCAAATAAATGTAATGGAAATGGCTGCATGTATTGCAGATTTTGTTCAAGGTAAGACAGAAGAACTAGAGTTAGAAATTTTGGACCTTAAGAATGATATTTTGCTAAAATCCTTAATATCAGAGGACTTTTGGAATACAGTGGCCAGAGAAAAGTTCCCATTTTTTAAAAAAGCGGCATATAAAATTGAATCATTTTTCGGTTCGACATATTTATGCGAATCATTGTTTTCAAATATGAACTTAATAAAATCAAGATATAGATCTCGACTCACCGATGAGCATCTTTATGATTGTTTGCTAACAGGATTATCTGCTATCGTCATACTCTCCTAATTATGAGTATGAGGCACTGGCACTGGCCAATGATATGCAATGCCAAAGATCACATTGTCATATTGATATTATATTTTTTTATAAAATGTTTTCTTTGTATTTGTGTTTTTTTGTTTCCTTTGTTTACGTTTTGTAAATACATTTCTCTGTGTGTATGCAATTTGAATAATAATTTTTTATTTTGAAACATTTTTGTTTATTATTTATTAACAAATTATGAATATAAGAAAATAAATTATGGGAAAATGAGAAGTTATGGAAGGAGTTTGTCGATTAAAAATAGGTGCTGCCCGCCACCCTACCCATATTTTAGAATGTGCTCTAGAGTACAAAAAGGTTGGGAACCCCTGGCTTAAGGTAATCTGTGGATAGTTGGGAGACATCTCAGAGAGGCAGTCCTGATGATGACAGACAACAGCTTTAATTTAAGAGAAAGAAGAAAATATTTTTTTAATTAGAAACTATAAATTTTGCCAACAGAGGAAGACATGTTTATAATAAGCGTTCTCTTGTTAGTTTTCATAGGGTTATTCGTCAAAAGTGCATGGTCGCGCGGTTGAGGTGCATGGTCGCGCGGTAACGCACTGGACTTCCGGGCAGAAGATTGTCGGTTCGAACCCCGCGCTGTGCTACTCCCCTCGAATGACAGGTATTTTTCCGCCTAGTATTCGGGGGTATAAGGATACCTATGGATTCGGTCATATATATTCTTTCAAAAGAGAGAAAAAAACATGTCAGTATACCCCGATCGTCTCACAATAGATGTACCACCGGATCCAGTACAGCGGTGTGGTCAGTGAGTTTGCTGGATTGCAACGACTCCCTCAATCAAAAAAATAATCTCCACGGAACAGCTTTGCTTTCCAACTAATTGGAATGTCGATTTGATCCTCGACTACGAGGCCCAGCAACGACGACGTCAAAAGTAGACCTTCATAAAATATTGGATTAGCATCGGTTAAGAGTGGCATTAAAAAAATATGTAATTTAACGTTGCCTCGCAGAGGCCACATAAGGCCACGGACATCATAGCTTAGTATGCTAAGGGTTAATAAGGATACAAATGAAAACAAATATCATAATGGTAATTTATTTTTTTGTAAATTTCTGCTTAATTTCGGTTTTGAGTTTTTTTATTTAAACTGAAAATCATTTGTTGGAGGAATTTATAGTTTATTTGACTATGCATTCCAGAATAACAACACATTAACGGATTTTTTTCTTTCAAAGTGACTAGACATTTCATCAATATTATTCATACATATTCGTAAACTTATGAAGTTTCACTTTCACGTTAAAAAAAGTGCAAAAACTTTTGTAAAAAATAGTGCAAAGAAAAATCTTTCTTTCAGTGGTCATCAAACTTTTAATGCATTCAAAACGTTTTTTAAACTTTCCTTAACTTTGGATTCGGGAAATTCATCTAAAAATTTATTTGCAATTTTATAATGCTCATAAAATATGTTTGATGTTTGATCAAGTGCTGATGTGTTCATAACAGCTGATCGGATTTTTTTAAATTCCATTCTCTTCATATCGTCTTTACACGGGTCTATCAGATCATAGATAGAATGATCTTCGTGTAAAGCGAAAAGAACTGGAGCTGAGACTAGGGAAAATGGTTCCGAATTAGGAATGCTGAAGATATTGTAGTCAGTAGAAGCATGCCAAGCTAAAGCTGCGTGACAACCGAATAAATATGCGACGCTCTGCAAGTCTTGGTGATGTCCAGCAAGGTGCAAGGCTCCTTCACAACCAACTCCCAGAAGACTGCCTCCTCCCAGGATATTCCTCAGAGTCCACTCTCTAACTGGGTTTCCGATGCAATCTGCTGTATCAACGGGCTGAAACTTTCTCCCGTATCCGATTATTTGTGGGATTTTATTATCTTCGTTTAGTTGAGACGTTATATTATTATTTTGCATCGGTCTACTTGGGATAGGAACATTTTGAAGGTCTCGATCACCTATAAATTCTGCATCCAGTAAATCTCTTAAAGCTGATGACACTAACTCTGATAGATGTTGATCTCTGAGATTCGACAGCATCCCGTTGGCTGTTATGAGTAAGTAATCACCCGACAATAATCCTAGTTTGTTTCCGAAATTTAAGTTTTCTCTGGTGTCTGCATTTACTTCAACTGCTAAGTTGTATAAACTTTGATGGACGATATAGCCAATGCGGATCATTTCGACTACTTCTGCCAGTACCCTCTGGCTCTGAAATATTTGGGTGTCCACCACTTGACCTTTTGGAGAAGGATATCCCGCGGCTTTGGAGATAAGTAGGACCAAAAGACCCCAAGTTTGGTTATTCTTTTTGTCATCGTGCAAGAGCCGTCTGGCAGTGTCTAAAATTGGATGGTTGCTGCCAATCTGAAAGAAATAAGATACAATTATAACATCATATTCATATCAAACACAATGCAGTTATATAATGGTTGGAACACCACTTGACTACGATCATACCGAAGAGCTTGTTTGTGCGAACTTCACAATGATAAACCAATTGTAAAAAAAATTATGCAGGTATGCAACCTTTCACTCTGACTTGATACACTGTGAGAAAAAAATGTGTGTAAACCTTTTCTTGCTATGAGCATGTTGCGGTCAGCTCACGGCCATTACAAATGCAGTCCGTGAACAGCTTGCTGTATGACCGCGGTTGAATGAGAATTCATCTTTATTGATTCGAAAATTATTAACATGATCATTGACTTATTTAAAAATTTTAGCCTATTTAACTTAAAGAATTACCACAATATGCTCCATTTAATTTTGTTATAGACAAAGTCATACATAACTATTTTATATATCTTAAATGATTGTGCTTAAAACTATATGTATTAGTAATACATATAGTTTTGACCACAGTAATGTCTCCAACTATTAGAGCAAAACTCACAACGATCAGCCAATGATTAAAAAATTATGCAGGCACGCTACCTAACAATCTAACTTGACACACCTGCAGAATAAAATGTATGCATGCTCTGTCAAACAATGGGCTTAACACGAATAATTCACGGTCGACCTAAGACAACACGTGAGCAACTCTGAATACGACAGCGGTCAATTGGGAGCCAATAGCCAATATACAGGCAATCTCTTATCGACGAGCCAATTACTCGTCGATAAGAGATTGCCTGTATATCAACGCAGTATTGTCAACTCATGAGCTATCAATAGCTCACTTTGTCATCAGATTATTAGCCGTAAAATAGCGCCCGTCGGATTGACTTCGATGCTTGAGTGACATGCTACTTTCATTTGAAGTGATAATCAAAAATGTGTATGGTAGGAGAGTTTAATTTTATATTTTATTGTACCGCAGTGCGAGGTTGGGAATTTTCAATGAATTACGCCAATACATGTTTTTTTCGAGTTATCAAAATTCACGACCGGGTGTAACTCAGAATTGTTGCATTGTTTATGTGTATGAGAATTTTGCGGGTGAAAGTCAGTTGTTTCAGAATAGACAATGAGAATAGTGTCAGCTGATATAGACCGTTTATCTTTTGTACAGTAGAATTATGTATACATTAGAATTTAATTTAAAAAACTAATTAAATTTATAAATTAGTACTACTTTATATCAATAGGCTTAACAACTGCACGTATATATGATAATATGTAAAAAAAAATACCAGTTTCTTCAAATGTATAGCCACATTAGTTGTCTCATCATTGAGGAGCCACCCCAGATTGCCAAAGGATGTTGGATACCCCACGATCTTCTCGGCTTCTGTCACCGCCTTCTCCCAGACTGGCTTCCGATTCTGCGCGGAGTGCAAGTATTTTTTGAACACACTGCAGCATCTTTGATTCGCAGAAACCAAATCCAGAGCGCTTCGGCATATTTGGAGAGTTTTTTGTGTCGTAGAAATCATTATTTATTAATTTTGAACTTTGCACTCTTTCAATGTCATACGAAATTATATCAAACACTCATACGAAATTATATCGAACACGCAATAATATCAAGTATTATTTATTTTTATTGATAGTTTATTTAATGTTGAAATTCACAAACTATTAAAAAACTAAGGTCATAAAATATATGTTTTGTTTTTTTCGGCACATGATAGGATCCCCCTTAGCGAATAAAATTGAGGATGGATGCCTTATCTATGGAATGGAAGCGATAAGTCTTAACCAGGAAACATCACGCAGGATTGAGATTTTTTTGGTGTGGATCTACAAACGTATCTTCAAGATCCCTTGACGGGTTGTATTACAAATACAAATGTTCTTCTTGACACGTATGACCGAAAATTGTTTAAAAGATCGAAGATTCATTTTAACATTTTTCTAGTTGTTTGGAAGAGATTGTCACATGGCAGCCCGCCAAGTTTTACTGTATACAATGAAAGTGTTATACAATACAATAATTTCATGGTAAATTTTAAGCAGGGGTAGCAAACCTTTTTGGACGTGTGCCAAAACCGATATTGGGTAAAGGCTTGTAGGTCGCACTTGTATTTTTTTTTATTAATAGGTGTATTAAAATGAAAATTTCTCGAATAAACCGCATAAATTTTAAATGAAATGTTAATTGTTTAGAATTGTTATAAGTTTAAAAAATCTTTGGTTGATACAATAAAAGTAAAATAATTCTGCGACCGAGTTGTAGAAGGACATAGTTAACACCCTAACAATATGAGGGCTCATCTACGAGTACCAAGACACTTATGAAAAACATTATTTAAAAAAAGCGGTTTTCAAAGTTTTGGTGAACAAGTATGATATTGTAGGTATGTCTTATTGTTATTTTTTATGCATACATACATATCATCACGCCGTGTCCCTTGCGGGGTAGGCAGAGAGAACAGATCTCCAAACTTTTCTGTCCAACCATACACTTTTCACCTCCTTCACATTAATACATATCGTTCTATTATTCATTCTTCTCACTTTGTCTTCTTTCAAAATCTGGTCCATTTTCTCGGTCTACCTCTACCACGCACATCTTGCACTTCTGACTAGCATACTCACTAAGTCATTCTTTCATTATTCATTCTCTCCACATGTCCAAACCATCTTAAAGCTCCTTTCTTCATCTTACTTAAAACATTAATTTTATCCGTGTATTAATTTATGTGTTCATTCCGCCTTCTTTCAAACGTTGACACTCTTCAAATTTTTCTTAGTGCACGCATCTACACAGCATATTATCCTCCATCTAAGTCCAAATTTCACTTCCGTAGATCGAGGTGGGTACCAGCACACTATTACGTATTGTTTTTTTTGCTGCTGTTGATATTACGCTGTTGTTGTATATAACATTTATTACTCCGTTTACCTTGTTCCCTATCGCTACCCTTCTTTCAATGTTCCTTTTAACTCACCCATAACACGCAAATATACTGCGCAGATAACAGAGCGCATTAACCTGCTACAGTTTCGTTAAGTTTTTTCATGATTTATAAATAGCTTGCGGGCCGCACAACACACCCTGCGGGTCACATGCGGCCGCGGGCTGGCCATGTTTGTTCAAAGTAAACTATTTTTTTTTTCTTAAAAAGCAACTGCGGACTGGGAATAAAAAAACTTTTTGATGTCAAATGCTTTGCGCGTCCCTCCCTCTCTGAATATTTTTTTTTTACATTAGTCAGTTTTCTAATAAATTGTTTATAGGTCCTAAAATATTTGTTACGTCATTACTAATCTTGCGAGAGATATTTATCGCAATACACGAACGATGCCACTGAGTTAAGGAATTTCGTAACCGGTTCAGAATATATTTTAACTTACAAAAGATACCTACTATATGTTGGCGAAAGGGTTTATAAATATTTATAAGCTTTATAAAACGTGCTTATATGGCGAATGTTAAATTCTACCGAATATAAAATTAACTTGCCGTGAAGTTTTTGTAGTTCTAGCCCAGTTTTATCGCAATTGTTATTATTCGCAATATTTGTGTGAATTTCGTCGTCAAGTGTACATTTAATAATGAAACAGTGTTCTGGGTTCCCCGTTTAACGTGAATCTTTACACTGAATATTTCGGCTTATTTGCATAATGGCTCGTATATTTAAGCGCTTGAAATTTATTAAAAATATATATATACTCGTATATTAGAATTCGACACATTTTTAATATATTGGTAAAATGTTCAAATAATTATCAAAAAGAACGTAATAAAAAAAAACTTATTTTTTAATCTTAAGAAAACGAAGCGCCATGATATGCAAACGTGGTACAAAACAAAACTCGTGCCAAGTATAAACTTGATCATTTTAGTTTATGGTGTTGTCCACCGGGAAATATCCGTGAGTCCGGCGGTGCAGTCCGCCATTAGTAGCATAACATATACGAGTATGTTCGGCTTATAGGTTCCTTTATATTAGTGGTGCCTTAAGGTTGTGATGATGCCCATAAGCAGGGCCGAAACAATGATTTGGCGAGAGGGGCAATTACCCCGGGTGCAGTCGGGATTACGGCGCAGAACAGAAGCTTCATTTAATGGGCAAAAAATATGTTTTAAATCACAGATTCTAATATTTTTTTCAGAGAATCGGTATCATACGTTACTTTCTGGAATTTCTAAACATATTTCAAGAATGGAGCCTTACAAATTCATATCGAAATTATGTTCCGAATATTTACTCTGTTTCAGTAGCTTCAGTCGAACACGGCTTTAACAAATTAAAATTAATCTAGATCTATCAGAGATCTTCAATAAACCAACAGCGCTTATCGGGTTTGACTATATTATCAATAAAATAATCAATCGCCAAAAAATATTGACTCAAAATTTGCGCATTTAAAAGCTCGCAAAGTGTATAAATATGAATCAAGTGTGTGCACTCGTAGTTTGTTGGTACTTTAAGATAGCAAGATTATTTTTAATATATGTATAGTATATATGGTAGGTACATGTCGTCGGTGTTGGAGTTATTGGAAAGTAAATGTACGTATTTTTATATGATTAATTAAAATCCATTCGTATTAGTTGAATCTGTCAATAGTAACCGAGTACTGTTGAACTTAATACTTTATTAGTATTTTAGGTATACATAAAAAATCCTTTAAAAAATGTTAATACAAGTTTACCCTCGGCGCAGAACACAAAGTTTAGCCCATGTCCATGCCCATAACGTCGTTTGTGTAATGATTGAAAGTTGAATACGCTTTTTTACGTCTAGTCGAAATAATGACTTTCCCAACTTCATTCATCAAAAGGTGTTGTATAATAAAATTCTTAAGATGAAATATCCCTAAAGTCTAAAATTCTTAAGATGAAATATCCCTAAAGTCTAAAATTCTTAAGATGAAATAGCCCTTAAGTCTAAAATTCTTAAGATGAAATATCCCTAAAGTCTAAAATTTTCCGACCTTAACATTTTTGAGCGTGAATATACAGATATCACACCAGCTACACCAATGCATGGTCAGGCTATATAAAGATATCACACCAGCTACACCCAATGCATGGTTAGGCCATGTTGCAGCAATTTAATACATCTACCCTCGGCAGCATATCAATTATAGTCGATAGAAAACGTGTTATACTCTGAAATGTTAAAACTTGAATAACGTGAGATTATCAAGTCTCTTTCAAAATAAAATATTGTAATGTTTTTCAAAATGTTAACATTTTAGAATATAACGAAACAACACGTCTTCTATCGGATATAGTTGACATATCACGAAGGGAAAATGTTTTAAATTTGTTACATATCATAGTCTGGCCAGGTTGTGGGAGTGGTCGGCGTGGTATATCTATCCATGTATTGGGTGTTAACATAAGTTGTGTCCGTTTTTTTCAACTTTTAAAATGAGCACCAAAATTAAAACAAAATGGTAAAGGTTATACGTCATTCGAAAGAAAACTTTCTGCTCTACAAGATATTGTGTTTGCTTTTACGTTGCATATATTATTTTATTTGGTTACAAGCCTTCAAAATGGAATGTCAAGTAGACGAAAGTGAGCATTTTCGACACCTCCTTCTATTCGCGTTCAATCGAGGGAATAAAGCTGTCAACGATGCTCGCGATATTTGCGAAGTGTACGGTGAAGATGCTATAAATGAAAAGACAGCTCTTCGATGGTTTTTGCGTTTCAAAAACGGTAATTTCGGAACGTCGTCCGGAATGCGCCATGTCTTTCAGGTCGAAATTACCGTTTTTGAAATGCAAAAACCATCGACGAGCTGTATTTTCATTCATAGCATCTTCAGCGTACACTTCGCAAATATCGCGAGCAGCTTTGGCAGCTTTATTTCCTCGATTGTACGCGAACAGAAGGAGGTGTTGAAAATGTTCACTTTCGTCTACTTGACATTCCATTTTAAAGGCTTGTAACCATATAAAATAATTTATGCAACGTAAAAGCAAACACAATATCTTGTAGAGCAGAAAATTTTCTTTCGATTGACGTATAACCTTTATCATTTTGTTTTACTTTTGGTACTCATTTTTAAATTTGAAAAAAAAAAAGACACAACTTATGTTCACACCTAATACATTCTAACTTTTTCAGGCCAGAATCTTTTGGACCTTAAAGCTATATATATATAATATATATTTTCATACTAAAAAATCGAAAATATATTATTTAAATACACATTCAGTATACACATTATGCAAATTCTTGTTCACACGATTGAAATTCATGGCAATTTTACGCAAAGTCCATGAGGCAATGGATTTATCCTTGAAAATTCAACAATAACATTATATTTGAAAGAACATTTTTACTTTTGATCAAATCGAAAGATAACACAAATACATTCGTAAATCATAACATCATAAGACTACTGTTAAATGTTGCTAAGTCTATATTTTAGGTTTTAAGAGTTAGCACTTTAAAAAAATATATTCTTATACATACAAAGCATCACACGGTTTCCGTGTCAGGTAAGGCATACAGGACAGAGCGCCAGACTTATCTATCGTGATTCACAGCTTTCGTCTCATCTCCTACACAGCTCGTACGATTTCCTTGACTATTTATATTTCCTTCTTTCAAAATGTCATCTACTATTTGATCCAACCATACTTTACTTAATATTTTTCTAGCACATCTTCCACTCACATTTGCACCGTATATTTGTTTTGTAGTCATCTTCATTTATTCGTTCTACATTTACATACAATATCCGGCTGCTCTTTTTCTTCTACTTAATAACCTTAAGTTCTCATTCATTCCTTATCACTTCATTCCATATTCTGTCATTATTACACACATTTCTACACCATTTTAGTATTTTCAATTATCTCGGAATTACTTGAGCAGTTCCGCATTTTTGTTCTTAAAATCTCAGATATAATTTTGTCGAAAATTCGTCAATATTTTATAAAGATTTTAGCAATATTTCTAAAACATTTTGTTTTTTTTAAAGTCATACATACAATGTATATTCCACTTAACATAACTGTATAGCCCTACCGGTTTCAAGGTGTTCACCTCATCATCAGGGGTTCACAAACAAGACTGAATTATGTTCGAACTAGTATCGACATACACACGCAACAATGTGCTGACTGCGATGATTTATATATAGGGGAGACAGGAAGATCTTTTGAAAAATTACTTCGTGAACACAAATCCGCCTAAACGAATGTTGTAATTTATTCAGAGGTGGCTAATCATTGTCATCAAGAAAATCACACATTTTCTATCGATGATGCCAAATTATTGCATATCAATAATTGCGGAAATAAATTGGGCTGATCCATTTGTTCGTTGCTGCACCTCGTAGTTGAGGATTCCCTCGCCATTCCAATGTCAATTTAGTTGGAAAATAAAGCTGTGCCGTGAAGCCATTTTATTCTCCTCTTTTTTGAGTGAGTTAGCTGTTGCACACCAGTAAACTCACCGACCCCATCGCTCTACTGGATTTGATGGCACACCTAAGTGACGCGCGTAGCACACCGGCATGTGTTTTCCTTTTTTATTGAAATAATAGATAGAGGTATCATTATACTCCCGAATATTACGCGGAAAAATTCCTGTGTTATTTGAGAGGAATAGCATAGTGCGGGGTTTGAACTGGAGACCTTCCGCGCAGAAATCCAGTGTGTTACCGCGCGGTCATTCATCTCAAAAACAAATTAGAGGCCCTGGAAATATCTAAGTCAATATATTGGGATGAACATCTGCTAAATACATACATTCTCAAGATCTCACCGCTGCTTGCTTAAGTTGTATCTTGCCTCCCTCCACCCTCAATCCACCACCCGATTTTATACCATTAGATACGTATGTATGTTGGGTATAATTCAGTCTTGTTTGTGCTCCCTGATAATGAGGTGAAAATCTTGAAACCGGAATATTTATAAAGTTACATTAACTGAAAATAATATCTAAACAAATTACAATGTCTTTAAACTTCTACAGTGTTAACGCCTTAACTATATATTCTATTTTTATTTGGTACTTGCCAACATTTGCCTGAAACTCCACGATATTTTATTTATTCGGTTAAATGTGAAGGATTTCTTTCTATCGCAAGGTTAATTTGCGCTGAATTTGCTCTATTGGTTTATATTTACCAAATGTCGATTGCCTTAGGTCTGCCTGAGACAAGGTCTTGACGTTTAACACTCGAATGATTCCCATCTCGATTATTTATGTTGCAAGCAAGTAACCAATATTTAATTCAATCATTGTAACTTTTCCCTAACCCGAGTTGTTCCGCTTTAGTCTGATTTATGTCGGTACTTTTGCAACGATACTCTAACGAAGTTAACTTATTGCTATTTATTTGTTTTATTTCAACGGTCAAACGACCTTTTTGATACAGAAAATAAAACAACATATAGAATTTAACATTAATATGTAAGGAGTGTTATAAAAAAGAAAAGAAAAACAGTTTAAGTCGTAAAACATAAAAAAAAACCTATACAACTCAATAAATTCATCCCGATAAGAACGAAAAAATTCTTTACTTTACTCCTGTAAGTAGTCAATCACATGGAAATCCATATAATGCTCATATTGATTGACTAACCTGTCCAATCTTATTATGCAAAACTTTTACAAAGAATTAATTGCAACCACTTCACTATGGAACCAAAAGTTTTGTCCGGTGGGCCTACAAAGAACGTGTTACATGCCAGGCTGAGTTAGTTTCGGACTATTGAAATACGATCTGACAATCTTGAAAAATGTAATAATATCAAGAATTTTCTTCTATCTGACAAGGTCGTAAGCCTAATCACTTTCAATGACAGACCATAATCCAACTCGTAACACTAGGTGTTGTCATAGTTCATAGAGATGTATGGCCGCGCGGTAACGCATTGTACTTCCGTACGGAAGGTCGTCAGTTTGAACCACGCACTGTGCTATTCCCTTCCAATGACGTATGCATTTTTTCCACCTAGTATTCGGGGGTATTCCCCCTATGAGGTCATATCTAGTCTTTCAAAAAGAGAACAATAAACATGCCCGTGTGCACCGATCGTCTCACTTCGGTGTACCATCGGACCCAGTACAACGGTGTGGCCATTGAGTTTGCTGGTGTGCAACGCCTCCACCCATTTAAAAAAATATACTCCACGACCCAGCTTCGCTTTCCAATTGAATTGACGTTGGAACGGCGAGGGGATCCACGACTACGAGGCCCAGCAACGGTCATAGTTACGGTTTAATATTTACTTTTAATTATTAATCTCATAGTTGCCGTTTACTATTTATTTTCAATAATATTGATGAATTCAAATAAGTATTTTTTTGTCATATGGTTTAATTTAATGATATAAAGGAATGGATCTAAACGAAAAAGTCGAGTACGCTGAATATATGCGCAACTTTCGGAGACAACAGCTTGATAGATACACAGCAGAGGAAGTCAATAAGCATCTTATTGCATATGCTCGGCAAATGCGAATTTCGTTCAGAGTAACATGAGCAAGATAATGAAGATAAAGCCATTAAACGTGGCGCCACAGAAGCTCAACAAAAGCGTGATTTTCGAAAAGTGCAACAACAGCAAGAGACTGAACAAGAAGCCAACGAGCGTCGTGCTAAAGAAACACACTGAATTCACGACTCTCGTCAACGTTCTGAGAGAAGACTTGAAGTTTGACATCATGATAAATTGAACAGAGTTTTAATTCATAACTGTGGTTTAAATACTGAATTCCAGTGCTACAATTTTCTCTATTTTGTAGCTGAGAGATCTCCTGGCAAAACATTAAAATATTGCTGCAATAATGCAAATATTCCTCTTGAAGATGAAAATGAATCACGTCAGTTTCCTCAATTTTTTATTGAGTTGCTAAGCAATCCAGATATTTCAGGCAAAAAAAATATTTTGAAACTTCTTTTAGCAGTTTTTATTTTCCAGTCTTTTCAGCTTGACAAGTGTTTAACTTTCAGCGTACATCACGTTATATTTCACGAGGTACAGCTAGTTATAACATAAAATTAAGATAAAAGGAGATATTTTCACGAAATAAAAACCTTTCTATTTGTGGTGGAACTACACTAATGCGGTGCATTCAGGTCCATGCTAACATGGAATGATGAATTATGTAAAGAGGGACTCAAAAGACCCAGATGATATCAATTATGCACGCTTCAGCCAAATTTACATTAACTTCAATTGAACCAGCATCTACATCTCTTGACACTAACAAAATAATCTAAGAAAACGGATTGAGGATAGCAACATTCAAAAATCATTTCCAGATGATAATTGATTCCCAATTGAACCATTATATCCTACTGTGAGCGAAACTGCAAGATGTTTATATCGAAAATCTTAAAATGAAATTTACCCTACTGAAATTGCAATCCCGAGAATTTAACAACGTGTATGAACAAATTTATTATAAAATATGGTGCTTGTAAACTAATAATACCTTCTCCGAAAGATAACAAGAATAGATCATTTTTAGTGAACTACGAGGGTGGTCCCAGAAGTACCCGACCTGACGTATAGATGGCGGTTGTTGCTTTAAAAAAATATTGTAGTATGGTAGAAAGTACTAAACTTATAAAGCTTAAGTTTCAAGTTTTAAGACGCTACAATCAACGGCGAGTATTATGCAAACTTATTGCAGCGTTTAAGTGATGAAATCAAGAAAAAACGGCCGCATTTGGCGAAAAATAAAGTGTTGTTTCATCAAGACAATGCACCAGTTCTCACATCCGTTATCGTGGTGGCCAAAATCAATGAATTAAAGTTCGAATTGCTTCCTCACGCACCCTACTCGCCAGATTTAGCCCCCTCGGATTATTTTCTTTTTCCAAACTTGAAAAATGGCTCGGTGGTAAAAGATTTGCCAACAATGAAGAGGTGGAATCTGCGGTTGATGGCTATTTTGAGGCGTTCGATGGTTCTCACTATAAACAGGGTATCGAAGCTATTGAGCATCGCTGGGAAAAGTGTGTTGAGCTGAAAGGAGACTATGTTGAGAAATAAAAATATTTTTTCCCAAATTTTTTGTTTTCTTTGTTAGGTCGGGTACTTTTGGGACTACCCTCGTATTGCTCACGAACTTTAAGTTGACGTGATGATATAATTTAGAAAAGTGTGGAAAAATAATGGTAAGTGATGAATTAAATATTGAAGAAGAATGAATGGGTATGAAAAATATATTTATACAAAAGTTGACTGTAAAAAATAATGCATGGTGGGATAAGAAAGTTAAGGATTTCATTTTATATAACGATATTACGTAAATGAAACGAAACGAATATACCGTAATCACGAGACATTTATAATCTTTAATTTATAAGTGTTATAAACAAGCAAAAGTCCAATTTACTTTCGATTTATTTTTTCGTGGATATATCACAAAAGTTACAAGTCTGAACAAGTTAGAGCGTGTATGGGCAGATACTACGCCGGCCACGTCCAATACATGGTCATGTGATCTTACGGTTAAAATTTAATATCTCTATTCTCAGTAATATTTCAACTAGAGCTGATAAAAACACGTGTTGTTTCGTTATATCTTAGTGTTAAAATTTAATATCACGTGGATAAATTTAATATCAAATTTCATTCAAAAGATGTTTAGATATTTTCTACTGGGTTTAGAATAACTCTATACAGATTGAAGGTTGAATATCTATTGATAATATGTTCCATTTGAGGAAAAGGTGAAGGTTTTTATTTCAAAAATTAATATACAGTCTGTCCTCAACTTTCGTATATTTCATTTTTGTAAAATTCGGTATTTTGTTCTCGTACGTTTACTAGTAACTAGTTTAGTTTTATACATTAAAGAAGCTATTTCTTACTCATCACAACTTAAATAGTTTATATTTTTTTAAATAACTCTCGCATTACTTTTTTGAAATCCATAATCAATATAAAATTAAAACGCCGTTGCTTTGTTTTATTCCACAAATAAAATGGTATAAAACCAAGCGACGGTGTTTTATTGTGATTTAATATGAAATAGTTAATTTTATGAATGAATTAAAATAGATGTCAACAACGAAGATATAGTAAATTGTGTAATTAAATCTTATTCAGAACCTTTGTCAAACGAAGACCTAATTGACCTACAAGAAGTGACTACGAATACAAACTGAAACAGAAGAAGGTGATGACATTCAAGAATACGAATGGAATCTTCATGCATCTTGAAAATCTTTTAGAACAATTCATAGAAACACGGCGAGCTTTAGAACTATCTACCAAGAAAAGATAAAGTATAGTATACAACTATCTATTGGTAAGTACGAGTACTATCAATAAACCACCGGATAGTAGTACTAATATGCTTCCTTAACTATATCTATTATACATATTATATGTATAATACATATTATTGTAGTTTTTTCTGTAAATTTTGCATTCATGAATATGTTATATTTTGCATATTTTGTTATATTTTGCATTCATGAATATATTTATATTGTGTAATAAATATTATAAAACGCACTTTTCCATGCTTTTTTTATATTTTTATAGCAACGTATATTCAACGTTCGTTTCAAGAAACAATTATATATAAAAGTCGAGGACTGCCTGTAATTTTGATACCTACTTATTTTTATTTACTTGAATAGTAAAAAGCATAAAAAAATTATCTTAATGTTTTCCTCGTCAAAGTATCACGTTAAAAATACACATAACTAGTTTTTCCTGACTCGTTGATTAACACAATATTCAAATTTATTATTTACCATTTACCGTGTTCTATGGTAGCCTGTACCGGCCATGTCTACCGAAATGGTACTGCGATGAAAATCGAGTCAATAATTTCTGAAGGGATTTCCATTCATCTTTCATCGTCGTTGCTGGCCCTGGTCAAGGTCAAGGATCTCCTCTCTATTCTGGTGTCAATTCAGTTGGAAAGCGAAATTATACCATGGAGTTTGATTGTACCATGGAGTTTGAGAATTTGATGTTTTCTTAATTGAGTGAGTTGTTGCACACCAACAAACTCACTTGCCACGCTGCTGTACTGGTTTTGATGACACACTGAAGTCAGACGATCGAAACACACTGGCATGTTTTTTTTTTCCTTTTTTTTTAAAGAATACCTATATATAACTGAACACATAGGGATCCTTATACTCCTGAATACTGTCAATCAAGCGGCGTAATTTCATTCCAACCGTACTGAATGTATATTATTATAAATGGTAATATTCCATCAATTTTTCAGCTATTATTTACTCAAATTGCTTGAACGGATTTTTGGTGTCATTTTGAAGCTGTAATAAAATAACCTGTTTTTTTTTAGTTTATGCTTTTTTACTACCGGAAAGGAAAAAAATCGATACCAACCAAAAACAGATGGGTCCATTGTATGGCAACGATTCGTGTGTTATTTTTTTCTTTTAATTCTGTTATTGTGATACGTCATTCATGGTATCCGCTATGCAAGGCCGACTGCAATTGATGCCGACCAAATAAAGACTTAGATCGAGAATAACCAGCATTATGTGACGCGAGAGATTATTGAAAATATCGAAAATCCCCGTCATATTGATACAATTTTAAGTTAGAATTTGACCTTAAAATGGAAAATTAAATATCCAATATTTATTTATGACCGTATAACGCCAAATAACACTTGATAGGTGAACAGCAAAAACAAGAAAACAGAATAAGAAGAAGTTCTCTTCGAGTCCACATTCGAGATGTCTGCATTTTTAATAGATCTTTTTGAATGAGAGAGAAACAGACATTTTTATTCGGTCCAATGAATGATGTCATCCTGTTAAGTGCCAAGCCTTTCGTTATTTACGCGTACAACTAATTTATAAAATTTCTCAAGAAAAATTTTAATATTTTTTTTCAAATATATGTTATCTAATAGGCATAAATCACCTTAAGGCGAATAGGGTGTTACATATCTCATGTTATTAAAAAATAAACAACCATCATCATCATCAATATCAACAATAACAACAATATGACATATATAGCGCTGTTTTATAAAAGTTAATCACCTCAATTTTTGTATTATTTTGTAATTTATAAAAGTCTTTCTACATGTATTATCTCCCTTAATGTATATGATTCTCTTCAATACATCAAGGTGGGCACTAAGACACCATTGTGTACTATATTTTTTTAAATTAGCACAAAAAAAACAGTACTACGTTTATCGTGTTGCCTGCTACAACACACCTTTTAATATATCTATCTATCTTAACCATCTCTGTAAAACATGATTTCCTGATAGTAAAATTTCTCTACTTGCTCCCATATTTCATTGTTCACCGTATTAAAATTAAATTACATTAAAGCTAAAACAAAATATAAAAAAACACTTATAAACTGTAGCCATCAACATCTACATCACGCCGTGTCCCTATTAGGTTAGGCAGAGTGAACAGATCCTTCTTTCTAGCGTAGCATAGATATTTTGCTTTATCTACGTCGACACGCCTCATCATGCATACTTTCGTATTATAAATAATTTTCACTCTTTCAAAATTTGATTCATTTAGTGGTGCCACGTTTTTATATATATTGTTTATTATTTTTATGCTTAACTTGTGATTTTCATACTTGATTTTTTCAAAATGATAAATCATGAAAAATATATGCGATAGTGATATCTTAAAGGATACGAACGAGGCCATGTGGAAATGTTGAACCATCAAGGAAACCCCACCCCGTTAACTGGTTGACCTCCAGTGAATATCTTAGAAACTAGTGATCTAAAAAAATATTTTGGAAACTAGGCTCAAAAAATGTCTAGAAAACTAGTGATTTAGAAAATAGTATTTATAACCAGTGATTCACAAATATCTTGGATCAAGAAAACTAGTGACTCGAAAAATATCTTTAAAACTAGTAATCACATTTTTTTTTTTTTTAACTTTTAATCCGAGAAATCTCCCGAAAATTAGTGACACTAAAATATATATTTTAAACAAGTGATCTAAGAAATATCTTATATGCTAGTAATGCATAAAATATCTCGAAAACTAATATAGTTATCTAAAATATCTTGGAAATTAAGTTATCCAAAAAATATCCCGAAAACTAGTGACACAGAAAATATCTTTCAAACTTGTGATGAATCAAGTCAGATTACATCAAAATAGTATTACATTTATAAACGTACTATTTTGATGTAATCTGGCATAAAATGACGGATTGAAAACAGTTTTATCTTATGTTTGCGTTCCTTAATGCTCTTAACACATTCAAATACTTAATAAACATTTTGGGACTCGAATAAAATTTATAACAAATTGAAAAATAGGTAAAAAAATAGCATGAAAAAGCTCCCAAAAAATAAGTATGCCTGTTCATTTTTTCCTGCAACAGATTACATCTAACGATCATCTTTGGAACTTTGAGTCCATTACCATCGGAACTTTGCGTTTGAGCTGTCAAGACTGTGTGTGCGATAAATAAAAATAATAATAAATAATCACTATAAACCAATATATACAAAGGCGTATTCATCCACATGATAGCTGACAATCATATTCGATAACGAAATAATTGCCTATCATAAATTGTGATGTTTCGATTTGTTCGATTTTCGATTTTGTGCGACACATTTATGTAAATAGTGGGAAATTCGATTAAATTTCATTCTGTCGACATAAAAGAACTGTGTGTTATTGAAGAAATAACTGACATTGGAAGAGAGCTAGGTTTATATAAAATAGACAATATATTCTTGAATTATTTAACCTCACACATAAGAACTCACCAATCTTCAAATACGTGTATAATTAAAAATTAAAATGCTGTTAAATCTACATGAAATATATACGTTTAAACCCAACTAGTTTCAAGTCATATGCAAAATTTAAAACAGTGTTTAAATGTTTGATTGTATTTTAATAAACATAAATTTCCACAGTGTTAACGCTAAAACTCGAAAAAATAATAGTGATTTTGTTGATTAAGAATAATAAAAGTGCGTTTTTTGAAGACTATGTATGTATGACAGTTTTGAAGCTGAAGAAGATGAATTGTCTGAACGAATTCAATAAAATATTTTGCGCTCTTTAAACTCTAATGGAACTAATTATAAATGCTTATCCCAACATTGAACGAATCATACGAGTCCATTGAAGTTTGGAAAATATGTTGGCTTGTACATAATGTACGAGGGGGAAAAAACGACATCGTTGTTATGAATCTGCCCTATTTGTTTTTGTTTTAAATATTTTTTGGGTCTATTTTATAATATTTTTTTAAAATTCTACATTCATATTATAATGATAGAAAAAAATACGCATTTTAGAAATAATTTATAATATTTTATAATGTAGTATTTTTCGATTCGTGCGGAACTTTTCAAGCAGTCTTGTGAAGTCGGAAAATAGTTTCCGATTTCAACTCCGACTTTAGGAAGATTAAATGTTTGAATCCGACTGCGGGTCCGATTCCGACTTCAACTATAATACATATATTACGAGTATTAACCATATCTTATACTTAATAACATGGCGTAACTAGATAAATGTAGATTTTTTGGAAATAATGTCTACGGGGATGCAATAAGGAAAATATATAGGGTGTCAATTTTTGAAAGAAGGCGGAATAAATACATTAGGAAACAATGCATGGATAAAATAGATGTTTGAAGTAAAATGAAAAGCAGCTTTAAGTTTGGACATAGGGAGAGGGTGAATGGTGAAATAATGACTAAGCAAGTATACAAGTCAGCTATGCAAGGTGTGCGTGGAAGAGGTATTACATACTGAGGAAAACGTGGCTGGACCAAATAAACCTGATTTTGAAAGAAAGTAAGGTGAGTAGTAGAAGATTGTGCATGTCGAGATGTGTGAACGTGGAGAAGGCGAAAATGGTGTGCTTGGGTAAACAAATTTGGAGCTCTGTTATCTCTGCCTACCCCACAAGGGGCACGGCGTGATGATATGTATGTACTCGTATGTCTACGGGGATTCCTCATCATTGTACACTATATTTGTACTAGATGATACATTATTCATAATTTCATAATGTAATGTATGATAGACGATAAGTTTAAAAAAATGTAAAATATTGTCGGTGTCGATGTAGAATATCATCTTCTGACTCTGCCTCCGTCTTCACAAAAAACCAACCGACTCCACGACTCCGACTTATGACTCTGACTTATGAATCCGAATACGACTTTACAGCCCTGTTCAAAATTTACAGAGATATATATCGTTTCAAACTGAAAATGTTCATATTTTTTGTCAAAGACTATAAAAATGTTTCAGTATCGACATCAACTATTCGCTCCTTGAAATGGGTTACTGCTACTTGTTTCTTTATATATTTAACACTGCATTGTAAAACAATCTGGCGAACTTATTGCCTGGCGGCAATATCTTCCAACCAATCAGACAAAATTAAATAAAGGAATTTTCATGGTCACAAAAAAATATTTAAAACATTATTCACCTGTACAAAATTTAAAAATATACATAGTAGCAGTTAAAGTGAGATATCATCAATCTAAGGAAAACATTATTCACCTGTACAAAATTTAAAAACATACATAGTAGCAGTTAAAGTGAGATATCATCAATCTAAGGAAAACATTATTCACCTGTACAAAATTTAAAAACATACATAGTAGCAGTTAAAGTGAGATATCATCAATCTAAGGAAAACATTATTCACCTGTACAAAATTTAAAAACATACATAGTAGCAGTTAAAGTGAGATATCATCAATCTAAGGAAAACAGAAATGATGATCGAGAGGAAAAAATAAGGAATGAAACACGTTATATTACTGACATGAAGTTAAGAGTTTTTCTGATCGTTTTCGAAACATGTCAATAACATGTTCCAGTATTTCACTGCATGGACAGCAAAGGTCGACGTAAAAAAAGAACGGTGAACTGGGAAAGCCAATAAACAATCTATGATTCAGCGTAGCGCAAATCCTTAATCGAAAAGACGCTCAATATTCTCGGCGAGATAAGAGGTGGCGGCGAAACAGTTTAGAATATTTTAAATAAATGTACCTATATACACACTTGAAAAGGAAGTTTAAGTAAACGGCACTGTGTATACACTTTTTGGGATATTCTATATTTATTATGTATTCTAATATTTGACTGTATTTTTTGTAAATAAAAGTAAAAGTGAAATGACCGCATCATAAGAACTATTAGCAAATCTGTAATTTGTCAGCTATTCCAAAGTATGTTTTTCATGTTGAGTGTCCCAACGTAAAAAAGTTATTGCCGTACGACAATTGCTTAAAAGCCAGAAAAAACATTAAAAGGTTTGCCGGACTCCTCCTTTGGGAAACCGGCGTGAAGGTAGACGTTCCACCAAGGAAGAACGTCGTTTAATCGATTTATTTTGTTTTTACTTCATTTCATCCCCAATCGAATGGCCGTAGTCGCCATTTTATTATCCTTACACTCGACTTGTTTTACTTTTTGTAATATTTTTAATCTTTCAATAATAATGAATTCTGTTCCGAGTTGGGGCGCCCTTTAGGATAGTCTTTTCTCGAAACAGAGCTATATACTTTGACATTTTATTATTATTCATTATTTATACGCAAATCTATTATAAATACTATTTTTTATTATTTCTTTGTTTTTATTTTTTTTTGCTTTTTTTAAATTAATTTAACACTCAATTCAAAAATTCACACTCTATAATAAAAATAACCGATTTTTTTGTGTTTATTTTTTGTAACAATATTTTTTATACACTTAATATTGTACACTAACACACAATGAATAAAAACACTAAAATGAATAAATATCACTAAAATTTATTTTCAATTACCACAAACTTGGATTTTGGGACTTGTACTAAATTTCAACCCACTCTAAGTAAGATGAAGTTTCGAACAAAAATAACGACTCGAGATTTGTAGACAGTTATATATATAGTCTACGGAGTAACCCTGACTCAGCCAGACCGACCGCCCGAATGACTATAAATCCCAAGGATTTGAAGGCAGTGGTTTCACCATTCACACATGTTGCGCGCTGCCAAAAATTTACATTAACTATTTTTCAATTTCAAGACAACCTTTATTACATGGGCGTAACATCTCCGGAAACAGCGAATTAAAAAAAATGTTATTTGTATATTAATTATATAACAAAAAATCTAATTTTTACTTCAAAAACTATGCAAATAAAATTGGTTTTATTATATAAACTCATATAATTTCAATATGACTTTAATTTAGTGAGATAAATCATCCTAATTTTGGTGGGGTGCCTATTGTAAAAAAAACGAAATTCGAATGAAAACAGCAACCAATCAAACCTCTAACTATAAAACATAAAATACTCGTAAATCAAAATTAACAACAAAATTGAAAAACATTACAATTTGAACACATAAAACGGGAAAACATTTGTGTACATAACAGAAAAATAATAAGAAATATAGCAAAAGTCATCAAAATAAAAAAAAGCAATTTAGCTTTTTAATTTAAAACTTCTCTTCATTAATCAAAATTCATTGGAAATTAAAATAAATATAGCAAAAAATGAACTGGAATAAAGATGTCGAACGGGAATGTATCTACATACGAGTACATACTCTACGAGTATGTTACTCGTACCATATATGGACGGTTATATGCTGACGATATGGTATGCTAAGTGGAGAGTGAAAATTAATTACAGCGTATTATAAGTAAATTATACGTGAAATTAAGCGAAAAGATTTGTAAATGAATATTGCAAAATCCAAAGTCATGGTAACTGAAAAGGGTGAAAGGAAAAGTATATACGATATCAGGGTCAACAATGGAAGATGAGAACCAGTTAAATAATTATGCTACTTGGGAATTACCTACAATATGTTCTCAGACCTAATGATGTCACAAAACCATCTAATAATCTGTCACTTTTGACGATATTGTATAAGTCATTGGTAAGAAGCCATCTGGAGTATGTCTCTGTAATATGGAACCCTAACTTTAGGTTGTACGTTGATTAAGTTGAGTTTCAGCGTCGATTTTTGAGGTGTCTGTATTATAAAGAGGGGTTGCTAAGTTTTTTTTTTGAGTTGCGCAGTGATAGATTATCATTTTAATCGCTTGAGGCTCATAGACGTACTTTGGATCTTGTATTTGTTTATAAAGCCTTGAATAGTCTTATGGACTCACCTGCGTCTCTGGAACGTATTGATTTGAGTATTCCATCTCGCTCTCATAGAAAATCTGCTTTGTTCAGTGTGGCTCTGTTCAGTGTGGCATATTTATTTGAACACTGTCAAATTTTAGGAGGATGGTGGCTGGATTGACAGGGAAATGAGTGGTTTTTATTCTCCATAAATTGTATAAAATTAGTAATATTTTCACTAATCTGCTGACATGGCGATACGGTGCACGAAATGAACACTGCTAATTGGGATTTTTATCCTTGGTATTATTTATAAATTATGTTTTGTGTTAAAATATTATTATTAATTTCCTATAAGTGGTATTTCAAATAAAAGAAAATATTTTTTTTATTGTTGAGCAAGTCCAACAATATAAAATATCTGGGATGCTGGCTGAATGATCAATGGGGCCAGCCTCAAATGATCAAAGTAAGAGTGGAGATGGCACAAAGCTGTTTCTTCAAAATAAATGATCTCCTCTGATACAAGGATTTCAATCTCCACTTGTGTATGCAAATTTTGTATTGCTAGATATTCTTCGTGTGGCGAGTTTTGTATTGCTAGATATTCTTCGTGTGGCAAATTTTGTATTGCTAGATATTCTCTATGGCGTTGAATCATGGTCACTGTCTTAAGTCACCAGAAATAATTATTATAGAAACCTTTGAAATAAGGTACTATTGAAGAACGATGAGAGTCTCAGTTGTTGACAAAATCCATGATTGACATCTTGAAGCGGGCAAATAAAGACAGAAATTTTATCCACAGTAAAAAGTAGAAAGCCAATGTCACTTTGGACAACTGAAAAATATGAGATCCGTCAATTAATATTGCAAGGGAAAATTCAAAATAGAAAAAGGGTGGGCAAAAGACGCGTCTCCTGGTTGAAGATTTTACGGGAGTAGTTTCACCATAGTAGTATACGAGTATATTTATTTAGAGCTGCTGCCTACAAGTTTAAGATAGCCATGGTGATCGCCAGCCTCAGAAGAGGAGACGTTAAAGGAAATGAATGGGAAACTGTATAATGTCTAGCGTGTTTAAGTTAATACTTTTAATTTTTAACACCACTAATTTTAGAATAATTGCGCTCATTTTCTTTAATATAATGAAATATAATTTAGTGATATGATAGGTTATATATCAGGGGTCGGCAAACGGGGATCGGCCCGCGGGTCAAATCCGATCCGCCATCTCTTTTTTACGGCCCGCGAGCTAAGAATGGATTTTACAATTCCAAATTCTTTAACATTTCAAAGTACGCGTTATAACGGAACGGCTGACCACCAAGTTGAGGAGTTGCGAGATACGATCGTATGTGGCGCTCATATCATATATCCTCGTATTCGGTGGCCTCTGCTATAACGCCACGCAGTTGTAATTCGGCAGCGTTCCAGTGCCGCGTGTATTGTTGTTATTTTTCAAAGATAAAATACGTGAAATATCAATACAGGTCAGCATTCATAGATTAACATTTGCAATCAATTTTGAAGGTATGGAGTACTAACTTTGAACCCAATTTGGTGAAATGTTATCTCAACAAAGCAATTCCATTCTTCTCATTAGTAGAACCGTATTTCAAACAATTGTATTTTTTTAAATCGACTCATTACTATTACGTTACATTTTGTTTGATTAATTTGTGAAAACTTTTTTTTTCTTGTTATTTAAGTAGGCCTACCTAACATATGTTATATATGATAAATATCCTCGAATTTGCCTCTTGGACCACAGAACCTAAAATATTTACTGTTTGGCACTTTACAAAACATGTTACACCATTGCCTTTCAAATAATTCGGCTAGTAAATTCGACGACGCAAAAAAACGTACCATAAACCAGTATTTGGTCGAAAAGAAAATCTAACGCATCGACAAATAAAAAATACGACTTTACTGTTTTTTTTCAATTTCGCCTGGTGAGTTTATTGACATGTGGCAATCTCTTCCAACCAACCAGAAAGATGTTTTAATGGACCCTAAGTGAAAACCAGACTGGAATTCCATTTAAAAAAATCTGGATTCCAGCGGGGATCGTACCCGCAACCTCCGGATCGGCAGATGTTTTATACATATAAAAAACAGATTTACTGTTTTATGCATATAGAAAACAGACTTTACTGTTTTATAAAGATAGAAAACAGACTTTACTGTTTCATAAAAATAGAATTTTTTTTATCATTATTGAAAACATAATTTTTTTTAATTGTCTTATTTATTATCAACAATAAAACATTAACATTTTTAATTCCCGATGGTACCCAAAAAAGATCCCAAGTCTAGTAAAAGAGTTCGTCAGGTACCAATGATCGCACGCGCTGAGTACGTGTGTGAGTGTTGTTGCCTTTTTATGTGCTGTAGTGTTACCAACACCTGCATTGATAAACCGCGAGCTCCGTGCCCACTACTGTCCGAATTACCAATTCGCATATGTTAAACAGAATTACGAAGGAAAAGAAAACAATTTGAACAATTTCCATGGAAAGGCGAACCCCGGAGTGCAAATACAAGTACATAATGCAAAAAAAACGCCATTTTGTGGATAAAAGAACCAATGAATATGCAAAGACTGTGACAATCTCATTAACAAATTTTGTATATACCATATGTGATAAATACCAGGGCTGTAAAGTCGGAGTCAGAGTTGTTAAGTCGGTTGGTTTTTTGTGTCTACTGCCGCGTTTTCGTACTTCCAGTAGCACTTCAAAATAAACTCACTTCGTTCAAAACTTAGTCTGGTTTCAGCCATTATTTCTCAACGGTTAAATCTAAAACAAAAAAAAACAGCAAGTTACGAGTTATAAAGTGTGGATACATTTTTTTGCGACGCCCTGTATATTTGGAGCTGGAGCCGGAGTCGGAGTGAAACATTTAAAAATTTTAGAGTAGGATTTTTTTGCCGATTCCACAACACTGCTAAATACTAAAACACTCATTTGCATACCTGATTTTTTTTTCTACGCACTAATAATAAACTTTGCAAAGTCAAAGTAAGTTCAGTTCAATCTCACAACCACTCACGATGTTATGGGGTACAAAATAAGTCCCCATCCAACGTGATCTATACTAAAAGATCGAAATCTTTACTTTTATGAGCGCGACGTCAGTAAGTGACAAAGAAGGAACTACTCAAAAGGGGCTCCTCTTTCGGGGACACAACTGAATATGAAAAGAATAGTAGCGATGACGGACTTAAAGTTCGACGTCACGGGAAAAGAAAAATGACTCGCAGCCCAATAAATATATTTATAAAGCGGCTTAAGGCATGCAGTTCTAACAGTCCAGCAAGTTGCCAGTACTTTCATAGAATACTGCAAAATTTTCCTTAACACCACTAGATCGGAATAGACAATCTAAGACGTAGAGATCCCTTCGGAAATTATTAACTCGATTATCGTCGCAGTACCACTAAATGTAATCCATGAATTGATCTAGATATTTGTAAAAATTACAATAGGGCAAAGGGGCAAGATTGAAGCTAAAAAGTTTGTCATTAGAGCTCCCATGGCCAGAGATTAATTGATTAGTCCAATATTTTGAATACAAGGAAAAATGCAAGGGAAAAAATTTAATGTCAGTCTAACTACGAAAGATGACGGCCATCGATGTTGCCAAGATGACAACTGGACCCTTAGGCAGGCTTTAAGAATAACGTGAGGAGTCCTCTCCAGCAAGAAGTGAAGGCAGGCATCATCTATCCTCGCGAGTTGACCCTTACGGAGAAGGATAATCGCAATGTGACGCTGGACCTCCAAATCCAACGGAGCGAGCCCTGATAAGATCTAAGAGCCCTGAGAGTGCTTCAGCCGAGCTTGTCATGTAAGCCTTGGCGATAATTATAATCAACAGCGCCCAGAGCATCCTTCATCCAGCATCAGCGATCAGCATGTCACCCTTAGTCAAGAAATAGTCTGCCAGGTCATTTCTAATTTTTTAAACGCTATCCGGAGAACGAGGGATTTTCTTCATGGAAAAAAATAAATAACTTCATTACAATACCTCCGGGTGACTTTCAATAATCCTCCATTGACTCCGATAGACCGGTAGACTGAGCTGACAAGCTACAGGGAATTTCCCGGTGTGCTGAAATATTCAGTGTACAATTTAAAAATCGTAAATAAAACGAAATACATTTAATTTGATCATCAGTCCATGGACAAGGAAAGCTTTTTGTCTACTATCACCGTAATATCACAAAAGTGTGACTAACAAATAAACAGAAGCTACTCGTAGAACACGGCCGATCTTTTGGAATGACATCTGGTGAAGTTAGTGTCACGGTATTCTAGACCCGAAGTGATACGCTTTCTCTTTTTAGTACATTTGCAACATTTTTAGAATGCTACCGTTTCTGCTAGAACTTATGAATTATTTTTAAAACATTTCAAAAACTTTTGATATTTCTCAGTATAACAATTAAATATATAACATTTAATGGACTGTCAGTCAGGTAAGTTATTTTATAGTCTTCAAATATAAATTAATTGTGACTTATACAAATCGTTAGTATGTGTCTATTGAGCTTAAATTTTGAAATTTAATTTGTTTTATAAATAACTATCAAATGCTAAGATGAAATACATCAAAAGTTATTGACTTACACAACTGTTGATTTATATGATTAATTATCGTAAACATTGTTGAATATTTACTGGTTTTATGTTTTTAAATGCCTTGACTTGAATTAATTCAACGACTTTTAAAATCGCAACACTCTAGCCATGTTTTACGTAACACTATTATACTTTGTTTTTAAATCGCGTCACTCTAGGCATGTTTTACGTAACACTTTTATACCTTGTTTTAAAATCGTAACACTAGGTATGTTTTACGAAACACTCTTTTATACCTTATTTTTAAATCGCAACACTAGGCATGTTTTACGAAACACTATTTTAACATACACCTTGTTTTTAAATCGCAACACTAGGCATGTTTTACGTAACACTCTTTTGTACTTTGTTTTTATATAATTTATTAGTACTTTATTTTTATATCATATACATTTTGCCGTTTACTTAAATAAATAAATAAATGTTATTTAGTATGACCTTGACTTTTATCTTGTGACAACAACTCTTGGTGAAATTGAACAGTCGTATTTGTTCATACAACCGCGTTCGATTTTGTGCACACACGGTGGCGTTGTCAATAATAGTTTTCCGTCAATTTTTTATATATTTTTAAATGATCGATTGTAATGCATTTCAAGTACTGAATACTTTCAATTGCACGGATAAAACCGTGTGTCAAAGAACAGTTGATCGTCGTCGTTACTGCGTGTCGTAGTTGAGGATCTCTTCACCATTCCAACGTCAATTCAGTTGGAAGCGAAGCTGTGCCGTGGAGTTTTGTGCCTTTATTTATTTTCTACTATTTAAGGGAGTGAGCCGTTGCACACCACCAACTCACCTATCACACCGCTGTATTGGATCCGATTGCACACATAAGTGAAACGATTGGAGCACACCGACATGTTTTTTTTAAGGAATAGATATATGATCTGCTTATAGATATGACCAAAGTCTACTTTGGTATCTTTATACCCTCGAATGCTAGGCGGAAAAAATGTTTATGTTATTCGTGGGGAATAACATAGCATGAAATTCGAACTGGCTCTAAGAACAGTTGATACATACGTACCATCACACCATTTTCTTATTGGAGTAGACATATAGGACAGAACGCCTGATTTTTTCTATCAAACCACAAATCTTTCACCTTGTGTAAATCCATACACATTATTATACAGCTCCTACGATTTCATTGACTACATTTGCTTGTTTCAAAATATCAATTTGTTGGTCCCCCCTTACTTTCCTTCCTTCTACCATGCCTTCCACTCACGTTTGGTAGTATATTTTTTGGTTCGTCTTTCTCAGAGTGCTCTTATTCATCGTACTTAATACACCAGCTTTATAAGTATAATTCAATAATAAGTTCACATTCATCCTCAATATTTTTTTCCAATTCCTATCATACATTGTCACCTCATGTATTCTTCTCAGTGCATACATGTCTACATTCAGTCGGTTTCCACATCCATGTTTCACTCCAATGCATCAAAGTTAGTAATTAGACAGACTCCGTGGCCTAGTTGGTAAAACACTTGTCTTCCAACCCGGGAGCAGCTACGTGTTTCATTCCCGTTGGTATTCGATGTTATTGAAAAGGATACCAGTCTAGTTTTATTTTATTTTAATTGTATTACAATACACATTCTTTTATCGGCCATTAAAACAGGTTACAAGAGTAATAATACTCAAATTAGAATATTGAGTGTGCATGAACATAAAAACAACTTGTCACAAATATTATAAACATTTACATGAATCATATACAAAAATATATCGAATTACAGTGCGCAGATCCATACCACCCACCATACATAAAAATACAAACTTTAGACAGGTCAAGATTCAGGCAATCAAAGGCCCTAACATACAAAAGAAAGAAAAAAATAAACTAAGGAGTTTATAAAAAAATAAGCTTACGCACAATCAATCCACTCCAACTAACAAAAAATAAGCTTACGCACAATCAATCCACTCCAACTAACAAAAAATAAGCTTACGCACAATCAATCCACTCCAACTAACAAAAAATAAGCTTACGCACAATCAATCCACTCCAACTAACAAAAAAAATCTTACCGAAACTAGAACATATTTACAGATATCTCGAAAAGTTTAAAAGAAACAAAGTCAACGAAAAGAGAGAATAAAATCAAAAACAATCACACACACTGTTGATGGTTTGTACTCGGAGTATCGGTCCGACTTTGGGACACATTACTCCTTCATCGGACTTATGAGACTGACGTGGGATATTTTTTGGATATTTGGGGGTCCAAATATCCAAAAAAAAGTCACGCCAAGGCGACTGATTTGTGGTTTAGAGTTTAGACAAACACAAACGCTCTCTAAGAGAACTTTTAAAGACATTAAAACTGTCACCAAATATGCCCGAGACTGCAGGATAGTCTTCACCCAATCGATGCAATCTGGGTACGGGAGAATACGAGTAATAGTTAGTTCTACAACTCATGCACCGGAATATATTCTGCAGTCTCATACTTCTTGATGAAATTCGGAAGTCAAACAATTCCAGTAAATTTGGACAGTCAAGTATCCCAATCACTATTTTGAAAAGCAGGATCAAATCAAACATCACTCTACGATCGGAGAATCTCACCTAGTTCAGACGCGATAACAACATATTACAGTTTACATCATCATTTGTAAGACCGAGCCTAAACCTGATATGACCCAAAAATCTGTGCTGCGCCCTTTCCAGAGCGTTCGAGTGAACTGCGTAATAAGAAGTTCAAATACTAGAGCTGTATTCCAGTTTACTCCTTACCAAAGTGCAATAGATAATCTTGGTTGTATGTAATCCTTTGAATTCCTTTGAATATCTCAATTATCTTTTCAACATGGGTTGAAAAAAACAAGGCACAGTCGAAAAACATTCCCAGATGTCGCATTTAAAAATTATCAGAATTTAAAACACGTTTAAGTTGTTTTATTTATTTATTTAACACTTTTATTGCAAATACAATCTGTCGGGCTTATTGCCAGGCGGAAATCTCTTCTAACCAACCAGGCAAAATTAAATAAAGCAAGTTACATGGTCGCATAAATCATTCAAATTATTATCCATTCCCACGAAATCCATGAACGCATATGCCCACAAATCCCACAAAAACGGGCAATCACCCGAACATTTTCAGTCGCTTCTTAAAGCACGCCAAGGACGAAGCGAGTCTAACATTGATTTATAACTGATTCCAGTCTCATTGCAAGGTCAGTAAAGGACGACGTAAAAAAAGAGGAATGGTGAACTGGAAAGGCCAATAAACAATCTCTGTTTTGATAAAGAAACAAAAATTTTCAGCATGTTTTTTTATTTCATTTATTACATTGACTCTCTTATAATCGCATTTTTATCAATTAACAGTGATTTCAAAAATTATTCTAGTATGAGTGAGTTGCCCTTTATAAAAAATAATACATAAACTAGATCTAATAATTTTAAGAAAATTGTGTCGAAACATTTTTTGTTACAAAAGGGTAAAATATCGTGTCAAATAATCTCATTATAACGAATACTAAAGTAACGAAATTTTCAGAATAACAAGTATTTCTGTTGAATCGAATGGACGTACACAAAATAATATGTTGAACAAATCCCGTTTTAACAAATTAATAATTTCAGTAAAAGGAACATCGGGCGTCAATGCCACTCGAGGGGATCCAAATCAACATGTTTGGATGAAACAAGCAATATTTAACGAATTTCAACGCCCAAATGGAAATATAAAAAAGAAAAAATCTTATTTTAGATGATAATTGCACAGCATATGCAATATGTAATTTAACATTCGAACTAGAATACGTTCAAGTTACATTTTATATGATAATTGCTCAGCATATATAATATGTAATTTAACATTCGAACTAGAATACGTTCAAGTTACATTTTATATGATAATTGCTCAGCATATATAATATGTAATTTAACATTCGAACTAGAATACGTTCAAGTTACATTTTTTGTGATAATTGCTCAGCATATATAATATGTAATTGAACATTCGAACTAGAATACGTTCAAGTTACATTTTATATGATAATTGCTCTGCATATATAATACTCGTATATAATTTAACATTCGAACTAGAATACGTTCAAGTTACATTTTATATGATAATTGCTTAGCATATATAATATGTAATTTAACATTCGAACAAACGTTCAAGTTACATTTATACTTCCAAATTGTATAGCATTTTTGCAACTTTTGAATCTGGAAATTATACGTGCAGTAAAAATGCATTTTAGAAGAACGTGACAGTGAAAATGGTGTTATGCCACCTGCTATGAAAAGATTTCGTTTTTAGATATTATTGAAAATTTTCGAATTTATCTATCCTGTAGCAGTGATGTCTTGGAAAATATTTTCATAAAATTACGTGTATTGAAAATACAATTATGAATACCGCTAAGAAAAGTTTAATCCAGTCAATTTACCACCACTCTTTTAAAAAATTGTGAATTTACGTAACTTTTGTTTTTTTTTTGTACTATATTTTTCTCCCTTATTCAGTATAATGAAATATTTTTATGGTCCCATAAATTTCGTTATGATGGAATTTGACCTGTATAGCGGAAAAAAATATTTGAAATGTTAACACTTATGAATAAAGATTAATTCGTTATTTTCACGTACGAGTAATAAAAATCGAGTAATAAAAATTTGCATTCTATGTTCGGAAGGTTATCGAAAAGTTGCTTAACAATACTAATTATTCAAAATAGCTTAAACAACATTGACCTTTTACAGCCTCTATATCGTGACTAACAAATCACGTCTGAGTACAAAGCCCAGATCATTTCTATCTATGAGGAGAATCGATGGATCTTCATCAGTCATCATTCCCTTAAAGCAGGCCAGGGCAAACTTTTTAACGGTCGGGCCGCATATGTATCTCGAAATCAACGGTGAGCCGCAGACTTTACCTGATCCACATATACGAGTATATAATGTAAGAGATTTTTTCCACATTACCGTTAATTTGGAACTAGAAAAAAGACAACTGCACAAATGCATCTAATAAAAGTATGTAAACGGGATGTTATTCTTAAATATTTTGTAGGATATTTTCGTTGAGATCTGAATATGATATCGATTTCGGGTACTCATAGATTGGTACTAAAATGGAGAGTTTACTTGGCCCTGAAAAATACCAATCCTCATTAAAACTATGGCTTCCCCAAAAAAAATCTTTTCTTTTATACATGTTAACGAAAATTGGAAAAATAATTTTAATTTGATCGTTTACTAGGAAAAAAAGTAACAGTGAGATTAAACGAAAATATCTAATGAAACAAGATAATTGTAACACACGTGTGCACCTAATTAAATCAACTAGTGGATGCGTAACTTTTGCAATTGCGCCTGCGGCACGCGCACACAACATTAAAGTACCGCGCACCAGATGCCGTGACAGAAAAAGGTCGAAAATATGGTAACCGGTGTCTTTTTTCAAACTCAAGATTTTTTCCACATTTTTTATTTTTTAAATCCATAGCTTACGGGCCGCAAAAAAATGGACAGCGGACCACAATTTGTTCAGGCCTGCTTTAAAATGTTACAAAGATTTTTGTCCACTAAAATTGAAATTTTACTCGCGCAATATCTGCCGTTTCCAATGTGAAAAATAATCACAGATTTGTCGTATAGTATTTTTTGTATAATATCCTTAACTACCCCGCCGCTCTTGAACATAAACTCATTAAAGGTCTGTCCGGATACATATTTGCTGAAATTTAAGGATTTTTTTATTTCAGTCCACATTTGTCGTATACAGTACAATCTGGTGGGCTTATCGTCTTGTTGTAATCTCTTCCAATCAACCAGAAAGATGTTAAAGAGGCCTTGAGTGAAACTCAGACAGGTGTCATTGTAACAAATCCGGGTTCCAACGTAAATTGTACCTGAAAACCCGGGATTGGAAACAGGCGTCTTACCAACTAGGCAACGAAGGTCGTCCAATTTACTTTCGAAAATAATTTATATAGACTAACGTTACACACCGTGAGAAGTTCGACATGGTGAGTATATTTTGGGTAATCGCTCTTTGTTATGTGCCATATATTATATGTATATCTGAGGATTTTTTTTTGTGTTTGTTCTATATTATTCTCATATTTGAGCTGATGAGTCCAAACTGCAGATACATATTGTAATTTAGTTCTTATGAGATAATTATACAAGTTTCGAAGGATATCAGTACTCTTAAATTCTCTTGATATTCTCATTATAAAACCGAGTAGTTTGTAACAGTCCGACATCAAACGTGATACATTGTTAATGTATGCGAGTCCAACGTCAAAGGTTATGCCCAAATCTTTGAATTCAGAAACTCTGTTTAATGCTACTCTTTGTATTGTATACTGAAAATGGGTTGGTGAAAATGATCGACTATAGGATACACAGACACATTCATTCATAATTAAAGGATTCTTTAGTTGAATTATTGTCAGCGGTTTTAATGAAGTGTTTTCCAATTACGAAATGTCGCTATAAACCAAAACAGCCACTAGCCTTATAACTGGTAATTGTAAAACTCAAATATGCCTGTTGTGTTGTTCTTGAGACGATAATTTGTTGAACGATTGTATCAGCATTTTATAACTTTTTTAAAATATATGTGTTAACTACACCAATATCTCATTTTACTGAACCCTTTCCTGTGGAATTTCGCTATCACGATAAAAGAAAAATTACAATCAACAAGGAGTTGGCGATTTTGCCTGTTATAGTTCGGAAATTCTAGGATGAGTTCTGTGACAGCTCACAAATTTGCCCCAATACAACCTTATGTAATGTATTTACCTAAATAACTTGGTATTTATTAGAATTGAGGCTTATATTAAAGTTGATAAAATAATTAAAATTACTAAACATCGTTACAAGGTTGTATTGGGGCAAATTTGTGAGCTGTCACAGGACTCATCCTAGAATTTCCGAATTATAGTAATTTTCATGTGTACCGGTAGGTGTGTAGATCTTTTTTAACTTTTAAGGAGTAATAGCCTATTTTTTTGGGTTTCATCGGGAGTACGCCTTATACCCAGGTTTGGATGTACACATATGTTACGTGTATGTCTATCTACAAAGTGGGCCTCGAAAAATAATATTTCCTAAACTGTTAAATCGATTAACGGAATACTTTTAAACATTTACGGAGTTTCACGTTTGTCGGTTAAGACTATTGAAGAAGAAAATAAGAAATATGTTTAGTGGAAATTAATAGACTACAGTAGTCCTGGAAATTATCTAAGTCTTAATTAACATTTGAGAGAATTCTCCGTTACTTTTTATAATTTTTCATTTTTGTCGTATACACGTTTTGTTTTTTATTTTTTTTTATAAACATTTGGCACTGGCTGTGCTTTGATGATCTCCGAAGCCCTAGTGGCAGAGCTTCTGTCTTCTTCTCGGCAATTTTGGGTTCGATTCCAAATGGTGTACAAAAAAGTTTAAAATGTTTCAGAGTGTTTGGAAAAAATCCTTTTAATAATAAACTCGCCTAATAAACCTGTGGTGCTGTGCATAATACATTATTTTAAATACTAGACCTTTTTATAGCATCTTCCTTAAATGTATTTTCTTCGTTACCATGATATATATAAGCAATTTCGGAATATGTTCATACTATGTAGCTATCAATAAACCTACGTTTATTTATTGTTATTTATTATGTCGTTTTTATAGACCTCAGCATGCATCTACTGTATTGTATATAATATGTAGTACAACCTGGCAGATTTATTGCAATGTGACAATCTTTTCCAGTTCACCAGATAGGCGTTGATGAAGTCTTAAGTGAAAATCAAACAAGAACCCTTTTGAAAAAATGGGTATAAACGGGAATCTAACCCGTACCCCCGACTTAGAAAACAAGCATCTTATCAATTAAGCCACGTAGATCGTCATATATTTATATTCATATCGAAAAATCATAGATTTATATAAAAAGATTAATTCCATTTATGGACAATATCTAGAAAGAAACTATTTATTTCCTAAACTGCAACTTCAAACGATAAAGCTGTAAAGCAAATATTACTGTATTTACTTTTTAAGTATTTTCAGCTTGCCTGGGTAAAAAGCAGATCAATTAAACAAGAATGCCGTATCTTTACTAAACAGATTTATAGATCGTTTAAGAAAAAAAATGACATTGAATTTAAAGTAATGAAGAAAAGCCTTTTAATCAAACTTTTTTGTTTATCTTCAAAATAATATTTATAGAAAAGAAAAAGTTGTCTTTCTTCTTTGAAGCGAGTTGACTCGATATTTTGTAATCTACAGTTACTGTTTTTTTTAATATGATTTCTTACAACGTAATGCAAGGTGTTAGTTTACTGTTAATATATTTCGATAAAATTTTCAGAAAACCAAGTTAAGGTCATTTATTTTATCTGTATGTCGGAGCAGTCATATTGCCGCATTACCATTGCTAAAAAAATACGGCAGAGGTGAGATAATTGCAGAAAAAAATCTAAAGAAAACTTGATTGATTATCCAAATTTTTGCAGGCTGTATGACAGGCCTAGATATTTTTATGACAAAAGTTGATCTTCGTACATTTTTTTAATTTACCATCGTTCAAAACTCCAACTACAAAGTCTCGAAACAAAAAGACAAGAGTCCATAACATTGTTAAGTAAAAAAATAATTATCTTATGGACAATATCTAGAAAGAAACTATTTCTTTCCTAAGCTACCACTGCAAACGAAAAAACTGTAATTTAATAGTAAATTATTAAAATAAATTATATTTTATGCCTGTTATTTTAATAATTATAATAAAAGTACAGTTTATTTAGCGCTATTTAGAGGACAACCCCTCTTCAAGGACGCTCTAATTCAAGATTTGATTCCACTATTATTGATAGATCTAAAATATTACAAATATAAATATATATAAGTTGAGTATAAGGATACGAAGGTGGTGGCTGAGGTCATTGATTAAGTACTTCCTCACATCTGCATATGTTCAGAAAAACATATTTGGTAAAAAATACAGAAAACTTACCGCGCGAACACGAATTACAAAGAAACCTTTGTAGATTTTCCGATATGTGATAGTAACACATTCGGTTTTAGGTGTAGTGTTCATGTATCATCGAAAAATTTCATAAGACTCACAAAAAGGATTGTCTTTAAGTTGCTAAGGTGCACACGATAGCTATATATCTAACACGAAGAGGAAAATAGGGATGAAAGGGTATTTTGAGTAATGTAATATTATTTTATTTTTTCTTGAACCTAAATAAGGAATTGAATCTAATAAAGGGTATGTTGAGTAATGTAATATTCTTTTATTTTTTCTTGAACCAAAATAATGATGCAATCTGATAAATATTGGAAATTCATTCCATAGTAGAGCCGAGTGAACCGCAAATAAAGTTGTGTAAAATGAGGTGTCATTGGAGCGAGAAAAAATATCTCTAATTCATAAAGATCTATTAAAAAATGCAGATAACTCGAATATGGAATTTCAGAGAACTGGTATATGGAATAATAGAGAACTCGTTTATGAAATTGCACAGAACTAACTTGTATATTGAATCTTAAATAACTCGTATTTGGAATAGCTGAGTACTCGTATATCAATTGTGTATAGCGCGTGTATTGCATGTTTATCATAAAAAAGTGAATTTCGGGGAAGTGATATACGAGATATGAATATGAATTTAGAAGATAGAAGTGATATACGAACTGCAGAGAAGTATTTCATATGTGAAATCGCTGAAAACTCGTACATTGAATCGCTGAGAACTCGTATATCAAATATTTAACGCACATACACGTAACATATATTGCATATTCAAAAAAGTGAATTTTGGTAATCGAAATTCAAAAGTTGATTTCAATAATATGTTATATCAAAACCGAGGAGTTAATAAATTTGAAAATAGGCTGGCTGTATTATTTGTATATGTATTAATGGCTAATATTTTATAGATGAAAACTAATATTTTCTAGACGTCTCCCAGCACGGGGGATACGGGTTAAATTCCCGTTGGTAACAATTTTTTTAAAACATGTTTTAGTCTGGTTTTCACTTAAGATCACGCTAGCAAATTTCTGGTTGATTGGAAGAGATTACCATGCGGCAGAAAGTGTAATACAAAACAGTAGATCAACAAAGTAGTAGTAAAAACAGGTTTTCCGAATGCGTTGACTTGGTCCATACGCCATTGCACTGTCGAATCGACTTGTTAATCATGATTTTTTGTCGAGTCCTTGACGCAGTTTAAGCGATACCTTGATCTCAATCCGTTTAATAAATGTTCAATTACGTAACATACACTTAAGATCGTTAAACACGATCCAAACATTGATTGCAATTTATAAATTTAGGTGTTATCGTTCAATATAGCACAAAACATGCTCTCATATCAAATACTTTATGCATAAAAAAACAGTGAAACAGAAGCTGTAAAAACAATAAAAAGTATAAAGCTTGTTTCGTAATAAAATACGAGTATCACTCAAAGAGCGCGTTGTTTTTTTTTTTAATTTATTAAAATATGGACTAATAAACGCCGTGAAAACAAATTTAAAAACGGGATGTCAAAAATGAATAGCAAACACATTGTCGCTGGTCAAGTTGTCTCTGGTGTTTGAGTAGATATCTAGATCATTATGCGCAGTTCGGTTTGATCCCGCCACTTCCCACACTATTATAGGGAATAAAATAAGTCTCCATCCAGCACGATCAATTTGCACTAGAAAAGTACGGAACATTTTTTGAACGCGAGGTCAATTCGAAAAGTAGAAGGAACTACCCACAAAGAGACTGGTCATATCACAGATAAAAGAATACCAGCGCCGACGACTGATTCAATGTCCGGCGTCGTGTGGGAAGGAAAATGACTCACAGCGCAGTAATTGTAATAAAAAAATGTCTGTTGCTAATAGTTTTTACTCTTTTCTTAGTCAAACTCCTTCAACAACCCATGGAAAATACGCTTTAGTAGAATCCAACCTAATTTGGCCAATGAGCTTTGGTAGAATCCAACCTAATAATAATAATAATCAATGGCACTACAGCCCATTGTGGGCCCTGGCCTCCTCCAGCAGTCGTCGCCATTCCCTCCTATCCTGGGATGCATTCCTCCAGCCCCTGATACCAATCACGCTTGTATCACTCTGCACCCCATCCATCCACCTGAGCTTTGGTCTACCCACGCTACGTCTTCCTTGGGGCTTGGAAAAGAGTACCTTGTTAGGCATTCTCTCTTCTCCCATTCTTGCTACATGCCCCGCCCAACGTAGCCTCCCAATTTTGATGTATTTTATAATGTTGGGCTCTTTGTATATGCTGTATAACTCCTCATTATATCTCACTCTCCAAGATCCATTTTCCTGTATGGGTCCGAATATTTTTCTGAGTATTTTCCTTTCAAATATTAAAAGGGAAGATTCGTTCTTCTTACTCAATACCCAACATTCAGACACATATGTGAGGGCAGGTCGTAGCAGTGTCTTATAAATGGTAAGTTTTGTTTTTCTGGACAACAACCGAGATATAAGGTGTTTTCTCAGGCCAATGAGCTTTGGTAGAATCCAACCTAATGGTGTATCATTAATTGATGGAGCAAATTTCCATTTAGACCCCCGATAACTTAAAATAAGACAGCAAAGGAACCTTCACGTTCTGTCGACATTTTTTTTGAGTGCTTAACAATCCCAAATCTCCATCATATACGTGTATTCGTAAAAAAATCCACTTTCTATCAGAGCACAGATGATCTCTTCGATAAGGCATGTAAGACAGTTTTGCATACTAACACACCACACTTCATTTTACATATATTAATTTGCAGTTCACTCGACGTGACTATGGAACGAACTTCCAAGAGTTATCAAATGTGCACCATCCTTATTCAAGTTACATCACTATTTACATATCCTTACATCCTCATTTAGATGTTCCTTTCCTCTAATTCTACCATTATTGTACAGATATTAGAGTATTTTACTTGATTTAAAATACTTTATTTTTTTTTGTAAAATCTGTCATGAATTAAAACAAATTAACATATCCAAGATAAGTTAGCTGGTTTGAAGAAATTTCTGCATAGCAGTTCATGGATATAAATTACCCACCAGATGTATATCCATGAACACATGACCTTTTTAAAAGAATTGCTACATATATATGGAATTGTTTTTTTTTTTTGCCGCTAGTTAGCTTTTGAGTTATTGTCATGTTTTTACGTCAGCCTTTTTTTGCTGACAACTTGTTGGACTGTTAGAACTCCAAGCCTTAACTTGCTGGACTGTTAGAACTCCAAGCCTTAATTTGCTGGACTGTTAGAACTCCAAGCCTTAACTTGCTGGACTGTTAGAACTCCAAGCCTTAACTTGCTGGACTGCTAGAAGTCCAAGCCTTAAGCCGTTTTATAAATATGTTTACTGCGCTGCGAGTCATTTTCCTTCTTCCGTGACGTCAGACCTGAAGTTCGTCGTTACTACTATTCCTTACGCACTAAGGTGTGTCGCCGCCTGAGGAGTCACTTTGGACAGTTTCTTTTCATGATCTTTTTGATAAAATAAATAAACACTTTTTTTTGTCTTCACCACTGTTTTTATTTTAGTGAGTTCAGTCACAAAAATAAAAACTGTATTTATAAAATCACATCACTTAAAACGGTTGTAAATGCAAAAGAAAAAAAAAGGGATTTATTAATTTAATAAAAAAAAACATAACAGCACAAAGTGAAACGAACTTATTTTTTACGTTCTTTTTTCGTTACTAACTGACGTCGCGCTCATCATAAATATAGAAGATTTCGATATTTTATTGTGAATTGCGCTGGATGGGGACTTATTTTTCCCCCCACCTGGTGGTAATGGGATAGAACTGAACTTTTGAAGATGACAAATGCCTTGGGAGGATAATGGATGTTAGGTGACATGACCACGTGACTAATGAAATTATTCGTCTTCGGTCACAGCAACATCCTCAATATTCGTACAGCAATGGTTCAATAAAAATATTCTATCTTTCAGGCTACTTTTCTAGCGTCCATTTTTATTGCACCATGTTAACAGGCTTTACTTAACACTCACATAATAATTTCCCCCTATTTCGATATGGTTCAGTTCTCACTGCAATCGGCCTTTGATAAAATTTATGCTGTCTATCTTGGATAAACGGAAAGTTACATTGCTTCATCCTTGTTCATGCTAATGAAGGTTGGAAAATTTAGGTGATTTAAAAAATAATAAACAATCATCGAAAACCGCAACGTGGAACACAGTTTGATTTATTTGAATATATCTATTATGTAATCTCAATTATAGGCCGAAATATGAATAATACATACGTAATACTAATGTTACGCGTTGAAGCGTGCCTTCGTCATCACAAAGAAAATAAGTCGTTTAGTTTCAAGTGACAATTTATTCAATTTTTATTTTTTAATAGAACACAACAGATAATTAATCAAGGTTTTCACACAAAACATATCATTTATAAATAATGCCAAGGATGAAAAATCCCAATTTCCAGCGTTCATTTCATGCACAGTTCTGTCATATCAGCAGGTCACGGAAAATATTATTAATTATATAAAATATATGGATAACAATATAACACTTATTTCTTAGTCAATTCAGACATCATCCTCCTAAACTCTGATAGTGTTGTACTCAATATGTGAACTTTCGAGTCAGCTACCGCGTTGTACTCTCGACACATTCTTACTACTGGGTTATAGAAGCCCATGTCACTTCTAAATCCAGCTACATTGAACAAAGCAAATATTCCAAGAGAGGGAATACTTAAATCAATACGTTCCAGAGTCACAGATGAGTTCACAAGACAATTAAAGACTATAAAAAAATACAATATCAAAAGTACGCCTACAAGTCTCAATCGATTGAAGATCGAAAAAAGACAATCCAACATTGTACGTCAAAAACACTTAACAACCCCTCCATATGACACAGACAACCTATAGATAGGGTTCTATATTACAGAGACATACTCCAGATTGCTTCTTACCAATGACATACAATATCATCAAAGGTGACAGATTATTAAATGATTTTGTGATACTCATTACGTCTGAGAACATATTGTAGGTAATTCCCAAGCAGCATAATTATTTAACTGGTTCACATCTTCCATTGTTCACCCCGATATCGTTTATACTTTTCCTTTCACCTTTTTCAGTTACCATAACTTTGGATTTTGCAATATTCATTCACAAATCTTTTCGCCCAATTTCACGTATAATTTACTTATCATATGCTGTAATTAATTTCCACTCTCCACTAAGCCTACCATATCGTCAGCATGTAACCGTCCACATATGTAGATACATTCCCGTTCGACATTTTTATTCCAGTTTATTTTTTGCTATATTTATTTTAATTTCCATTTATGAATTGTGATTAAGAGAAGTTTGAAATTGAAAAGCTAAATTGCTTTTTTATGACTTTTGCTACATTTTTTTATTATTTTTCTGTTGAGTACATAAATGTTTTTCCGTTTTATGTGTTCTGTCTGCATGGCCTTTCCCTGCCTTTGAAGAACTGATCAAATGAAGCATGTTTTACTTAATACGATTTTTTTCAATTTGAAACGCTGGTGACTAACATTCAAAATCAAAATGTTCCCTGTTTCTTCGGGTTTTGTTAGATGAAACTTCTTCTTGGCCTCTTTTCCCAAGGCCTTGAGTAGTTCTACACAATTGCCGTGCGCTAAATGGTCCGCATTTGAGCAGGTTTTATGAACTGTGTGTAAATTAACAACTGCCAATATAAAGATTTATCTTGATTTATAAAACTTTTAATGACGCTTTTATTTCACGCGGTGAAGTATTTTGAAATCATAGAACGGTGCTATACACTTTCATAACATCAACATAACATATACAGGGTGTCCCGTATTTAGTGAATCATATTTAGGTTGATTATAGATTGGGTCAAGACCTACCAGAATATCAAAACAGTAAAAACCTTACCGTTTTTAAGTTATTCAGATGTTTGTAAAATTTCGTAAAATCCCTACTTTGCATCAGATTTTTTGCTGCGTTGTGTACAAATCACCATTTTCGTATTTTTTTTTATCGTGAAATACCTTTGAATAGTAACCTTATCTATCACATACAAAATGGTTTCCAAAACTATTAGGGGTGTACAAAAAAATTACTTGAAAAATAAAAAAAATCTAAATTAATTTTTTTACGCTAAACTTTGGCCTTCTGTGGGGTAGGCATTTTTACGAAATTTTACAAAAGCCCGAATAACTTAAAAACGGTAAGGTTTTTACTGAGGTCAAGTTTTGATATTCTGGTAGGTCTTGACCCAATCTATCATCACCCTAAATATGATTCACTCAATACGGGACACCCGTATATCCATTCATTCATTTTTAACGGCTGCGACCTTTATAAAAAATCAAAATTCAATACAAAAAAGAAACGAAATTAAAATCAAAACAGCAATCAAGTACACATATCAGATAAGAAAAATAGAAATAAAACCAGGAAAACATTTATGTACAAATAGGAAAAAAAATTTGACACGAGTACATCAAAAATAAAAATTATAATTGCGCTTTTTATGTAAAAACTGCTTTAAATTCATCTTGATTAATATGAAAAAAGCAATACAAAAATCAACATTCAGAAATCTTATTTTTCCTGACTCTCCCCTGAAGCAAGTGAATATGCCCACATCCATACATCGTGTTCCCCAAACCCCCAGTTGCTCAAGACAGCGTTGTCTCCACGCCACGTTCTTCAATTTGTCCGAAACACCAGTTCAACAGTTGTATAGTGTACAATTAAACAGATAAATACAAAAATCACAAACTCACCACTGTATAACATAATATAATTTTTAGACATTTTGCAATGTATATTAGTCGCATTTTCTAATACTTTGCATATTTTATGTGTAAAATATTGACACATCATTTTTCACAAGAAATTTATTTTCTTTCGAATTTTTATTGAGCACAACAGATTTCGTCAAGTTAAAAAATTAGTCAAATGTAATATTAGCATACTACTCGTACAAAGTACCGGTTTAAGTTTATCGAGAGTTTAATTTTAACTGAATGTTGAAATAAAATATCATTATTTGATATCCATCATGAGCATGACAACAACTTCTCAAGACATTCATTCATTCGTATGGTAACACTTTTTTTATCTGAATTGGTGATTCAGACATATTGGCAAAATTGTTTTCGGGTCCATTAATCGAGCTTTCAGGTTTAGAATCACTGTAGTAGACATGAAAATCGCGGTTCGTGTCGTTCAGGTCACCATTTTTTGGATACCATCGGAAATCGAACCCACAGCACCTGTATGGAAGTTAGAGTTATTATATTTTGAGAATGTTACATTATGACATTTTTTAAATGTGATGAATATGGATAGCTTTTGACTGTAATATTACACGTTATGTTTTTGATAATGCTTTGTTTTATTCCATTTATTTAGTTTCCACGTTAATAAAACAAAATATGACTTTCGTCATTACTGGGCCTTGTTTACCATACAAGGTCAATTAAGCTGGAAAGTGAAACTGTGGGTGCAATTTTTCTTTCTTTCTCTTCTTTAAGTGAGTGATCCGTTGCACACCAGCAAATTCACGAGCCACACCGCAGTACTGGATACGATGGCACACTAATGTGTGACGATCGGAGCTTACCGGCATATTTCTTTCCGGATTTTTTTTAATGAATAGATATGACCGAAGTCATAGGCATCCTTATTATAACCCCCCCCCCCCCCCACGAATACAAGGCGTAAAGGTGCCTGTGTCACTCGACGGGAGTAGCACAGCGCGGGGTTCGAATCGGTGACATTTCGCACGGTAGCCGAGTGCGTTGTCGCGCGGTCATAATTACAAATTTAACACGTACCCTTACAAAACAATACAGATAAAAATCAAAATAAAATTGAAAAAAATCGATTTATTTACAATGTTATAAAAGTGGAAGGAAATTTTAATCAGTAAAAAAATACCCTTGAGAGGTGGCGGTGACGGACACCCTCCGGTGCGTGACGCCCTAGGGCTGCAGCCCTATTAGCCCAATGGTTAAGCTGCCCCTGAGCATTCCTGGATAAAGTCTTTTATATTCGTACATAGTACATTCCGCTTAATCAGAACACATCGGGATGTTTTATACAAAAAACTAAAGTTTCACTGATTTAAAAAACGTTATCAATAATTTAGCCTAAATGAAAACTAGACAAATGCTTCTTCTTCTTAACGTTCCTCTATATATTGGAGGTTTTCTTTTGTTTCGTTTTCCTTGTATATTCCCTTACAATATGACTTGGATGATTCCATATTTGTTTACTCTCATAAAATGCCCAAAGTATTCCCATATTCTCCTCTTAATGCAAGTGAGTACTGCTTTATCTTTTTCCATACGTCTGAGGACCTCTTCGTCGCACACTTTGGCAATTCAGGAAATTAAAAGAAAAGTGCAATTTAAACAATCATTTTACTTTATAAATACACGCGAATGATCTTGTATATTTTTTGTGTACATAAAAATGTTTTATAAACAATTGTTTATATACAAAATAATAAAATAACACATACGATGTAACTTTTGTTACATCGTATGTGTTATGTTATTATTATTATTAGTAGCAGAGAATTTCTCTGGATGGCTTCACTGCGTAGACAACACCTTCTTGATGGGGATGCATTGTCAGTCATAGGTATTTTCCCAGAAAATAACATTAAATTTCCTGATGTGTCTTTCTTTCAATAAACAAATGGGTAATAAAGTTTCTTCGCGTTTTTATAGTCTTAGAAAATTAAAATTTGTATGTCGATATCTTCCAATAATAAAAAATATTAATTAATTTGTTCAATCACGTCTATACTATTGTAATTCTACGAGATTCGTTAAATTTTAGACTCCAGTAGGTTTTTAATGCAGCTGCTAGGTTGACGTAAATATTATCATATTAGTCCGCTTCTAAAGAGTTTACATAGACTCAAGTATCTGCATTCTCCAAGTCTCAAATTGGATCTCAAAAAAATAAATAATAATTCAATTCAAGTAAAACGGAAATTTTCTGAGTGGTTTCACCGCGTAGACGTGTTAACATAGTGATGGGCGTGCTTTATCAGTTATAGGGTGTTAATATATTTTCAAACTATAGCATCAAATGACTTGATGTCTGTCTTGATAGAAAACTCTTCTTCGATAGACAAATTGATTAAACAGTTTCTTCAGGTTTCTATAGTCTTAGAGAGTTGAAATTTGTACGTCCGATGTCTTTCAACAAGGGAAATAAAACTTTTATTAATTCATTTGTTTTGTCGCGTTTGGATTATTGTAACTCTATTTATTCCGGTTTGTCTGATTCACATATTTCTAGATTCCAGTCTGATTCGATGTTGCTGCTAGGTCGATATATTGTAATTATAAATATTACTAAATACATTCGCTTTTAAAAAATCAATAATAGCTTAAGTGTCGCGAACGGATTGATTTCAAACTTTGTCTCTTTGTATTCAAGTTACTTAATGGGATGTTTCCATTGTATCTTTCGAATCAGTGTCTGAGAGATGTTCCTTCGGAGAGGAGTATAATTTTTAGGTTGATTTATTCTTCACCTAATAAATAGATTTTTTCGAAATCTATCCAATAGGGCGAGGTATCATGGCAGAGCTTTTGCTGTTACTTGTGTTATGGCCTTTTGCAACGAAAACACTTTTAGAATTTCAACTGTGTAATTTGATTTGTATAATCGTTGAATTACATTAAAGTATAATAATAACAGTATTGTGGAATTAATAATGACGATGATGTTAACATCGAGGTGGCTTTAATAATAATGATGCTGCCTCTGATATGACGTCCTATTTAAAGCGAAATGCCTTCTGATAACGTACCCCCGACCCTTAGATAATTAAAAAAGAATTTGGTCGGGTATTTATCGGTGCCCTTTGTAAGGTCAAGTCGATATCAGGCAACAATTTAGAATGTCTCGTTCGCTGTTTACTTCCATTTAGTGATATCAAATCTTTATTGAATTTGGATAGTAAACAGTTCATGATAATTACAAGATAATAAATTTAAACATAATACATTGAGTTAAGTTTGACATACACGTGATGACACTAATATTTATTGGATGTAGATAACATAGTACATGATATGGTAAACATTGATAAGCTTAACATTGGTATGGATACATTACATGATTACTTATAATATTTATTGGATGTGGATAACAGAGTATATGATAAGATTAACATTGGTATGGATACAATACACTTGTCCTGTGCTGTGGCATGATCTGCCTCTTCGTGTTAGAAACATAGGTGGTGTGTAATGTTTTAGTAGGACTTAAAGAAAACCAAACCATTTGGACCCAAAAAAGAAACCTTGCACAAGGCACATGATATACTAGTTACGATACCAACTACGAGGGCTTAATATCTCTTCTGGTCCGTTCAATTTATAAATGGAGTATATTACGAGGAGGACATTCTTGAACGGTGTGACGGCGTAATTACTATTAATGGGAATCGGAGATATGCTCATGACACCATATTATTTACTACATCAGACGAGACACAGAGCAAAGTCTTGACATATATGAAAAAAAAACGAAATGAATACAGTAATGATAATAAATGATAACAAATAAACACGACAATTTCTATATTATAACACTATTTTTTTCTTCTACTAATGATTTCCATCCAGGAATCGAAGCTGAGGCACTCGCTTGCTTAACATGAAGGCTAACCGTAAGACCAAGGCTGCCGACTAAATCAAATGCATAACAAACGTTAAAAACTAAGACATAACAACCAACGTGTCTTGCTTCTATTGATAAATTCAGAAAATGTCGTTTGTTCTATAAAACTTGCTCTTAGTTGCATAATTATTTTCATTTTTCCTCGACGATCTCTGTGATGTAGTTGGTAAGACTCCTGTCTTCGAACCCCCGGTTTGGAAATTCAATTCCTTTTGGTGTCTAGACTTTTTTTTTAAAGATTCCAGTCTGATTTTAATTTATGACTCGTTTAACACTTTTCTTATTAGCTGGAGGGATTGCCACATAGACAATAATTGCCACAATAATTGTCACATAGCCCTTCACATAGACAATAATTGCCACATAGCCCTTCATGTATACATCGAAAGTGTATTATAGTAGTTCCCCGTAATCGGCAGGGGATATGTTTCGAATCCCTCGCTTGTAGATAGCGAAATCCACAGATAATCGCGAGCCCCTTCTAAATCACCAAGTCTTTTTCACGGTCTATTTCTGCAACTTTTGCAATTTTGAGTGCAACAACAAAACTTGCACGAATTTATTTATCTGTTTTGGACTCTGAACGAATAGAGGATTAGTTATTTCCATACATTCTAGCAACGGCAGCGATTGTTATCTTTTTCGTACTAAGTCAAGATTTTTTAGCTTTTCACTTATTGCAAGCACTTGACGAGGTATCTTTGCTGTCTCTGAGTAACCAGCATCTCTAGTCTTGCATTTCGGAGGAATTATTATGATGGGTTATTTAAACACAAACACTAAGACGCCAAGAATAATGCAATCACAACGAGATATGGAGTGCGACTTATCACGTGGGAGAGTTGAAATTAATATTTGGATCTTTTGTAGGCCCTTTCGTTAGGGACACTGATTCGGTGAGAGATTTTGATAATTGGTTTTGTGAGATACTGATCCTGAAGATAATGAGGGACTTCTATCCAATATAATACAATACAATTAAAATTATTGCCAAACCGATTTCGAAATTGCTTTTATTGTCTTAACAAAATTGTTTCCAATAATGTGATAGGTCTGCGATTAGTTACTGACTTCGTTTACCTGGGGACTCATGTGTAAATGGAAAGAGGCTGAGGTCAAAAGAAAAATCATAAAGCGAAAAACGCGGTCTCAAAGTTGGACTAGATATGGAAAAAGAGAACCATTATAATTATCTCGCCTTGACTATATTTCTGCATAGCGCGGAGACATGAATTCCACGAGGAAGTGAGTGAGTGACGCTAAAAAATGCTAAACTTGAAAAAGATTTGGTTTTAAACGTCCTAGACATTTTCCTTAAATTAAATTATTTCTGAACTTAGTATTCTTTACAATTTACGACTGTTTTGTTGATGTTGGGTTAAACCATGAAGAAATAACAATAACATTTAAAAGTCTCATAAAAACATAAACACGTTTTATAAATAATTTCATAAAAATCATAAATACAGGTGTATCTAATGTGTGGCCTGAGTATCATATTTTATCATCGCTCTATTATTAATTGATTTTTTCTTCTTCTTTATGTACCTTGACGTCCTCCGTAGCCTAGTTGTTAAGACGCCTGTCTCCCAGCCCGGAGGTTGCGGATTCAAATCTCGCTGTAATCCAGATTTTATAAAAAAGGATTCCAGTCTGGTTTTCATTTAAGGACTCTTTAACACATATCTGATTAGTTGGAAGAGATTGCCACGTGACAATAAACCCGCCATGTCGCACTGTATACAACGAAGGTGTAATACGATACAATACCTTGTCCGGTCCCCCTGACACTGGCTTTTAAGAAAATATCTCTGTCATTGGCGTCTCTATCATTTTTGAGAAAATATATCTGTCTTTGGCAGCACAGAACAGCTCCTCAACTATCTGGAATCCCTATCCATTCATGATTGGTGCGTAACCAACATAAGCGCCTTCTGCTGATTCCACGTCGACTAAAATTTTTCGATATTATAAATGAACTAAAAAAAAAATATTAGTGGGTTGATTATTTTATGCATATTTACGTCTATATAGCGAAAAGCATATGTAATTTTACTTAGTGCATGCTAAATAATATTTAAAGACTCCTGCTAAAATCAAGTATTTTATCAATAAGGTAAAATTCAAGGTTCAAAAAACAAGTTTCTAGTTATACTAACGATCAAAGTGGTATATAAATAGGATGTCCAAATGTCGCTGTTATTTTATTATTTTATCCCAAAAATAATAATTGGTAAACTTAATTTTGCCAAGCTCATTTAGAGTTGAAATAGGGTCATCAACTAGGAATCGAAGTAAACAAAAGTCCTTCTCATAAATCCATTCGAGTCTTTGATGAGAAGTAATTTGTTAAGGGAATATAATGAGGTCAACGAGTTACTATCTACCTAGGTACTCTAATTTGTTAAGGGAATACAATGTAGTCAACGAGTTACTAGTTACCTAGGTACTCTAATTTGTTAAGGGAATGCAATGCAGTTAACGAGTTACTATCTACCTAGGTACTCTAATTTGTTAAGGGAATACAATGTAGTCAATGAGTTACTATATACCTAGGTACTCTAATTTGTTAAGGGAATATAATGAGGTCAATGAGTTACTGTCTACCTAGGCACTCTAATTTGTTAATGGAATACAATGTAGTCAACGAGTTACAATCTACCTAGGTACTCTAATTTGTTAAGGGAATATAATGAGGTCAACGAGTTACTGTCTATCTAGGCACTCTAATTTGTTAATGGAATACAATGTAGTCAACGAGTTATAATCTAACATACCTAGGTACTCTATTTTGTTATGGGAATACAATGAGGACGAGTTACTATCTACCTAAGTACTCTAATTTCGAATGGAGGGTGTGAAGCAAAAATCCGAAAATGAACTAGAATGGCAAATCACCTATAACAAGTTTGATGAGAATATAGTAACACCAAATATATAAATATAATCACAAAAACCAAAATCCGTGTAGTAAAATTTGTACTGTTCTCCATAACACTGTAGAGAGATGAAACATGGACGATAATAAAGAAGGAAAGAACCATGATAAATGCCTTCGAGATGTGATATTGGAGGCAGATGATAAATAAAAAATAAATATAGGTTTGTTGATAGAAACATAGTATGTACGAGTACATATATATATACATTCCAAAATCGCGTATATATCTCAAGATAAAATGAAAAAAATACATTTAAGAGAGAAAATTTTAACCGCTAGCGAAAAGAAGAATAATAAATAAGAGTCCAGATCACACTAAAAAATCACTAACTATTTAGAAGGCAACATTTCAGAGCATTTCTGAAGGTGCTTTCAAGGGCAGGGGTAACTCGTTCCATCATTTGCTGGCTGGATATGAGAAGGATCCCTCAAATAGTGTTAGATTATGGTTTGGGATGATTAAAAGAGTTTCTCTGCTTCTAGTTTCATAGCAGTGAAAATCTCTAGATGATCCACATATTCCATAGAACGCAAAATGCACCAATATCTCTATTATAAGAGAATAAGATATTACAGAAAGGCTTTCAACAATATGAAGGAAAGGAGTCTTTACATACTTTGGGCATGTTGCCAGAAAGAATAACGAAAGTCTGGAGAAACTAGGGATTATGGGGACAGTTAATCGAAAATGAACGAAAAGAAGATGTCCTGTAAGATGAACGGATAAAGCAAAGGAGTTTAAGAGTTCTTTTTAAATGCTGCATTCAACATACCCCTAGGAAAGGGACGAATAAAGACAGATGGTACACCAAGTTCCAAATATAGCAAAGAACCATAACGCTCAGCAGTCAGCATTGAGCATGCAATGAAAAAGAAGAATTTATATTTATTACTAACTGTGGTATATCAGTTTCAGGTTGCAAAGGGCCCTTAGGGCAGCAGTTTGCTTGATTTATAATGCTCCCTTTTTGAAAAAGTTTCACTATTTGAAGAGTTCTGAAAAAGTAGAATTTAAGCTGTGTCTTGTTTTTTAAAGCCTTGAATGGTGTTACACTGCAATATTTAATGAAATTAACACATTAAGGATGTGGTTTCTTGGAGACGTACTATGTATAATGAGGTTGTAAAGGTCTAAGGTGCTAACAGGCTGTGCTAAATTAATTGGTATTTTGGAGGGTTGGCTTTATATCATGAAATAGTTTTCATCTGGAGGCAAGTTGAAGATATTCAAGATAATTCATAAGTTCATGCTATTAGACAAATTTTGATATTGTAAAACATACACAATCTTGGAGTGATTTTTTATTGCTTAATGCCACCATCTTGTTGCAGTCTCCTATAGAAGGTTGGCCATCAGGGCAATCTTTATCCTTTTTATTACAGTCTAGAACAACTCTGTAAAGATTGCTCCCAAACTAGATCAATTTGATTAAAATATATCTTGTGAAAATGACATCATAAAAAATAAATATAACTATTAATCAATAATAGTTAAAGTATTCCTTTCACCTTGAAGACAGAAAAATTGTCTTATCACCTTGAATTTTTTTATTAGAAATTTATTTTAATTTTATTTTCAACAAGCCAAATTTAATTTGGATTACGGAGCAAAAAATATAACTTGACATTTTTCTTGAATATGGACACCCTAATGAAAAAGAATTTTTTTAATTTCAAGGCTATGAAGATATTCAGTTTAATGTCTTGGTGTTCATGAACATTGCAAATATTTTTAGTTTACTAATTTGCAACTCTATGCATAAATATCAAAGCTATATTTTTGGCCGTAGAAAAACAAACAATCAAAAGATATACTACCTTGATTAAAAAGTTTTAGGACATAATTCATAAAATCGAAAATACAAGTTTATTCATCAAAATCGATATGGTCCCCTTCAAAGTACTCCCCATCGACTGCAACGCACTTACGCCAGCGCTTGATCCAATCCTCGAAACACCGCTGGTACTCAATTTTCGGTATGTCCATCAGAGCCGTCTTCGATTTTTTCATGACATCCTCTCGAGTGCTGTAACGCGTTCCGCGAAGTGGTTTTTTAAGTCGGTTGAACAGGAAAAAGTCGCAGGGAGCCAGATCAGGTGAATTCGAAGGCTGCTGGATAGTAATCGTGTTGTTTTTGGCCAAAAACTCATGGAAATCATGTCTTTCGTGATTTCAACGCGGTTCTTTTTTTTGCATGAAATTGAGGTCTTTCGGCACCACCAGTTTTGCAGGACACGTCTGAGGCCCAAATCACTAACCAAAATGTCTTAAGCGGATCCATAAGCGATGTTAAAGTCCTCTGCCAGCTCTCTAATGGTCAATTTGCGGTTTTCGGCCAACATTTCTTTGATTTTATCGATGTTTTCATCGGTTTTCGACTGCCACTGCGTTCGTCATCCTCGACCGACTCACGACCACTTCTGAAGCGTTCGTGCCATCAAAAAATACTTCTCCATCATTTCCAAGGTCTGCGGACCGTTAAATCCATTTTTCTCGTTGATGCACAGTTGATGCCATTTTCTAACTTGTAAAAAATCGAAAACACGCACAAAGGCAGATGTACTCAGTACAGCGTAACTTTTACAAATGTCAAGCGATGGCGCTGAAATTTGGAGGGAAGTGTCAATGATAGATGTGGTAACCTAACAAAAAAAAAAGAATTCCAATCGGGTGACTGACAGCGCCACACGGTGGCCGGTCCTAAAACTTTTTGATCAAGGTAGTACGATATTGTTTTTATCCATGGCATCATTTCCTAACCTCTGGGTCATGACCCCAAGAGGGGTCGTGGTGAAATATCAGGGAGGATACTTTTCAAACAATAACATGATTGCTGAAAAGATATTTCAATGGATTTCAAATTTCAGGAAATTCTGCAATTCAACAGGCGTAAACTTGAGTATCTAGTCATGCCATGGACACAACAATACTGCCCCAACACACCATCTGACAGATGAATGGCAAAACTATTAAATCTTTATTTGCGACTATTATTTATTTAACACTACAGCAAGATGTGGATAAAAAGAAAAAAATTCAATTTTATAATTTATTTATTACATCTCGTTTATCATTTAAAAAAAAGGGAAAATAGTGCAATATCTGCTATAACACAGCACAATATGTTTCTACAAATAGAAAATGGCAATAATTATAGAATGTTAAAATATATCAATAAACTATCTAAATTATTATCGAATAATGTGCTATTTAGGTGACATCTGTTTTTAGATTTTACTTTTTTTTTCACTTAGAAGTAAATTCAGAACGTTCTGGATGGATTGGTAATTAAATTATTATTTTAATTCCATTAATAAAATAAATCTTCACCTGACTATTATAGCTCACTTGAAAATGTCATTTGTCTCAAAACTGCTTTAATTCATAACATTTCTATCATTGTACATTTTTTAAACAGTTTTCTGCATGGTAAGTTAGATACTTAGCAAAAATAGTACCGATGGAGATATGAAACATTTTATTACAATACAATAGAGAAAAATTCATGAAAAACCCTAAGCTCTCTGAAAAATCACAGGGCTTACATACCATAAATGTAATAATATTGTTTATGTTTATTACAGATTTTATATACATACCATCACGCCATCCCTGCTTGATGGTTGGCAAAGATGACATATTCCATAAATATGTACATATTCCAAAAAAAATAATATTATAAAATGTATTTTTTAACCTTTTCCACGTTGCTACAACTAAAAATATACATAATTAACTAGGGGGTTTGTCTTATCCTAAAATGATCCAAGGAAGTGTTGGTCTAAAAAAGGTTGGGAAACCCTGACCTAAAGGTTATAATAAGAGCCCTTTCAGAGCCATTGCACCACTGATGCCATAATTAAGAAAGTGCTGTAAGTAGGCAAGTGCCGTAACTAGGTAATAGATGCACACAGACACATGGCCTAGGATGAAGAGGACCCTGAAATGGAACTGATAAAAAAAAATCAAATATAATATTTTCAATTTTTAAATTTCACCACCATGCTCTATTGTGCGGTTCAGGTATTGATGAAGCAAGTGCATCAAGTGGGTTCTGGCAACGCATTGCATTATTTAGCAATTGGTCATTCTATCACTCAATCCCTGGAAAGACTCGGTTCATCATTGAATCGCAGGACTAATCAGAATAGAATATGTGTGAATAATCTTATATATTTCTTATGTACAAAAAATTATTCAGAAACAATTGTTTAATATTATTTATTTCATTATTTTTCCCTAAAAAATTTAAGGGGCCCAAAAATATAGCCTTGGACATGGCACATGGTACAGTATTGGAGCAAACAATAGGATTACCTGAAGGTACTTTATCTTTCAGCTTACACTTCTGATAAGAACACTTAAAAATTGTGAACAAGATTCTATGTACAGAAAAGTTGCAGACTCACTAATATATCATGCAAAATGAATATTACATGTCATGAAAGATGAACAGCACTTAAATAAATTATGAAAGTATGATATTTTTTTAAAAAGTCCAAGCGAATGCTCCTGATCATAAAATTTAAATTTTCATGTTTACAAAATATTCTAAATACTTTGGTTTCTTAGCGACAGAAAATATTGTATAAATTTTTCAATATTTATGTGACATATTTGCAATATCGTGAAAACAAATTGACTTATAATAATATATATGTTATTGTATCATCACAAAAATGGAGACAGACTCATCTTTCATTCCTGAGCAAATAACTATATTGGATTTCATAACAAAAAGACAAAATCAAATTACTGAACCCATTGTGCAATTCACCTTTGAATCTGTTCCTCAAGAAACAGAAATATTTGAGAAACTCAAAGATAATAATCTGAGTTATGACAGACTGAACGAAATAACTCAGGATTTTGGAAAGCAGTGGGAATCAGTTTTAGGTGAGCTCCAAACATATGAAAATAAATTTACAAATGGAGAAATAACTAAAGAAGATATCTTAAATGATATTGAGAAATTCATAAAAAATGAAATAGAAAATCATGAACACACTATCCAACATACTCGTAATGAAATACAAAATCTTAGTGAAAATCTTCAGCCACCATTAGAGCAAAAATTGCTAGAACTTGAACATATGACAGTCTCTTATATGGAAGGTTTGAATGACAAGAAAGAAACTATTATTGCCAAGATAGAAGATTACGAAGATGATGTGCTTGAAATGATAAAGGAAAACTTAGCATTGCTTGCCAAACAGCAAGCTGAATCTGAGGCCGCTCTGAAGAAAAAGGTGGATGGGAGGGTGAGAAAATTAAAAATGAGTATTACGTTTTTTAAATATAATTTTTTATCTATAACGCTCACTGCTTTCTTCTTATTCAAGTGATATGTCTGGTCCCCCTGACGTTGATAATTACTTTTAAGAAAATATCTGTCTTTGGACGGCATGGAACAACTCCACAAATGTCTGGATAACTGTCTATTCGCAAACATTACGTAACTAATACAGACACCTTCTACCAATTCCGTGTCGACTCTTAACATTAATTTGAATAAGTGTTATATGACCCAAATAAACAATTTTTCGGTATTTTATGGTATCTAAGAGCTCTCATTTAACACCTGTTGGTCGCAGCACCTCAATAACCAATAAATTCTGAGCATTCTCCGATGAATCCACATTTGGAATTCTTCACCATAATATAAAATAGACCATATATAGTATAGCACTTAATCATATTTAAGATTCAAGTTATCATTGCACAAAACCGATCTCATATCCCAAATATTGCAATATTTGTACTTTGTGGTGTGAAATGGTCTACCTTTTAGTGTAAGAGATGTGAGTGTTCAGCTTTGGGAAGCACTTGTTGGGAGATCTTGTCAAGGTGTGTGATTGTATATGAGCACTGCACACATATGATACACTACACTACACATAAAGACTAAAGCCTAAATAATATGTTACTATCGCGTATCGGAGGATCTACAAAGGTTTCTTTGTGGTTTGTTTTCCCTTGGTAAGTTTTCTGCAGTTTTCTTACCAAATATGTTTTTCTAAACATATGCAGATACAGAGAAGTACCTAATCTAACGGCCCTTGAGGATAGTTTGCTCTCTAAGTGGGCTATATAAATAGTCCTTTATTATTATTATTGATTGTTCTTCATATGATTTATCACTTCTTCCATCCAGCTAATATTAGGTCCTTACATATGAAATTGGCGTTTTGTTTGGGAGGAACATAAAGTTGATTTTTTTTAATATAATATATTTATTTAATCAAAGTATGTACCATTGCTATCTATGCACTTTTGCCATCTCATAGGTAGTTCATCGATCCCTTTACTAAAAAAACCATTCGGACGGGAATCAATAAAATCTTTGAAGTCGGTTTGGACTGCCCCATCGGAGTTGAATTTTTTCCCTTGCAAGAAGTTATGCAAATTTCGAAAAAAATAGTAATCTGTTGGGGCAAGGTCCGGAGAGTACGGTGGATGTCTTAGACATTCCAATTGAAGCTCTTCTAATTTGGTAGCCGTCTGTTGTGCAGTGTGTGGTCTAGCGTTATCATGAAGCAGCAGTGGCCTAGAGCGATTAACCAGCCTCGGTTGTTTAGCAGCTAGCTTTTCCATCATGGTTTGCAGTTGCTGACAATAGACATCTGCCGTAATCGTCTGGCCAGATTTAAGAAAGCTGTAGTGAACGACACCAGCACTAGTCCACCAAAAGCTCACAAGTAACTTTTTTGGAGTCAATTTTCGCTTGGGGCATGGTTTGGCTGGTTCGGCAGGGTTCAGCCATTGCGATGAGCGCTTCCGATTATCATACAGGATCCACTTTTCATCACAGGTAATGATTCGATTCAAAATCCCTTCATTATTGTGCCGGTTGAGTAATGCAACGCAGCAGTCAACGCGCGTTTGTTGATTTGCTTCACTCAATTCGTGAGGTACCCACCTTTCAAGCTTTTTCACCTTCCCAATTTGCTTCAAGTGGATTAAAACAGTTTTATCACTAACACCGCAGCCTGCAGCTAACTCGGACGTGGTTTGCGATGGATCCGCTTCCACAATAGCCTTCAATTCTTCATTATCAACTTTGGTCTCCGGCCGTCCACGGGGCTTCATCTGCAGGTCGAAATTTCCAGAACGAAAACGTTGGAACCAAAAACGCACTGTGTTTTCTTTTGCGGCACCGTCGCCATACACATCATTAATCCTTCGAGCCGTTTCTGCAACACTGGTGCCACGGTGGAACTCGTACTCGTAAATAACGCGATATTTCAAGTTTTCCATTTTGTAAACTGAGTGACGCAAAGAAAAAAAACAATTGAGGAAAAAACAAATTAATTATAATTTTCGGAACACAAATACTTGAGTAAATAGCTGTATAAATTTGAATTTGGAATTCCTAACCAAAGAGAAGATATTTGAGATCAAAGTTGCCAGTACGGCAAAACGCCAATTTCATATGTAAGGACCTAATATAACACATTCATCAGTAGTCCCACATTTCAAAGTCTTTTAATCATAGTTTCTCTGAGTATCTATACTTTGACACCATACTTAAGAACAGAGATTTATTATGTTGTGTAAATGTAAAATACAATAAATGATTTTCAGATTAAAGTTATAATAGAAGAGACAGCTGTTGCAATGATTGACACCGTTCAGAAGGTTGAGATAAAAATAGTACAGGTGGAAGAAAAACTCAAAGAGAAAAGGCTGGAGTTGCTAGAGATGCGATATCTAAAATTGAAAGCTCAACTCTCAGCTCAACTGAATGCCTTGAGACTCAGGAAGAGTTATCTGGATCTGCAAGTTCAATCGTTAAGAGATCTAGATTTTGCCTTTGAAGAGGTAAATGAAGAATTGCGTCAGCAATTAGAAGACATGGAAGAAACAGAAAATTTCTTTAAAAATGAAATGTAATTATATTAATTCTATACTAACTTAGTTATCCCTCACAGACATGTATGATTATTCCTCCATCCTATGTTCTCTGAGGTGGCTTAAAAGCCCAATCCTGAATCGCACATCCTCCTATAGTATTGGCACACTTTTCCAGGTAGCTTCGGGCGACTACATTCTAAATACTCCTTTTGCTTTATGAGCTTCTACTTTTCACAGTTGCATCTTGTCATCTCATAAAGTCCCACCCTTACAGCCACAGTCCTTCTCCACTGGTCATGATCCCATGCTACTGAAACCCAGCTCTGGGTATGCATACCACACAGTACAAGACTGGACTTAATACAATAATAATAATAATAATGACTCGTATAGTGCAGTTTCATAATAAAGCATCATCCCATGGGTTCTCTGTTTTTAAATTTATTGAAGACAGTTCATAAGCACCACTAAATAAAGTCCGAGAATAAGATATAAAAATAGAATGTCAATATTGAATAAAAAATCTCTTCGACTTTTTATTGGCACCGACATTTCTCCCTCCGATACTTGGGCGGATATCATCTGTAACTTGCCGGCAAAAAAAACCTTGTTTATTTATTTATTTGGACGTATCTTGAAAAGAGCGCAAGTCCATGATCGAGAACTTCCTCCACATATCTCAACAAAAATGTTCATGACTGAACATATTCATCAAGATACATATGTGAGGGAAGCAAGACAGTTAAGAATATTATATAATAGCAACACTATATGCACATGTCGATGATTACTTATATTCAACCACTTTAGTTTTTACAATACATTGTGATTTAATCATATTTTTTATATATTACATATTGTTACAGTTTCTCAAATCTTGGAATCAAACTTAACACAGCTACTTTCATTTCCTATTTCACCTTAAGTTTTGAACAATATTTAGTTTTTACAATATATGAGAGCAGTAGAAGACTCGAGCAGGGCGCTGGAAAGCAAGGGAGCGGTAGGTGGCGCTAGGCTGGTCAAAAGGGGCAAATAATACAAATAGATATTTTCTTCGAATGAAGTTTAGCTTCTGCCGAAAATCCAGCTTTGCAGAAGTGAGTAATTTAAAATGGAATCAGGATTTTCTGAACTTTAATACTTAGTTCAATACTATATGAACAGCGTAATTTGCATTATATCAGTTAGATATCACTTCCTATAATTGTTACCAAGTATCAGCGCAGTGAGTGAAGACTGCCTAGAATTATTAAAATGATTTAATATCCCATGACAGTCCAGGAAATTAATCACAATGTCCCAGGGCATCAAGGCGCACACTTCTCCCATGTCTTAAGCAAATAAATAATAAGGTATTTATTTTATAAAACATCTTTTTGTTATTTTTTAGTGAACTAACATTAGCTGATGAATCAATGAACGAAGAAGAAAAAGTTTCGCGCATAGAGAAATTAAAAGCAGAACTAGAAAAAGCTATGAACGCTCACAAAATAAAATTTAGGAAAATACAAGATGAAAGAGAAGAAGTAAAGAAAGCCATTTTAGATGAATTTGAAATACAAAGTAAATATAATATTTTAATGTCCATATTTAATTTGAATTTAATATCATATTCAGTGCCGTAACCAGCTTTCATGTGTCCTGTGTAAGATTCTTTTTTTGGACCACGTCATTTTTTTTATGAAAAAGATAATAAAAAGAATAAGATATAATAATTGTATATAAATTATTTATTTGTACACAAGAAATATACAAGACATTTCATAAATGAAAATGTTCTCTTTATTCCTTACTCAATGCCGAGCATCGTGGTCCTCTGATATATCTCATCTCGGCGCGCCATCTTTCTCCATCCCTCCCGGTCCTAGGCCATGTTGAATGCAGCATATAAAGAGGATCCTGTTAACTCCTTTATTTGATCTTAAAGGACACCTTCCTCTTGCTCGCTTTCCCTCAACTGACCGAGTGGTCACCAGCTTGTCCAGACTTTCATAATTTTTTATAGCAACAGTAATCTATAATTCTTGTATGCGGCTTGCAGTCCATGGGATGCAGAGACTCCTTCTTCAACGCCACATCTAGAAGGCATCTATCATGTTTCTTTCCTTCTTTCTCATTGTCCATGTTTCTAATCCATATAGTGTTATGTAGAATACTAGAGACTTAACTAGACAGACTTTGGTTCTTCTGAGTTTATTTAGCTAGTTAGTCCATATTTTTCTCAAACTTATCCTAAACTAATCCCCTTAGCTTTGTGCCCTTGAAAATAATCATTTTCAATTACACTTTACTGTCTTTCGTATCAGCAAATTCATTGATTATATCATTATTATTAATATCTTAAATGATATTATAATATTCAATCGAAATTATGGAAATATTGAATAGTCGTTTAGCACAGCTGAGCATGGAGGCACCATTTTAAAATATTATTATACTTTTTTAATCAGTTCCATATTTGGTCCTTGGCTATGTACCTGTTTACTACCTAGTTACAACACTGATCATATACCATAATTAAATGTAAATTCTACTTCTGCAGTACTGTTTAGTGACCGCCAAGCACGCTTGTGCTACATTGCAACATCTCTAAAAAATAAACTTTTATGTCCTTATAATGTCTTATGAATGACCTCCGTAGCCTGGGTGCTATAACACCTGTCTTTTGACGCTATGACACCTGTCTTTTGACACTATGACACCTGTCTTTTGACGCTATGACACCTGTCTTTTGATACTATGAAATCTGTCTTTTGACACTATGACACCTGTCTTTGATGCTATGACACCTGTCTTTTGACGCTGTGACACCTATCGGTTGATTTGATTCACATTAGAACTAAGATTTTTTTTAAATATTCCAATCGGAGTTTTAGCAAAAAATATTCTATCCATCAATTTACAATTTTCAGTTAAATGTCTCGTACATTTTAATTTTATTTACCTTATCAGTTTTTGTTTGGTAAATATAATATATGCCCAGCTTTACTCATAATTGTATTGTATTATCGTATTACACTTTCATTGTATGCAGTACAACCCAATCCCTTCCAATCAATAAGAGAGATGTTAAAGAGGCCTTAAGAAAATATCAGACTGGAATCCTGATACATCAATGTAATATTATTCTCTCAAATGTATCTCATCAGATAAATATGAATATGCAGTAAAATGTAATATTTATGTTTTAAAAATTAATATTTTTTAGAGGATAATAAAGACAACATTTTCGAAGATGAAGGAGGACGATATTATTATGATGAGAATGGGAAAAAAATTTATGAAGCTTTTGATGAACTGGTTGGTATCTTAAGTTTCCACATAGTCTTAGAAAAATATATGGCTATGTTATGTAGAGAATATTAAGTATATAACGGAATAATTTATCTTGAACAATCATCGTAATAGTACAGCAATATGGAAGTTTTGAACAATGCAGGTCTTGCTGTGATATGCTTTATAAATATAAAAATATGAAGTTTCTTTAATAACATTACACATGGCATTGTACTGTTATCATTCAACAGTTAGTAGTGTATTTTAACCTGTGTAAACAGACTCACACAGTTCCTCCATGTGGGGACGAAATAAGATCCTGCTGTTAAAATTAACACCCAAGTCTTAAAAATTAATACCTCTGAATCATAAGTCTGTCCAAAATGTGTTTATAAAAATTTAAAACCATAACTTCGGAAAAAGAAGAGAGTTTACACATTGAAATTATTTTTTTATTTATTTGACTCCACTTCCAAATATTATTCAAATTCAACTGTAGGGACTAGCACAATCATCATGGGAAGAAATTCTCCAATAGACCTTCAAATCATTATCGAATAATAAGAACCGAAAGTACCTTATTACGGAATCAATATTATTAATAAAGATTAGAAAGAACATAGACCCAAAATTAGACCCTTGGCAGACCCTTGAATATCTTACAAAATCCACTGATCTTATGATTAGGAGATTCAGTCTTGGCCTAATGTGGAAGGACATGGAATGGCAAGGAATCATCAATGCATTTTGTCACATCTCTTAGTTCCTGTTGGAGGGAAGAGAGTTTTAGATTAGATTAGATTTTTTTTTTTAATATCATCTTTTGACGGCATTTTGTGCTCAAATAAGAAGATAAATGTATATATTTACATAACTTATTTTCAGATAAATCCAGAAGATATGGACTATGAATATGAATATGACGAGTTTGGGCGGTATTATATTGATAATGATGGCCGCAAAGTATACCAAGATGATGAATTCTCAAGCGCTTTCATTAGAGATGAGTTTGGAAATTTCATTGAAATATCCGGTCCAAAAGAAAAAACATATATTGGTAATCACTAGTTGTATAAATTATCTTATGTTAAATATTTTAATATTTATCGAAAGATGATTTTTATACTAAATCTGGTTCATATAACTTTTTATATATGAGGTATGATTAATATAAAACCTGAGGTATGATTAATAAAAAAATATCTTAATTAATAAATAACTAGCTGTACCCGGCCACGCGTTGCTGTGGCTCAGTCTGGTTAAATGGAAAAGAAAGAAAAGAGAAAGCATACGTTTCTAATATGTTTAATTTCACAATGCTTGTGGGTATCCAATATTTTTGACATCTTTCAGTCACTCTCAGCCTGTCGCGTTCATTCTGTTGAGAACGAAGCAGATCTGAAGCTGCAGAACGCAATCGCCGTGCTCGCAACCGTGCATTCTCAAGTCTGGCTGCACGTCGCTCTGCTACTTCCTCGGCATTTTGATGAACTAAAGCAGATCGATTGCACTGAAAAAGAAGAAAGAAAGTTATAACAAAAACATATAAAATTGCGAAACATTAAAAAAGGAACTGAATAATATTGTTAAGTTCGTAGACGTCTTTGTTCTTGGCGGCAAGAATAGCTCGTTCACTCAGCCAATCGTGATTCTTATAATTGATTTGAATATTGGGAAATACTTTTTCAACCAATTCTTCTTTTGATGTCACTAAATTGCAGAAGTTATGAGGCAATGAAATTCGTCCTGAGGTTATCACCTTTCCGTTCCCAATTTCCAGCAATTGATGTGAGAATATCTCAGCTGATGGATCGTTTTGCAGCTGGACACACATTTGTCAAATAGGAGTATTGTTAAGGAAATACAGATATAATTGGAACTAATTAAATGTTAAGAAAAGAAAGAGATTATTGGAATTAATTAAATTTTAAGGAAAGACAGAGAGATAATTGTAGCAAATTAAATGTTAAGAGAAGATAAAGAGATAATTGTAACTAATTAAATGTTAAGGGAAGAGATATTATTGTAACGTATTAAATGTTAAGGGAAGACAAATAGAAAATTGGAACTAATTAAAAAAAATCTCCATTTCTACATACGATTTGATATATTTTGAAATATAAACATAGAGATAAAATTAAATTCTATATAAAAAAAAGATACTTTTGATACTCCTACTGACGTTTTCCAGCCACTCTCAGCCTATCGCGTTCATTCTGTTGAGAACGAAGCAGTTCTGAATCTGCAGAACGCGATCGCCGTTTCGCTCGTTCGCTTACACGACATAACCTGTAAATGAACAATGTTTCGTATTGCGTGATCAATTCCAATGCATTTCACGATATAATTTGAATTCAAATGAAAATCAATCGACACATCACAAATCCGCCGCCAATCGCATTGAAAAATAAGTAAAACAGTTAAAAAACGAAATGAAAGAATCCGAAACGTCGAAAATGCTATGTGACATAACTGTTAATGAGAAATGTTTAGTTTGCGTGTGTTGCTGCAGAGGGCGCTCCCATTATTTCGTGTGTTTTATATACAACTGTATATAAAAAAAATTATAAACATGCTTGTATTCAAATGCAACCTTTTACATTTTTATTTATATAGATAGATTACGTGTACATTTTGGGCTGCATCACTTTCATAATAGTCTCCTTATACAGCGAATACAAAGTTTTTGCCATGCTGCAAAAACCCCCACAAAGTCTTCTTTACCAAACTGGTCAAACACCGCTTGTGATTCAGTTTCAATCTCTTCTACCGTCTGAAAACGTCGCTCCTTGAGCTTCTGGTCAAGTTTGCATTCATCTTGGCAATTGTAGAGGGTTCAAAACACATGTTAACAAAATTGCTTTAGAAATAGATATACTACCTTGATCAAAAAGTTTTAGGACCGGCCACCGTGTGGCGCTGTCAGTCACCCGATTGGAATTTTTTTTTTTAGGTTACCACATCTATCATTGACACGTCCCTCCAAATATCAGCGTCATAGCTTGATATTTGTAAAAGTTACGCTGTACTGAGTACATCTACCTTTGTGCGTGTTTTCGATTTTTTACAAGTTCGAAAATGGCATCAACGAGTTTGCATTAAATTTTGTGTGAAAAACGAATTTAACGGTCCGCAGACCTTGGAAATGTTGGAGAAGTGTTTTTCGGTGGCACGAACGCTTCAGAAGTGGTCGTGAGTCGGTCGAGGATGAGGAACGCAGTGGCAGTCGAAAATCGATGAAAACATCGATAAAATCAAAGAAATGTTGGCCGAAAACCGCAAATTGACCATTAAAGAGCTGGCAGAGGACTTGAACATCGCTTATGGATCCGCTCAAGACATTTTGGTTAGTGATTTGGGCCTCAGACGTTTCGCTGCAAAACTGGTGCCGAAAGACCTCAATTTCATGCAAAAAAGGACCGCGTTGAAATCGCGAAAGACATGATTTCCATGAGTTTATTTACCAAAAACAACACGATTACTATCCAGCAGCCTTCGAATTCACCTGATCTGGCTCCCTGCAACTTTTTCCTGTTCAACCGACTTAAAAAACCGCTTCGCGGAACGCGTTACAGCACCCGAGAGGATGTCATGAAAAAATCGAAGACGGCTCTGATGGACATACCGAAAATTGAGTACCAGCGGTGTTTCGAGGATTGGATCAAGCGCTGGCGTAAGTGCGTTGCAGTCAATGGGGAGTACTTTGAAGGGGGCCATATCGTATTTTCGATTTTATGAATAAAGTCCTAAAACTTTTTGATCAAGGTAGTAGATGCACAGAGCACAAAGAGTTTTGGCAGACTGAGTCATAAAGCTTAACGCAACTGACAACTAGAAGCATTCGTTCATATCCCTTATCATCCCCGCAGCATAGCTTCTGTCCGGTTTTATATTGATCATACGTCTTACTTATTGCCAATCCAAACAGATCATATGAAGATGAAGATAAAATTCTAATTCATGATCCTTCGATAAAATAAATCATATAACATTTTCAGCACCAGTGAAAGTTGCCGACTGCGATTACCTAAAGGGCACAGTGGGAGAAGTGTTAACAAAGGGACTAGCACAAGTGGTGCTGTATCAGCCTAGTGATCCTATCTTGTACTTAGCACATTACCTTTTAAAGGCCAGGTAAAATGTTCTATTGCTAAAAATTACTCTAAAATTGAATATTTCATCGCGAATTCACCTAACTAGGGTTAATCTCGCATCTGCTCAAACATCTGAGGAAGTATAACTAGCACTAATCCTAATGGAATTGGTATAAATATGTGGTTTTAATCCCACAATTAGACCATATTTCGTTTATGTACCTATATATAATCAGCATTTTAAAATTCATCTAACAACTCAGTCTGTAAATGATGATTTTCCAATTTAGAAAAATTTACGGGAGAAAAACTGTGAAGTGTTATTCTTAAATAAATTTTGAAGATCAAATATGTAGTTTAATAGTCTTTCTCTGAATCAAGATAAAAATTCAATAATTTTCATAACTAGATTTAAAGATATGTAATTTTTTATACCTTTTGTTTCAAAATTATGAATTAAAAAATAAATAATAGCTATGGCGTTAAATTGATAGTGGGCCAAAAAATGTAGCACCGATATTCCAAGGCCATGAGCCTTTTGGATCACAATAGACAGGTTATGTATCTATAAGATTTCATTTAATTTTATGACCACGGAAACAGGATTTATTGCGGCAATAGGGTATTTTCTACTAAATAAATCATTTCTTACATTGTATAAAACGAGTTCTGAGTGAGATTAACCCCCCACTGAAATTGATGTCTTCAACAATTTTTTTATATATTTTTAACTGTCCTTTAATTCATAGCATCTTCACCGTACACTTCGCAAATATCGTGAGCAGCTTTGGCAGCTTTATTCCCTCGATTGAACGTGAACAGAAGGAGGTGTCGAAAATGTTCACTTTCGTCTACTTGACATTCCATTTTGAAGGCTTGTAATCAAATAAAATAATACATGTAACTTAAAAGCAAACACAATATCTTGTAGAGCAGAAAATTTTCTTTCGAATGACATATAACATTTACCATTTTGTTTTACTTTTGGTGCTCATTTTTAAATTGAAAAAAAAAACGGACACAACTTATGTTAACACCCTATACAATGCATCAGTGTATTGAGCTCATTCTAGTCTGTCATTGGTCATTCGTCCTTGCTCTCAGATACAGTATCACCCGAAAATATTTAATAGTTTTATTTTCAAATAAAAAAAAAAGTTTTCAAAAATTGGATGTGGTTTTCATTTGAAAAAAATAATCGAAAGATATAATAGCGAATGTGTAAGAACATTTTAAGCCATTTCACGCTGAAAAAAAAACATTGCATTGTGACGTTTCAAAAGTAACCGGAGTATCTACTATATTAGTTCAATTAAACGCATAAATAACGAAAAAAATAAGAATGGTGTGTTACGATCCCCCCAAAAAAAACATCGCTGTTTAACTAAAACAAACATCGATAGTTTCGATAAATGCGTTATTCGGAGGACGGTTTACAATTTTCACACTACTTGTAAAGAATTACCCTCATTACAAAAAATATATACTTTTGGTGCTCATTTTTAAATTGAAAAAAAAACGGACATAACTTATTTTAACACCTAATACTTACTATAGAAACAATTTTGAATGTATGTGTAAAGGTCTTTATATTTTGCTAGAACTCTACCACATACTACTTTGTTTAATAAAACAAAAAAGTTGAATCTTTTGATAATTATTTAAAATTTGATAATACATATTGATTTTGCAAAGTTGTTAGTGACAGCAAAGTCATGAGGCAACTTTTTTTTATAAAGAAGTAAAAGTTGCCTCCTACATTGTAATAGTTTTTTTGCAGAAAGAATATTGATCTTCTTAAGTCAAGAGAACAAGAAAGAGAAGAGCTATATGCTGAACGAGCAAAATATAATAAGGATCAATCAGTAAGACTCCTATTTTCTTGAAATTCCTCTTTTTATTTTTTTCATGATTGAACTTTTGAAAAACAATTAAGAGACTCATACTAGTTGGCAATGTAGAGGATCGCAATGAGGATCCAAAGTATATTAGAAAAATAATTCGAAGACACTTTGAGCACGTTATAAGAAAAACTAAATAAAAAAAAAAACTAAATTCTGGATAAACTTGTGATCACAGAAACAATTGAAGTAAAATGAGCAAGAGGGGTCCTAGATGATGGGCAGATCAAAGAAATGATTTAAGAGGATCCTCTTTAAATGCTGCATTCAATATGACCTAAGACCTGGAAGGATAGACAGGTGGTGCATAAAGTTCCAGAAAAAAGCAGAGGACCGTGACGCTCAGCACTAAGCATGCGATAAAGAAAAATCAAGCTTCTCTACATTGTCATATTAGGATGTGTAACTTATTTTGTTGACCCAATTTCTCATGCTCTTGTTACTTGATTATGTTGATATTACTAGGAATACTAGCAAGATCCTAAAGAAGGTAGAAATATTTCAAAATGTTTGCATACAATTCCCATTAAACCTCAAAAAATATGTTATAGCCCCTGATTTTTAAAATAGACTTCGGTGGATAAGAAACATAAAGAAACTTTCACAGTCTGGACAGAACGTAGATTGATTCCTTTTTGCATGTATACAACCAGAGGCGGCTCGTGACTTTAAACACAGGTGGGGCATGATGAGGCTGAAGTTCCCCCCCCAATTTTTTTTTCCAAAAAAAAATTAGCTGTATACATATTTAGTACAGTGAGGTCGAACCAAGCAAATACTAAGAATTATCAAATTTTTTATTGCGAAATTAAACAAAAATAATTTTTATTTACATATAAACATTAACAAAACTATCATTATAAAAAAAACATGTATTTTTTGACAAAATCAAATGAAAATAATTTTTATTAATGTATAAAAATGAAATAAACAAAACTCTTTTTATAAAAATATTAATTTTTCACAAAATCGAATGGAAATCGTTTATATTAATATAATACATGAACATGAAAAACAAAAAAATAAACATCTCTCAGTACAGCGCAGGGCAGGCCTGCTGCCCCAAATAGACCTTTACGGTGCAAACGTAAAGCGACCTTCTGTAAACGGTAATACGGTTTTTTCTCTTTACCTCCACTGATTGCCCTAACACGACTCGATCGCGTAAGAGCGACTGCTCAACTGAAGGCAGCGGCCTGGGCACATAGTAAACTGCCCGCAACTCGTTTAGTTGTATGCGTGCATCGTATTTCGTACTTCGTGCGCGTATATATTTCACACCTACTTACCAGTAATAAGTTAATATAGTTTTTATTCAAATATTTCTAAATCATTACGTGCAAATAATATTCCGAAAAACTAAGAATAATTACAACTATACCAATAATAAATACACGTTTCAAAAACATTTCAGCTAATTATTAATTTTTGATTAGGAGAAATGTGTGTGGGGCAGTGCCCCGGTTGCCCTTAAGACGAGCCGCCCCTGTATACAACTATATAGTATAATCTAGAATGATCACCTTTGACAGATGTTACAACAAAATAGAACCTTATTCTGTGATCTTAAAATAATTAGTGTCTTCACAATGTTTGATCATATCAACAAGTACTTAATTGATTGAATTTAAGGGATAAACGTAAAATTCACTTAATGTCACTATTGTATAATATCCTTGTCGCACTGATTCCTCTTATCTCATTGAAAATACTCATCTTGCAGAGATTGTTTATTGGTTTTCACTACTAACCGCTCCATACAGTGAAACTCTGGAATCAGTTACCAACTAAAGGGTCTTTCAAATTGAGCGGTTTTTTAATTGTTGAATAAAACACAGATGGCGTCGCGAACTTGCCTGGGTCTCTCTGACATTTGAGAAGTGTAATGTATGACATTTATAAAAATAGAGTTGTATACAATACAACAACGCGTTCAAATTGTTGAATTATTTTATGTATTGTAATCTCCGGAAACGGTAATGTTAATTGGCCACCAAGATCATGTGATCTGACACCGTTGGACTATTTTCCCTGGGATTACGTGAAAATTCAGATCTATAACAATAACCCCAATCAATTTCTGAGCTGAAGGACGAAATTATTCGCGTTATTGGTGAATTAGAACCGCAATTATGCTAAAATGTCATCGAAAATTTTGACAAAAAATTGGACATCTGTGGAGCTGCAAGAGGTGGACATTTGGCAGATATTGTTTTTTATGTTTAAATATCATAAATTATACTTCAATGACCAATACAAAGTTTTTGGAAATCCAAGCAAATTGTATATTTTATTCAAGAATTAATAAAAAAATAGAATTAACAAAATCGCTCAATTTGAAAGACCCTTTAATATTTGACTCGTGTTTAGCTGGTTTTAAAAAGTTTTTTATTTAAGTCAGTAATGTTATATTTCATTCACGAGTTTCCTTTCCTCTCGACCATCCCTTCGTTTTTTTGGATATATCACTTTTATTGTTATTTAAATTGTTCATAAATTTTATACAAATTTATAACGATTTGAATAATTTTTGTGACCATGTAACCTCCTTTATTTATATTAGGTGTACAAATAAGTTTCCGCCGTTTTTTATCAAAAATTGGGCATTTATTGTGAAAGAACGGAACCTCATGTTTTATTCGAAGTATTGCCCATCGCTTGCCACTACCTTTTCCCATCTTTCTGGCAGCATACGGATACAGCGTCGGAAGAATGCTTCATCTTTTGAGGCTATCCACGAATCGACCCAATTTTTGGTATCTTCATATGATGTGAAGTGCTGCTCAGACAGGTCATGCGTCATCGATCGAAACAAGTGAAAATCAGAAGGAGCAATGTCTGGTGAATATAGCGGGTGGGGTAAAACTTCCCAATTGATTGTTTCCAAAAAGGTTTTGACCGGCGCCGCAACATGTGGACGAGCATTATCATGCAGGAGAATAATTTTGTCGTGTCTGGAGTAGCAGTGGGCGCGCTTTTCCTCGAGTGCTCGACTCAATCTCATCAATTGTGCTCGGTAGACAGCCCCAGCAATGGTTTCGTTCGGTTTGAGCAACTCATAATACACGACACCAAGCTGATCCCACCAAATACACAACAAGAGTTTTTTTCCATGAATATTTGGCTTAGCTGTAGATGTTGAAGCATGGCCAGGGGTTCCCCATGATTTCTTCCTTTTTGGATTATCATAGTGGATCCATTTTTCATCACCAGTGACTATACGGTGCAGAAAACCCTTTCGTTTATGCCTGGCAAGCAGCATTTCACATGTGGAAAATCGGCGTTCAACGTTTCTCGGTGTCAGTTCATATGGAACCCAATTTCCTTGTTTTTGAATCATTCCCAATGATTTCAACCTATGTGAAATTGCTTGTTGAGTCACTCCTAATGTAAGTGCAAGTTCTTCTTGCGTTTGGCACGAATCTTGATCCAATAATACTTCCAATTCCGCGTCTTCGTACACTTTCGGCCTTCCGCTACGTTCTTTGTCTTCGATGTCAAATTCACCGTTCTTAAACTTTTGAAACCACTCACGACAAATTCTCTCACTTAAGGCAGCCTCACCATATGCTTCTACAAGCAATCGATGCGCCTCAGCTGCAGATTTCTTCAAATTGAAGAAGTAAATTAAAAGTTCCCGCAAATGACGCTTATTCGGCTCAAAACTTGACATTTTCGAACACAAAAAAATATGTTATACTGATAAAAATTCACTAATATTTCAAGGTCATGTTGTTGACAGATGTCCAACCTTACGATAATGACATTTTACATCTGACAATTTTAACCATAACTTACTGGTGGTGCCAACTTTTGTCAAACGGCGGTGACTTATTTGTACACCCAATATTTGTCTTGTTGTTTAGAAGAGATTACCAACTAACAATAAGTCCACCAAATTATTATATTATACATATGTGTATGATGAAGTGTTAAATAAGTAATGATGAAGTGTTAAATAAGAAACTATTACTGAACTGCGGTGAGGTGCATGGCCACGCGGTAACGCACTGGACTTCCGTGCAGAAGGTCGTTGGTTCGAACTCCCCGCTTGCTACTCCCCTCGAACGACGCAGGCATTTTTTCCGTCTAGTGTTCGAGGGTATAAGGATACCTATGACTTCGGTCATATCTATTTAAAAAAAAAAACTAAACGAACTACAATATTGTTGAAACTTTATATTTTTTTACAATCTATCAACAGGTAACATCAATGAAGAGAGAAACATCACCGCGCCAATTGTTGTGGAAAGGTGGAGAGAGTCATCTGGATTTTTACCTCATGTCCTACAAGACTCCTCTGGCAGATATAGACAGCTTGGCGACATCATCGCCGGTGTAGACAAGTCTAGATTGCTTCATACCCAGCTTTTTAATAAATTGTCAATTCAGTGTGTATGATTGGGCCAAACAAAAGAAGATATCTGAAGATCACTGATTTCATACATTGTCGTTTTCAAGTATATTTCACACAACATCAAACTGCAGAAATTATAGAAAAATTTATCAATTACATATTCCTAGAGCTTTGGTCAATAGCGTATGGGATAAAGTATCCTAAGTTTTGACAACCATCAATTTTAATAAACTGGATTCAAAATAAAAAGTAGTTTTTATTATACGAGGGCTGCTACTTAAGTTTTGAGATATGGCAGCACCAGTGTAGATACGTCAAATCTGACGTTTTTAATGGTGTACACGCTCAGAAAGTTTTGTCATACGAGTGCTACTATATATGTATTGTTTACAGTGACTTGAAAAATTTATCTCGGCCAAAAATGGAATTGAATCGTGAACATTTTCGTGCGATGATTTTTTATGATTTTCGACGTGGACTAACTCAAGAACAGTGTGCCGAACGACTTGCTTCCACTTATGGTGATGAAGCACCATCCCGGGTCACTGTGTTTCGCTGGTTTGCTGGTCATAGTTCGCTCCAGGACGAAATTCGTGAAGTACAGTACAGGTGATTCAGAATAAAGTGAAGTTTTGTTTCATCGGCATTAGCAATGTCGCGTACGACCTTGCTGCGAATATTGTCACTAGACAAAATTCCATCCCTATAAATTCAACTTGACCAGGATTTAAATGAAGCAGACTTTGTAAAACATTTGAGGATTCTCAAGGCCAAACAATAGTTGGTTCGGAGCATTATATTCAAATACTGAGAGTTTTTGACTGTGGAGTTGCAAGAATTTCCTGGATACAATTTGAGGATATCACACGTCCAATAACGTAGTTCAAGAGATGTTCCCCGAAAAACTGATTTTACGATATGTTGACATTGTGTGGCCACCACGCAGTCTTGATTTGTCCCCAAATCAAGACTTTGTTTTTTTTTTGTGGGTTTAACTAAAAAGTCCAGTATAAACAAATAATCCAATGACTATGATGCAATGGAAACAAAACATTATCCAATAGATCAACCCAATACCTCAGGAAACATACAGGCATGTTTTAAATTTTTCGAACCAGATTAGTCGAATGGCATTGACACAAAGGTGGTCATCTCGTTAACATTATCTTGAAAAAATTTATTCACTACCTTTTGTTACATATTTGCAGTAATTAAAGTAGATACAACAAACCATTGTTTTATTATCAATTTTTCAAAAGTGAATTTTATTCTAGCGCACCCGGTACAATAAGCTTGTTGATCAGTTGAAAGTGACAATTCATTAGAACCATTCACTAGCAATTAATATTTGTAAACAAATTAAGGTATTTGCTGGATTTTGCTCGATTTTCTGTTGGTGGTGTTTTGAAATTGTAGTGTTATTGTTTACGTAAGCCATAATTATACAGAAATAAATAATTATAATGAAGGGAAAACAGTAGAAGCATATAATGGGAGAAATTATATTCTGTGGAAAGACAGAGGCATCACTGTACCTACAATAGTTCATCTCAATATTCTTCTATGAAGTGGAGTCATAGCACATAGTAGAAGAAAATAGATGACCTATTCAGTGAAATAGTTTACTTTTGAAACTATGCACAGTGGAGAATCTAGAGGCTTTCGAAAGAGACTAAAACCTGTTCTTTGTATTAGTCTTCAAGGTGTCCTCAGAGTAATCCATTACTACTAAAATTTAGTTTAACCATTTAATGGTGCCAAAGATTTAATCATAATCATCATCACAGTTTCTAAATATTTCTCCTATGACCATAACAACTTTTTCATTTCGACATTCGTAATAAAACCCTTATAATAAAAATGGAAAAAAGGGTGATATTAAAATAAAATGCAAATAATACTATTGAAAAAAAAGATGCTTTATTGATATTCGTGAATTAATAATGAGCACCACAAAATTAAATTAATGGACATATGTTCTACAACCTTATATTTCATTTAATGAAATAAGAATTTGGCTCATAACTGTTTCATTTATAAACAAAGCTCCAAGCAATTAATGTTTTTTGCCTATTCTACAGCTAAATAACGTTGAAAGCCACAAAAGGTCATGAGACAGGGTTATTTCAATACAATACCAGCCCCATTCTTAACCTATCGGATCAATTTTATAGATAATCTCTTTCTATAATTTTTGGTTAACCTTTCTAAACTAGAACTATAAAAATTGAAACAGGGTACAAAATGAATCCATGAGTATTTTTTGCTTAGTAAATTTTTGAGAAAAACGTAAGAATCTTTTTAAACAAAAAAGAGGATTCATTGCTATTTTTCAAGAGTTGTTTATCTGTCGACATTCATACATGTACATTAGGGTGTCTCTTATTTTCAGACTTCAACATTTTTGAACGCTCATCCTCCAATTTTGTTTGAACGACTCTAAAACATGTCTACAAAAATTTTTGTTGTGATCGAAACATTATAAGCCGTGCCGACTTGAGCGCGAACTCGCACGAATAACGTGGCGAAACTTGTCACGCTAAGTCAGGCCTCTAGTACGTGGCACGTGCAATGCATTCAGTACCTTATCTGTTATCAAGCATGTAGCATGTGTTTTCGGCTTGCTACCATAACATAATCACATCAATTGCGCAGTATCAGGGAACGTGTGTTTTTAATAAAATATATAAAACACCAAATAACAGGGCACAGGTTACCATCAGTGGCTGGAAGTTTTATTTTATAACATACGGGAGGTAAAATTATGTCTCAGTGTAAGTGCTAATCTTGTGGTTTGTGAGTGCATGACATTTTGGAAGAAAGCGAAAATTCCGACTAGAGTTATTCACCATTGTTCATTAAAACTTATTAACTTGCATTCGGAGTGGAGAAAATTGCAAAAAAATGTTAAAAATTCCGAAGATTTTTTTTATAAAAAGAATTCATGTAAATTAGTTAATACGCTACAAGAAAACTTTTTCCCATGAACTGATCTAGTGAAACCAAAAACAGATTATCTAACAAGAACATTTTCAATTAGACAAGTAACACGGTATTTCTTTCACAAAAATTATTACAACCAATCATGTTTCTTCCTCCTATTCTGAGACTCTTCAGGCGAACTAATCTTGGTTTGCCAAGCCATCAAGCCATGTTGGCTTGAAGAAAACCTTGGAAATAAAAGGTAGAAGCAAGCGTTGCGGTCATTAAATGAAATTAAAAAAAATAATATTTAGTTTAATATTATGTTCCACAAAAGCATTGTTTCTCAAACTGTGGGTTGTAAAAATAAAAATTACTTAATAATAATCTGTTAATGAAGTAAAACCGTAGATATCTTTGCCTGATAAAGTTTTTCCTCTTTGTGCAAGTACATTTGTGCAGTCACCTTATTTAAAATTCTTAAAAAAGTGAAAATATGAGAGCATGTATAATTCATTGTCATATACACACTTACAAATACTTTCAGCACCGTTAGACCACTCCAGGCTCACTTGTTTTTGAACCCATCCAAAGAAATCCAAAATAGAATGTAAAAGGATATTTTGGACCTTTTTATGAAGCAAACCTTCATATGAAAGCCTTTCGTGTTTTTTATTTATTTATTTATTATACATCTGATACAGGTTTAACCCAATTACATCAAATAAAAATGTTAAATGATTAAAAGTCTGAACATAACATAATGTCAACAGAAACAATGTTACTCATGCTTCCCAGTGAAGTGACCCAGTTATACCTACAATGATTATTGAAGAGTTTTGAGCACACAGGAAATGTTTATATGAATGCCTATATATGCGTTTTTTTTTTCATATGCCACCCTTCAAGATATCCAAATTGGTGATTCAGATATATCGATAGTAATTGAACCATCGGGATCAGAACCACTGGAGTAGGTACAAAACTAACAGTTCATCATTACACATGTTGGTAATAAAACCACTCATGAAGAGACAACAACGCACATAAATACTCGAGTATTGTTACCTGACGAACTCTCACCAGACTAGGCGCAATTTTTTTTTTATATGCACATATTTATGTTCCGCTATCCATAAATAAAATTCAATTTTAAAAAATAAATTAGTTTAATAATATAATCAATTTCAAATCAGAATAAAAGAAACATGTAATAAAAATAGATATATTCTGAAAATGTTTACTTTAAAATATTATATAAATGGTGCGATTACAAATGGAATGTGGAATAAAAATAAAATAAATAAATATTTCTAAACAATAAGCGCAAAATTTTAAATATCTTGTGGTGCCAGTTTTAAAATCATTTTATTATTTTTTAATTAAAAAAAAATTTATTTATTTCAGTTGATTAACCCATTGAGTTTCAAATCAAATCAAATCAAATCAGCACTTGCAACAATGTGTTTCATCAATCATTTTTACATTTTACATAAGTTACTTATCCAATGTATAATTTTGGCCTATAATAATAATATAGATAATTATACAATTTCTATCTGCTTTTCTGAATTAGAAAGACAAATCCCCCTTTTGATAAGATTTATTAAAAGAAATATAACTAAAACTTTTCTAATAAGAATATAATATCTGGAAATGTTATCATTATAGACAGTATATATGATGTTAAAATAAAGTGTAACTGTCATATATTTATAAATAAACAAGATTAACTGGCATGTATATAAACAAGCAAAGGAACCAAAACACAACTGAAACAGCACTTCTGAGTTTGTATGTGGGAACTTATCCAGATGGTTTTTAAACGAGTCCATTGTCACAGTACTCACTACACTATTGGGCAGTTTGTTCCAAGATTGGTTAGAAAAACAAAGTTTCCTTGAACTATTTTGGAATTTAATTTTGTCTGATGTCCTCTCAAATGTGTGTTTTAATTAGAAGAAAATTGTTGCTTTAGTTCTGAGCAATCATAATGATTACTCAAGATATTAAGTAACACTCAATCTAGTCTCCACAAAATTTTGATTTGTAAAAGATCATATAATTTGGTTCCATTCACATGCTGTTTTCCTGGAAACAATTACTGACATAATAGGATGATTACTGTAATTCAGATAGCTTTTTTTTGGCAAAGATAATTTGAAAACAATGGGTTTATAAGAGTAAATAAAACATGGAGAATAAAAAAAATCAGTTGTACTGCCGCAACAGTATATGAAAAGGATATGTCAAGCGATGAAGTCATTACGTGTATATTTATCCCGAAGTCCTCATAGTGACCATCCATGGGAGGTCTAGGTCAGCACTAGTTTACTAAATAATTACGCAGTCATACGTCACGAGAAACTTAATACGATAATACATGTACATACCATATATATCAATATATCACAGTTATAGATGATAACAAAAATCAAATGTATTATGATACAAAATTGAAATGTGAATACAAGCATCCTTCATTATATGCGATCCCAGTTTCCATGATTTCGCTATAACGCGAATTAAGAAAAATTAATACAAGTCGATTTGAATTTACCCGATTAAAAGGAATAAGTTAAGTAGTTTTTTTAGGTTTGGAACCAATCTTACCTAGATTAAATAAATTTTACATTTTTTAGTTATCGGTTCTAGAGATTTTTCCTAAAACTAATTAATCGCCTAAATTGATGGATACCTGTATGTACTCATATCAATTCATCCAGCGATAACTGATTGTGCAAATGTGTATTCAATCAACACTCGAGTGTATACCAAACACAACAAAACATTCCAGACAAATAATAATAAACAACATTTGGGTGATTCATTTTAAAGCAGAACAAAATTACTTATTTATTGCATTTCAATATACTTTCATCGTATACATTACAACCGGGCGGATTTATAACCAAGGTGCAATCTCTACTAACTAATCAAAGAGGTGTTAAAGGAGCTTACAGTGAAAACGAGACTGGAATCTTTTTCTTAAATCTGGATACTGACAGGAATCAAACCCGCAACCCCCGATTTCACAAAGTATAATTCTAAAAATGATTTAAATCATTCTGAATTAAATTTAAAGCACTGTCAATCATTTTGCTCTCTTAAAAAAATTATGTAAGTGTATCTTGCCTGAAAATTGTGTAAGTGTATCTTGCTTGAAAATTTTGTAAGTGTATCTTGCCTGAAAATTGTGTAAGTGTATCTTGCCTGAAAATCTTCAATATGCACCATATCAATAAATAATAGAACTTTACTGTATGTTATTTGAGTCGAGTTTCTTGGAATATTTAGTGAAGTGTCATTTAACTGATTGAATAAATCTTTTAAGCTTTTCAAGTTGTCATTTGTCAAGATGCTTCAACTTAGAGCTGACAGAATACATTAACCCTTTGAGTAACCGAGCAACTCGAGGGAAATAATAATAAGAATGAAGAAATAATCACACGGCATAATTTACATTTCAAATTCATTTGTTTACTCAAAGCAACGTTTGAAAAAGAAAACCTTATGAAATGTACATATAAAACAAAATTATTGGCAATAATGGAAATGTATATTTTACATTAAGGAAAAAGATTTTTTAATGAAATATTTAGATTAAAATTGTAGTTATTTTATTTTCATCGATACTTATTTAATTTCCTGAAAAATTCTCAAAACATGTATAACGATTTTCTTTTTGCCACTATATGTATTCCTTTGTTCTTTCAACAACATACTAAGGAAAATAGCATAACTTTCTCCAAACGATATCATAAAAATAATTTAAAAAATACTAACTAAAATCACTCAATGCTTTCAGGTGGGAAATGTAAGGCACGTTATTCTGATATTAAACGCAATTGAAACAATTTCAAATATTTTTCATAACAAAAGTTAACTAAAGAGTTGTGTGTAATAACTAAATTAATTCGAGTCAATAGATTAATATCAGCAATTAACATTGAAAAGGAAATACATTTATATCAGTGAATTCCTACCTGAACGCTGTCATAACAAGAGCTGTTTAAGGGCTTCCTTTGGGTCTAAATGTAAGTGACCATAGCATGGACATGGTATGAGAAAATTTGCATATAATTTTTCAACAGTGTGATAAGACACATTATTAGGTTACCTAAATGCACCTTTTTTTATCATACTGTGAAATTCATTTAAGTTTCTTTCATTCATATGGTACCCCTCAACATATCCAAGTTGATAATGTGGACATGTTGAAGAGTGTGGTCGGGAGACAATATTGTTATCAGCCCCAAAATTCAAGCCTTCAGGTTAAGAACCATTGGAGTGGGCAAGTGAGTAACAGTTCGCAGTCATACATTTCATAAATACTACCGCACGTAGACTAACAACACTCGCGAGTGTCTTAGCATGTTTGAGTATTGTTACCAGACAAACTCTTGAATTAGACTGAGATCTCCTGTTTTCTTATTTGGGATATCATTAAAAATCAAGCGTGAAACTCCCGGGTGAAATACCACCGTTTTACCAACTAGGTCACCAAAGTCCTCGAAGAAGATCGCTTAATTGAGCTTGCAGTATAACAGCTTTCAAGTGAGAATTCATCCTATTTGAGACGAGACCTATGTAGGTAAAATTATTCCAAAATCGAGGAGTGATTTTAGACATTGGTGGAAGTGAGAAAAAACTTGCAGAAAATTATATATTCAGAAAATATTAATAACTAATTTGATACTTAGACCCATTTCTAAAATCCCTTCCCAATTATATGGAAAAAATTCGTAGGATAGATTCGAATTCCAAATAAAATAAAATTGTAACAAATACTCAACAGCTTCTTATATAACTGATACAATGAACAAAAACTGATTTTTATTTGGAATATATTTTTTACAATACGTATTGATGTTTATATCGCTCTACACCTGTGATATACTTTATGGTACATTATAAAAAATATTATATATTATAGCTACAGTTCCCTAAACATCAGTTTTTCTCTCTCCATAGAAAAAGCTTCTGTTCTTTTTCATTTTTGAAGGAACAACTTCATCACTTTCCGTACTGTTCTGCCTGTAACAATAAAAAAGCAAAAAAATTAAAATACAACATATAAAATTTTTCATCTTTGTCTACTCCAGCTTTAGACATTAACCTCTATTTTACATAGACTGATAGTTGTTCCTAACCTACACTTTACGTAAGAAAAAATTGTCACCAACTGTAGTCTAATGATTAGCATTCACGCCAAGCAAGCTGGCACCTCAAATTCGATTCCTGGTTGATCACTTGCTAGTTTTACTTTTAAGTCATTTAACATCTGAATTTATATTTTTCTGTAGTTTATATACTGCTTGTCATTAATTTGTACAGTGATATTAAGCAGTATAATAAATAGTACTATGTATAAAAAAACTATATCTAACTAAAAGCTGTACCAGATTAAACCTGCCGTTCATCTAAGAAATTTGATCTCTTCGACATTGAAACTTTGGGTTTGATCCGTCAACACTGTGTGCCCACTGAAGTGCAACAACTTGCTAAAAATAAACCAATACATGCACAGGCGTCTTTCATCCATATAATGGCTGACAATCATATGGCTGATACTAAGTCATGAGGGATAGCTTATGGTATTGCATAGTAAGAAAAAAAAAATGCAAAAGGTAAAAAAAAACTGAAGAAATATTTAACAAATTGTTTTAAAAAAAAATTATTAACTCCATAATTTCTACCACATTTTATAGAAATAAATTCATGTAAATATAATTGATAAATTTAAGTATTTGGGTGCCACGATTACTGGGAATAAGAGTAACGGGATGAAGTGCTGATTAGGATGGTGCTGCCAAAGGTGCCTTAACAATATGAAGGCCATACGAAACTAAGTTCTAGAGTGTTAAGTATGTAGATCAAATGTCTGCTATTTGTCGCCTGCATCCTAACTATTTTGCTATACGGCGCTGAATCTAAAATCAACTTGAGTGAACAATTTCAATATTACATAAATACATACCATTACGCCGTCTCTCTATCGGGATAGGCAGAGAAGAGAGCGCCAGACTTTCCTATCGCAACACGCATCTTTCACCTTCTCTACATGAATACACCTCATCAACTCCTACGATTTCTTTGACTTTTACATTTCCTTCTTTCAAAACATTCACTTGATCCAACCATTCTTTCCTTGGTTGTCGTCTACCACGTCTTCCACTCACATTTGTATTGTCTATTGTTTTGTCAGTCTTTCTTCATTCATTCGTTCTACATGTCCAAACCATCTCAAAGTACTCTTCTTGATGTTAGTTAATACATCAGCCTTAGATTTATATTCATCCCTAATCACTTCATTCCGTATTATGTCATATATTTTCACGCTATGTATTATTATCAGTGCACGCATTTCTACAGCATTTATTTGGTTCCATTCAGTATTTTTCCACGTCCACGTTTCACAGGTATGTTTTTATTACTCTTAAACAACTGTGCAAGATTTTTGTCTTACTTTTGCTTGTCTTTTTCTGTGTCCATGTTTTTCAATATTGTGCATGTAAAATTTAAATGCTATCTAAGAGATTGGGAAAATGGATCAAATGTCACCCTCCATGAGAAAGACGACAGAAGATATGAGAAATATAAACTTCAGCAGAATTATATACCTTTTAAAATAGGTGTTGCCAGCGGTGTTTTTAACAATATGGGATTTAAAAACATTCAAGAATCTTGGCATATTACCAAGGCTCAAGCATAAAGACTTCTCAGTTTTGAAAACAGAAGTCTTAGGAGGATGTCAGGTGGTGCAATCACATGACGAATAAATTAGTTCATCTTTGGCAGTAGCAGCAGCCTATAACCACCACAATAAGGGTGAGTCTCTGGAGGTGGTTAGGCCACGTAATGAGGATGTTGTCTGGTGCCTGGCCAAGAGGTGTGATGTTTTACTGCAAGGGACAAATTAAAGTTATTACTAGAAATGATTGGTATTCGATAGATTTGGAACAATGGGAGTCATTAATATGCTGCGAAGCCTTGAAATTCTGCATGAATTTGTGTATCTTAGATTCAATATATGTCCCACAGGTGGTTGTGAAAAAGAGATCAAAATAAGAGCTCAAATGATATGACCCGTCTGACACGCGTATGAAAGAATGGAGGAATCTTGAAAACAACCAAAATTGATAAATGCAGAATCTAGGGTATTTCATATGATGCGGAAACATGGATAGTAGGCCAAGGAAAGGAAGATGATTAATGATTTTATGTGTTCTTGGTGACGATTACTTGTGGTGTCATGGACTGGACACAGAAATGTGTGTATGCAATGTTAATGTTCAGAAGCTGAACATTTGAAAAACCCTCTCTTCTGTCTATCCAAAATGTATTCTTAAATTTTTTGAGAACACAGTACGAAGAGATCTTGAAAATTTAGAAAAGTTGATTGTCCTGGCAAGTGTGCTGAGGAGAGGAAAGGGTAATGCTACCAAATCTAAGAAGCCGTTGATACAAGTATAAACAGCTCAAGGGTGGCAGAGAATAAAGAGAGGAATAAAAATGCTCAGAGCCATGAGTAATGAACGGTAAAGAGTAACAGAAGGAGCTGTATGGATATGGGAGAGGCAAAATATATGTGCCAAGATAGGAAAGTCTGGTGCTCTGTCTCTACCTACTGTAGTAGAAAAGTGGTGTAATAGTATGTATTTATGATTGTATCTTTACCAAGAACTGAATTAACACGTCAATGCTGAAAACACGCATATGAGTTAATATGACCTTTTGCTGAGAACTCTAAACAGCCATCGCCATTTCATTTAGGATTAAAAAACAAGTGAGCCTGGAGTGGCTTTATAGTTCTGAAAGTGTTTGTATGACAAATAGTTATACCTGTTGTCATCTTTTTAGTATTTTTTAAGAACTTCAAATATGGGTAAATTTTCAACACCACCATGATTTTAAAATTATTCAGCAGTCAATGTGTTAAAAGGTGTAATAATTTTACACTTCATCATCACCCTGTACATTCCACCAGGAACAAAGGGATGCCTTTGTTCCTGGTGGAATGTACAGAGAAAGATTAATCGACCACAACTACCTTCATTTTCAGAAACATGCATTGCCATAAAAAAATTGAAAACTTTTGTTTTATTACATACATACCATCACGCCCCGTCAGGATATACAGAGGACAGAGCGCCAGACTTTCATATCTTGACACACATCCTTAGCCTCTTCTACATCCATACACATTCTCATACAACTTCCACAATTTCTCAGACTTTCTATCTTTAGTTATGTTACTATTATTGTTTTAATATATTCCCACATCCATTGTTTTTCCACATTTGTTATTTAGTTCAATAAGTAACTTAAAAAACGATAAACAGGGGTTTCACTGTATACACAATTCACCTAATTTTTAATATTCACCTGATTATAAAATAGTCAATAAAATTAAATGGTAACTTTTAAAACAACTCTTGCTTTTAAATAAAATAAGGAAAGAATTAGTTGGGCATGATGTTGCTGTATTTGTGGAGATTATGATGTGAATGGAATTGCATGTGGAATAACTATATTTGTGAGGTTATCTCGGCCAGGGGGATGTTGCAGGACGAGCCCAGACCTTTTAACAGCTTCTCTCTTAAATGTAATTTCTGCACTTTATCTTAAGATATATGTGCGATTTCGGAATATATTTATATATTTACACACTATGTTGATATCAAAGAACCTATATTTATTTATTTGAGTTAATCTGAGGTGGTTTTTTTTTAAAGCTTACTCTATATGTACAAGGGTGTTGGCTGAGAAACATCTGATGACCTCGCGGCCGGGCTCGCCCTATATTGGTGGGGTATATCTCAGCTGGATGGATGTTATGCGATGGACCCAGAACTCGATTTAAATGTTGTATTGTGAATAATAAAAAAAAAATATATACAATACATAAAACTAAAAAGCATGCAAAATCACCTGATTAAATAATAATGGTGGATGGTCATCTACTACTTCAGGGTAAGGTAAATCTGAAAATTCAATCTCATGCATAACTAACTCACACCTAAAAGCTGAAGCATCATCCAAAACATGCAAGGTTTAAAAAGGAATATTTAGAGAAAATAAAATATACCACAAGCGGGGACTGGTTATTGTATTCAGTGATAAACACATTCACGGTGAATAAAATTTTACATCAATACATCTCATGCTGCGAAATTTAGCAAATGACACATCAACAGAACACGCCTAGCATGTCATACGCACTGGGCGTATTTTTGTATGGGCACGGGAGATGTGTCCTCAGCACTCAACATATTAATTGGATCAGGCATGTGATACACACAACTTATGAGGGAAAAATACAGCATAATATTGGCTTAGCTGATGTACCCTTGATTTAAACTTATGTATCAATCAATCAAATCAACCATGTAATAATTCAGATAAACATTTAAAAAAATACAGCAAAACCCATTAATTAATATGATGTCCAAAAAATTGTTTCATATTTCTTAAATAAGATGTTATTATGACAAAACTTTCATTGCTAAATTATGAAAATATTGAAAACAACCCTCTGCGAGCACTTGGTGCAATTTTGCATTTGATTTAAAAAACTAAATAACTTTTTGAACCCTAAAAAAATGGGATTCCAGTCTGGTGTTCCCTTAGGGCCCATTAAAACATCATTCTGGTTAGTTGGAAGAGATTGCCACATGGCAATACTCGGCAGGTAAAAAAAATTTCAAGGTGACAAAAAAAAATTCTGTAGTGATATATTCGTACAAAATATTAGAATATTTTCATTATAAGCTAAATACCGTATACGAAATAAAATCAAATATATTTGTTAAAATTCATTTGCAATTTTTTTCATAAACAGCAATGTTTTAAGGTAGATTTTGAGGTCAAATATGTACTCAATAACCAGTGCCTATTGTAATATATTCATGTTAATTTAAAATACATTATGTGGATGAAAATAATACATGAATATATATATTAAAATAAATATTATTATAGTTGTTGAAATAACTCGAGCCACTTTGTGGAACTCCATGTTTAATATAAAATTAAAACATGGTTACTTTGTTTTATTCCACTTAATTTATTGCAAATCACAATACATTTCAATATTCGCTGTGTCATAATCAGGTGAGTTGTCAAGATCTAAATAGTTCAGTTCTTGACAACTCGCCTTATAACAACACAGCAAATGTTTGTGATTTGCAATAAAGTGGAATAAAACAAAGCAACCGGGTTTTAATTTTATATTGAATATTACAATAATAATATACATTAATATCAATCCAACTTACTTTTAATGTTTGCATATTAAAATACAACCTTCACTTACACTAATGGTCTAACGATTGATAACATTTAGATCAGAAAATATTCATAAGAGTTTTAGATGATCCATTTCAATAATATGGAGGGGTTTATACAAAAAAAACATTTTACAAAATTTTCAACTTGGAAGAGATTATGTGACCTTTAAAAGATAATTATTTTGTTTGATGAAATATAATATAATCATGAAACTCAGATAAGAGAAATATATAGAAATTTTCGATGATCAGAAATTTTTCTTACTCAGTACTTCATTAATATGTTGAACATACTTTGTATTATATTGTTTATAGTTAAGGCATTAATGTTGTGGAGGTTTAAAGACATTGTAATTTATTTTATCAAACACTGTTTATTCCACTTTTTTGTAACGGTATAACCCTACCGGTTTCAAGGATTTCACCTCATCTTCAGGGGAGTACAAAGTCTTGTTTGTGCCATGCCTCCCTCATTCCTCAGCCCCCAACTGTTGAAGAGTGTATATCAGTACCAGTTCGAACAGCATTTAGTCTTGTTTGCGCTCCCCTGATGATGAGGTGAAAGCCTTGAAACCGGTAGGGTTATACCGTTACAAAAAAGTGGAATAAACAGTGTTTGATAAAATAAATGACAATACTTTGTATTATTATACTGTACCACTAACTATCCTGTTTTAAAAAATGCTAATAACAAGCCTTGAGAATGGACGACTCAGATTAAACTGTTATATTCAAATTAAGATAAATTTCATAATTTGTGTAAAAAAATTTGATCCATTGGGAAAACAATTGTAGTTTAAGTTGCATCTGAATTGCCCTGAAGGACCTTGAAATTCCTTTACACAGTAGTTTTCAAACTTTGTTGTTGTATGGGACGTTTACTGTATAAGATTTATTCAGTGTCTTAAAAAAATTTTGCAATTAGTTCGACGAGGAGGCATGTTTCTCACCAAATAGTTTCTCAAATCTTGGAATCAAGCAAGAAACAACTACCCTTGAATCCTGTTCTATATTGAGTTTGGAACGATATTAGGTTTTTATTACAGCTACCATCAAAAACCCAAGTCCGCAGAAGTTCTCAGACAAGACGAATCCAGACATTTTGTTAGCATCTGATTTACATAGTTTTTTTGTGGAACTTGTGAAACCTATATTAATGTATATATTTTTTTTGTTTTTGTTAATAATAAACGAGATAATTATTGAAACCAGGATTATCTAAACTTTAGCATTCAGTCGAGGGCATCCATCATTTACTGATATTCAAAACCTAACCAGTTTCAGTTAGATGTCGCTTCCTATTATTGCGACCATGCGTCAACGTTGGTCGAGGAGTCTGGTGTTTTGCACTGAAAAGGACTCGATTCGAAGGATGCCCATAAATTTAGTCTACTATAACTTGGGCACATCTAAAGAAACAAATAAAATATTTATGTAATAGATCCAGATACCGCAATTCCAGAATACTGGATTAAATAAAAAATTTCGTTGATATTCTATTTAAATGCTTTATGTATGTACCACTTACCTTGGAAGGGTTCGTAAGGAGTTTCTCAAAATATAAATGGATATTTGACATAAATTGAAATAGGTTAACTTTTGAAAACCTAGAAAAAATATTTGCTATTATTATACATTTCACTCAGAGAAATGTGTCAAAAACTAGTCATTGGTAAAATGAGATAAATAAATTATCTGTTTGAGTTATGGACTTGCACTCCACCAAGGGAGCATTTCTATTAGTTTTTTTAGGTAAATCTCTAAATTTATGTTAGATAAGTCTATACAGTGAATATAAACTATAGTATTACTAATGAATGTACACATTCACTAAAGTATAAAGTGAATGTGTACTAGTGTTAACTGTTAATATTCAATAATAAAAGTGTACTTCCACTGCTCATCTATCTGTATCTGCGGTTTTTGTACTTTGAAATGCAAGACTCTGAAGTGAATTTGCAAGAAGAATATCACTTTATGTATGTCGGAATGAACTCTTTGTAAAGGTTTTTTCTAATGTAAATGTTTTTTATATTGTTTTATTTTAAATTTACTTTCCCCAACCCTAGTTAATAAAGGTTACCAAAATATAAATAGAGAAGGTATACAATCACTGATGAATATGGATTTATTATATTCAAATGGACAATTTCTTCAAAATTTACTATTTACTTTAGTGAAGATGTAAATTCACTTTTAATAGTTCACATTTACTGTACAATCCACTTACGCTGTGACATATACAAGAACAAAACTGGCTGCTTATAATTTAATCTTGGTACCAATACTAGAATATGCAAGCGAAACTTAGACATGGGAAAAAAGTGATGAAAGTAAGATAAATGCGGAAGGGATGAAAGTGTTGCATACGATGTATAGAAAAAAAACGTACGACAAAATAAGATATGAAGACATTTAGAAAGAATGCAATTGAAAGAAAATACAGTGCTTAAGGTGAAGAAAGGAGGATTGAGATGGTTCAGCCACATATAAAGAATAAATGGTGAAAATTTTACAAAAATAATCAAAACGAATGGTACAGAGTGCACTAGAAATTCGAGAAGACCTAGAAAAATGTGGCACAAACAAATCAATCAAATTCTGAAAGAGTAAAAAGCTTTTATAACAGAAGAGTATGCATGGCGAGATTCTTTTCCTGAAAATCTAAAACATTCTCCTATCAGGCTCTGAATTCAGATTCCTAGCCATGTAATTTTCTACTCATAAAACATGCATTTTCACAGCATTTAATTCACTCGTGATACTATAAATTTAATGTGTATATTTCTATGTACCTCAAGGATAGGACTTGATATAATTTCATTAATTTTAAAAGACTCAATTGTGATACTATTACTCCGAGTTATGTATAGATTAAATCAAAGGTTGACCATTAGCATAATTGAAGCTTTGTAACATGCTGTCCGGAAAGTACTTTCATATTTCTTGGGTAGATGTCATTAGGACAAAATGTTCATTACTAGCTTCATTGCAAACGTGCTGAATTTATATTATTTATTATGTATGGTAATTGACGAGCACATTTTTTCAGCCCCAAATTGAATTGTTTTTTGACATATTTTTGAACATGGAACAAAAAAAGGTTGTTTTCTTTCGGTGGTTGGTATTTTTTTTATTACCGTAAAGGAAAAACAACGACACAATCCAAAAAAAAAATGTTCAGTGTATGGCAACAATGCGGTAAGTGATCATGTGTACCCAATGAGGTTTAAAAATTCTATAATAGTGATGACACTCAAAAATGGTCCCCGCTCTAGAAGGCCGATTAAAATTTATAATGACCAAATCATGGCTTTGATCGAGATTACTGAGATAATGAAATAATCGAAAACCACTGTCCACAAGCATTTGGTGCAATTTTGCACTTGATTTGATCTAAAAATATGAAATTACTTTCTGTGCAAACCAATAATAAAGCATTAAAAAATATATAAAAAACAGATTTGTTATAAACAGCGGTATAAATATTAAATGTAAAAGCAATGCGATGAAATTATAAAATGATTCCACTCCGACGATATACACACCTACTGTATGCTTCTGAATTTGGCTCCAGAAAATTAATATTTTTCAAATCTGCTTCATCCTTTATATATGTAACATTGGGATTAATACACTGGAAAAAAAAGAATGATTAAAATTTAGAATAAATTGGATATTTCATTAAATGTATTAATTATCTAATATGAGGGAGGTATTATGGATTCATTGGATATTTCACCAGATTTTTGCATCATACTTTTACTTCTTGCTAAGGAACTATGAAGATGCAATGTTGACTGTGCCACAATCCTCCATATCTCTCAATATTGTGTAGTTTCACTCCATAACGAAACAATAAATAGATAAGTTTTATAAAACTATTACATAGTAAAATGAACTTCAAAACTGAAGAGGTCGACAAAATTATCTATATAGAAGCACTAATCTTGAAAAATGAAGGTTGTGAAGCAGAGATTCCGAGACAAATTGGTATGGCACAATATGCAATGATCAAACTTATGAAGGTATGGAAAAATAGATTTATATTTCTCAACACCAATGCAACACTCAAAGCAAGGACTCATTCTTTTTTTAAAAAACGTGTCAGTCTTTTTTTCACTTTAGGCATCTTTAAGTTGGTTACTTACATTTGGTTGGTTGAAAAAGATCGCCACATAACTGTATACAATGAAAGTGTTATATCTTCCGTGTGTATAATGCAATGTACAATGAGGATAATTTGAATACCCGTATTAAAAAAAACATAACACTACAGATATCTCCTGTATTACTATTATATTGTAACTTTTTTGAGTTCCCAATCACCAGTCATATCAATATTAGGAACTAACCGAGGTCCCATACAATACGACCAATACTTTTTTACAACAAATATCTTTTTGACCATCTGGAAAAAGCACAATATTGGACAAATCGGTGTTGCCACAAAAACTGTAACAAGAACCCCGATTTAAACTAAACAGTTTGCCATTGAAGCTATTTTGTGTTTCAACTAAAGTGGTTAACAGATGGAGAATGGTTATAGAAAATGATGGTCAATATATAATGAATTAAAATGATCATGTGTTATCTTAACCCTCTGAATTTGCAGAAAAACTGGGCAAAAACTTATGAGACAACCTGATATAATATACAATCCAGAAGCTGCACTGTCATATTATTATTAAAATATAATTAGAGCTTCTGATTTATACATTTAGGACTTTTGCATACCTGATTTTCCACATCGGAGTTATCCTTATTGACACAGGTAGAGTCGTTGCATTTACACCGGCTACTGCAGGACAAGTTGAATTTTTTACAACTGCACATTTTGTTGGCACAGTTTCCTTTACACGAGCATTTGGTCTGCCCGTCACTGCTTCTCTTCACTGTTTGTGTCTCATTTATATCCTTCAAGGGTACACGACTCTGTTTAAGACATACATTCAAATTATAATACACATCAATGTCAAGTTGCCATAAGAATATAACTGCTCAATAAGCAGAAGATAATGAGATCATACTCTATCTGAGAAGCATTTCTTTTCCTGTTTTTCAAAGGTAACATTGACGAGCCCCGTAGCCTAGTTGATAAGATGTCAGTCTTCCAACCTGGCCATTACTGATTCGATTCCCACTGGAACCATGATCTTATAAAAAGGGTTTGAATCGATTTGAAACTATGGACGAAACTTGGATCCACCACTACAAAGAGTCCAAACAGCAATGAAAACAATAGACGTTACTCTAGTTTAAATGTTTGGTTGAAATTTCAAAATGCCAATAATTAAAACAATGACAATTGACGTACCTTGGACATTTTCTTCGCAGGTGTTTTATGCCAATCAGGGTCATTATCACTGTCATCCAAGTCCACTTCATCCTCAGACATCTCAGGCAGGTAACGTACCACCACATTACCATTACCATTATTTCTGCGCTGAGCCTTATTTTGCTGCTTTGCTTTGGTCTCGTAAATTTGTTGTTGTAAATCTTGATTTTCTTGTTCTAAGGTTTCCTATTATAATAATAAGAAGACATAAATTACTTGTATAGGCCGTTTTTTTTTTAGTAAAATATCACATGTGGAGGGTGTTAATGAATTTATAAAATGCAGCACATAAGTGCTACTAAATAAATTTAGGAGTAATAAGGTTTGAAAATAAGATATAAAGATAATGATTAAGAATTCTACCATCTACCAGACCATTGATCTAGGAAAAAGCTTGGCTTTGATGTTCGAATAGATAGCAAAGATGTTACAATGATAAATCAAATTAGACTAGTTTAGAAAACATTTTTAAGAACCCCTGCTCTTGTTAGTGGCAAAATCAGAAGAAATATTTATGTTTACCGCTATGACAAGCTCGTTTTACGAAAAAACCTTTGATCAATAAAATTCCACATTATTTTTAATAAAATTATTAAATGCACAAAATACGTTGCAATCAAAATCAAATTTGATTTATACTAGTTTATACTGAAAACTAACACATCGATCAATAAGTCCCGGGACTAGCCAACAGATGGCACCTCTAATAACAAATCCATACCATTCTCAGTTAGTACCAACCTTTAGAAGTTACATGTAAAACTTTCATGGCATTCCGACATTGTGGCATTGAGTTACAGTGGTCTTAGTAACGCTACTTTTGCTATTTTCAAAACAATGGAAAAAAAACGAATTTCGTGTGTTAATAAAACATTGCTTTTTAATGGGAAAAAATACCGTTCAAACTCAGCAATGGCTTGAAAAGTGTTATCCGGGATCTGCTCCGTCGAAAACAAACTCGCTGTGCGCTGATTATAACGCGGTCGTACAGACACAAATGATGCTGAACGCTCTGGTCGTCCAAATGAGGTTGTTACACCAGAAAACATAAAACAAACCCTAAAAATCGTGATGGAAAATCGCAAATTAAAGCTGTGTGAGATAGCTGACATCCTGAAGATATCATTTGGTAGTGTTTACACTATTTTGCATGAACATTTGGTCATGAAAAAGCTTTTTTCGAAATGGGTGCCACGTTTGCTCACAATGGAACAGAAACAACAATGCATCGATGATTCAGAGCGCTGTTTGGCACTGGTTACGCGAAATAAATACGAGTTTTGCATCGGTATGTGACAATGGATGAAACTTGGATCCACCACTATACTCCGGAATCAAATCGGCAGTCAGCAGAGTGAAGAGCAGCCAGTGAAAGTCGTCCGAAGCGACCAAAATCTCAACAGTCGGCCGGGAAGGTTATGGCCTTTGTATTTTGGGATGCGCATGGTATAATATTCATCGATCACCTTGAAAAGCGAAAAACCATCAATAGCGAATATTACATAGCGTTATTGGAGCGTTTGAAGGCAGAAATTGCAAAAAAACGACCCCATATGAAGAAAAAAGTTATCTTTCATCAGGACAATGCACCGTGTCATAAGTCAATGGTAACGATGGCCAAATTGCATGGGTTGAACTTCGAATTTCTTCCGCACCCACCGTATTCTCCAGATTTGACCCTCAGCGACTATTGTCTGTTCGCAGACCTCAAAAAGATGGTCCAGGGAAAGAGATTTGGCTCCAATGAAGAAGTGATTGCCGAAACTTACGCCTATTTTGAAACCAAAGATAAATCGTTCTACACGGCTGGCATAGAAAAATTAGGAAAGCGTTGGAATAAATGTATTGCTCTTGAAGGAGAATTGGTTGATGAATAAAGAAGAATTTTGGCAAGCAAATGTTGTTTTAGTAGTTAGTCCCGGGACTTATTGATCGATGTGTTAGTATAAAAATTATTTGATAAAAATCACTAAAAACCTTAATTTAGGGAAGTTAATTTTAAAATTAGGAAAATAAACAAGACTCTTATTTTTAAAACTGATATTTCTAAATGTCTTTTTTAATAAAAACATTCTTTAGATAAAAATATGTAAGTTATAAAATTTATTAACTCAATTTTATTCAATCTTACATACATATATACCATCATACAATTTCCCTGTCAGCAGGGAGTAGGACAAGCAGAGAACATAGAGACTGTTCAATCCCGCCACATCTATCAGTTCCTCCACATCCATACATCTTTAGATATTTATCTCAGTCTACCTCTACCACAACTCCCATTCACATTACCACTGTAGATTTGTTGTCAGTATTTAATCGCCCATTGTTTCAACAATTTCAGCATACTATTTTCCTCATCTAATACATCATTTCCTTGGCTTTTGTTTTTTTCCATGCACACTTTTTTCACCGCTATGTAGAATAAACTCAAATTTCAAAAAAGCTTTAAAACAATTTTTGCTAGTTAAAAAAAACTTGTAATTGCAGAGTATTTTGGAAAATAAAATGTATTACCTTTGATTTGAGAGCAGTTTGATAAAGATCTTGCAGCATGGCCATTCTTTGCTGGAGTTGTTCATCCGAAGATGAAATATCGACCTCGTTTAGCTGCTTTAATAAGGTGCACATCTAGAATTTACAAAACGGCAACATTAAATCAAAACAAAGAGACAAACTTCTCATATATGTATATGTATGTGAATGTGTATGTATATGTTTTGATGTTTAATCGCTGTTTTTACTTGAATTTTGTTTTGTTTTTTGTATAATTTTTATAATTGAAATAAAAAAAAATTATAAAGGCTGCAGTCGTTCAAAAATTAATAAATAAATAATCAATTCAAAATCAATTTTCTTCTCTGCATATATGAATTAATTTTGCATATATGAATTAATGAATTAATTTTGTAACTTCTTCTCTGCATATATGAATTAATGAATTAATTTTGTTACTTGTGCTTAACTATTGTACAAATTAATTTTTTTTATATATTATTTATGGTTATGCATTAACACTGTGGAGGTTTAAAGACATCGTAATTTGTTAAGTCAAACACTGGTTATTCCATTTTATATAACAGTATAACCCTACCAGTTTCAAGGTTTTCACCTCATCATCAGGGTGTACAAACATGGTTATAACGTTATGTAGGGTGGCCACTGAAAGACTGAAGGGTTTCAAAAGTCATAACTTGTTCATTTTCAATCTTTTTTATTTTCTTTTTTTACAGGTTATAGAGCTTTACTACCTCAAGATACTCAGCAGCACCTGCAGTACGCCATTCGATTTTAACACCTAGCCAGAGATAACAACAACTTTTTGAACAACTTTATAATGAGTGATGAGACCCATTTTCATTTAAACGGGTACATCAACAAACAAAATTGCAGATTTTGGGGTACTAAGAATCCCAAGGAATTACATCAGCATCAATTGCACAGCCAAAAATGCACTGTTTGGTGCAGTGTTGACGGCTGAAAGAGTTATCGGCTTCTATTTCTTTGAAAATGAGGAAAGTCAGCTAGAAAGAATCAACGGGGCCCTGTACAGGGCAAAAATTTTACGCTCAGCAGTCGAAGATAATAAGGAGGTACAGTTCCAACAGGATGGAGCTACTGCGCACACTGCCAGGGCAACGATGGCAGTACAGCGATGTACATCCTTCAGCCTTTCAAGGGGCACCCTATATAAAGTGGAATAAACAGTGTTGGACTAAACAAATAAAATTTTCAATTTGTTTTGTTGTTTATGTTTGATTTTATTGTAAATATTTTCATTTACAATCCCCCCCCCCCCCCCCCCCCGCCGCTGAAAAATAAATAAATATCAACTCACCCTTTCTTCATTCTGTCTTTCCAGCTCAGAAAACTCTTTTTTATGCCTAAAGCGTGTTTCCTTAAGAGCTCTTTCCAACTCATTCACCTTATCCAGCGCCTCTTGGTGTAAATTCTTGAGTTCCTCCAATTTGGTGTCTTCTTGGATGTTCTTGTATTTATAATTTTGTATTTCTCTCTTAACCTCTATGATCATCTCAAACAGATATTTGAGAGCAATTTTGGCCTCAGACATTGTCTGAATAGCATCCCAACGGGTTTTCGATTTATTTTCTGTAAAAAATAAACAAAGTTTTTGTTTTATTGCTCACAAACAGCAACACCCATGGCTTAATTAGTAATACTATTGTCTCCCAATGCCGAGATAGCAGGTTAAAATTATTGCTCACAAACAGCACCACCCATGGCTTAATTAGTAATACTATTGTCTCCCAATGCCGAGATAGCGGGTTAAAATTATTGCTCACAAACAGCACCACCCATGCCTTAATTAGTAATACTATTGTCTCCCAATGCCGAGATATCAGGTTAAAATTATTGCTCACAAACAGCAACACCCATGGCTTAATTAGTAATACTATTGTCTCCCAATGCCGAGATAGCGGGTTAAAATTATTGCTCACAAACAGCACCACCCATGCCTTAATTAGTAATACTATTGTCTCCCAATGCCGAGATAGCGGGTTAAAATTATTGCTCACAAACAGCAACACCCATGGCTTAATTAGTAATACTATTGTCTCCCAATGCCGAGATAGCAGGTTAAAATTTTTAAAAACAATTGTAATGATGTAACAGATGTAAACAACAAGGGAATAGATATGTGAATGGATAAAAAGGCATGGAGATATGTTCTTTCTGCCTAGGCCAAAAGAGACGGGGGTGTAATGGTGTTTATGTATATAGTAATAAAGAATAATTTTAGTCTCCATTGTGTTTACCTTGATCACCCGCAAGTATTTTCTCCTGTAGCTCAGCAATCTGCGCACTCCTCTGTTTGATCTCCTTTTCGAGGTTGCACAAGCCTGGATCTTTGGGATTATGGGCCTTACGTTGCTCAAGCTGCCTGCTGAAGGCAGTGCGGTCCTCGATAAGTCCTTCCAGCAGTCGCTGCGCGGCTACCACCCAGCTGACAACATCCAACTCCTGTCCAATCCACTGCACTGTCGTATCCTCTCCCTTGAGTCTGCCATTCTCCACTTTACTTGTCACATGGCCACGATGCTTTTGGGCTGCTGTTTGTCTTTCAAGAGCCTCCTGAAAATTGAGTACTGCTAGTTTAAACATTGTACTTCTAAATGTATTGATTAGAAAAAAAATTGGAGAAAGTCAAAGAAATATGTTGAAGAGAAAATTATTATAAGTAGAAATACTTTTTCATGTACAGGGGATATTAAAGCTCTCAGAGTATATTGGTATCTTAGAAGATGATATTTAAGTATTATAATATCGAACAGGTCGAACAATAATTTTAATACACCCTTTAAGTGGAAAAAATAAGAAAAAATGAGTGCTTATAATCATCAAGTTTTGAACATAGATTTTCACAATGTTTCTACAGAGAAATTTTTAATTATGATGAAAAATCGATAACCTTTGAGACCTAGTTGGTAAGATGCCTGTCTGATAGAAGACAGCAATTTGGGGTTGCGTGTCTTCTAATTTTGTGTTTTCCACCTTTACCCTAGCAAGGTGCAACAAGCTCAGTAGCATAACCCATCAATAGTGTATCTTATGAGTGCCAAACTTTAAACAGTTACAAAATAGACGATTCAAAATTTTATTTAACATGTTCATTGCGAAATCATTTAAAAAAATTACCCATATTTAAAACTCTTTAAAAATAGTAAAAAGTTGAAAGTAGATACAATTTATTATCATATAACCTAACAACCCCTATCAGTATTGTTAGGCCACTCTGGACTCACTTGTTTTTTAATTGAATCCATCTAAAGAAATTCAGAATAGAATGGCAAAGGGCATTTTGGGGACCCTGCAAACATTTATATGAATGCCCATAGGTGTTTTTAGAACTGAGCATGTTAATAAATACTAACATATAACAAATCTGTAAACATTTTTTTTGTGTAACTTATTATTTATGTATTATCATTGCACTAAAACATGTATACTCAAACCGGACAAAATCTGCCAAGATGGTAGTCCACAAGAGAATTTTAGTACCAACTATGATGCATGAGAGTGAAATGTGGATGTGGGACAAGACTGAAAAGAGATGATTAAATGCTGTAGAAATGTGTGCACTTAGAAGAATACATGGGATAACAATACATGACAAAATATGGACATAAATGATAAGTGTGAACTTAAGGCTGATTGGTGAGCAAGATGATGAAGAGTACTCTGAGATGGTTTGAGTACATGGAACGAATGAATAAAGAAGTTTTACATGATCATTGGAAGTAAGTATATAATCTACAGTAAATAGAATAGTAAATAATAACTTGCCTTTAGTCTCTTATTGATAGCGACCGCTTCTTCCATCTTTCTCTTAAGGACGTTCTGCTGCTTAAAGTGCATTATTTCCATTTTGGTCATGGCATTCTGTCTTTTCCGATCCTGGTCACAAAGTTTGGCGATCTTCCGCTCATTCTGAATTTTCCATTCCCGGAACCGGGTATTATCTTGAGCCATAGTCTTGATCAATTTAACCTATGGAAGACAAACACAAAATAATTGTTTTAAAAATGCTTTAAAATTTATATATCAAGAACAAAATTATTAATGTCAATATAAAGTACTGAACAAGGAACTTCTTTATATAAATAATAAAATTATAGAACAATTCCAGTAGTACAAATATCCGGAAAACTGGTTGATTGATCAATGCGACAGTCTCAAGAGATTAAAAAATTACTTAATTAATATACAGTATATCCTCTACAATGATTTTAATGTTGATTTACACAGTCTGTCCAATAGGAAAGATGACTGATTTTATTTTTGCGTAACCACCAGCACCATCTGTGGATGAATAAATAAGTTAACTAGCAACACATTTTGACGATCTTCCGTAAAAGTTTCAAAGCGCTGGCATCGCTGGTTCATTCATAATGATGTAACAATTGACAGAACCTTCTGAGTCTCGGTCGGAAAAGTAACAATGGAACAACGTGCCAAAACTAAATTTTGTTTTAAATTGGGATAAAATGCCACAGAAACTTTTGAAATGATTCAAACTGCTTATGGTAGTGAAGCAATGAGTCGTAGGAACCTTTCTAAGTGGTATGCAAGATTTCATTATGGTAGAGAGCATTGAAGATGATCAATGGCCTGGACCATAATTGATAGTTTAAATTGAAGAAAATGGCTGAAATTCTTTGAATGTAACACTGTGGGTGCATAATATAACGTCCCAAAAATGTATACACACTTTGAATGATTATGGGTATAATTTCAGTATTTATTAAGATTAACATTTCAAAATACAGAAGAAACATGTAAAATTTTTTAGGTACTGCAAGTGCTCAAATTGATGACCATTCTGGTCCATGCACTGCTGAATTGCAAACATCACGTATCATTTGTTTTGGTATTTAGGCGCATTTTCTTTCAATGGCTGCTCTCAACTCATTATCTTTAATTAGTCTCCATAAAAGTCCATTGGCGTGAGGTCTGGGGAGCATGTAGGGTATTCAAAGCTACCTCTATGTCTAATAATTTGTTTGGTAAATTTCGTTCCAAGATATGCCCTCTCATCACGATGGTAGTGAGAAGGTGCACCACCTTGCTGGAAATAAAAGTTCTCTCCATCCCTAAACTTCTCACTAATGCATGGTATGACAGATTCAAGGAAATGGCACGATGTAAAAGTGTGTATACATTTTTTTGGGACATCTACGTGTAAATGAAAAATGAATATTACCCTCGCAGATTTAATTTGTTGTATTTCTCTATTAAGTTGTACAATTTTCAAGTCATTTTTCTCTTTCATCTTCAAGAATGCTGCCTGCTCTTTGCATTTCTTCTTCAAATTGGATATTTCGGACTCCAGGACCTGAATCTTGGATCTCCGCTCATCTACAACTTTGGGATCCAGCTTAGATTTGTGCTGCGCCATCTTGAGCTGTTGCGCGAGCTTTTCTCTTTCGTGTTCAAGCTGATTAATTTTCTCCTGGTAATCTTGGACATTTTGATTGTGTACACTGAGATCTTCATTATTTGCAGACATTTTTTCAGCCAGTCTCATTTTCAAAGCGAGAGACCTAGCCAGTTCTTGGAGTTGATGTCCCTTGGAGTACTGAAAGTATTAACAAATAAAGTTTAACTGATATAAAACATTAATTAACAGATAAATGTGAAAGTGATAACACAGCATACATGTTATTCTTGTCAAACAAACCAATCAATATATAATATATTTTACCATTAACTCGCTAATTTAAAAAAAATATGAACTTCTTAAAATAGTCCATATTTATTTCATCAAGAAATGTTGTTCATTAGTTCTAAAAAAAAATCCATTCATTAAGTTATATTTGTGTTCGGTTAGTTTATAAGATGGTATTTGGTTAGCTTAGAAGATGCTAATTAAGTTAAGAAGCTTCCAAATCTTAAAAGAAGCTATCCTAGAAGAAACGTATTCTTTGAAACCACTTACAAAATATCTGCCCTTTTTGTCAACATAAAAACTGTTACAGCCTGTGCACTGAATAATATACACACACCATCATTATCAAGAGTGTTAATACTTCTTTTGGCATTGAAATTAGTATTTATCAACCAAAAATTAGTATAAAACTCCAGTTTTGTACTAATTTTGGATGTGATTTAATAAAATTATAATTTGTGTCAATTTGAATTTTAGTTTTAGATTACTTGTAAAACCTTAAAACCTCGCAGACGTGATATACTTGTGCCAGGATAGATGAAATGGAGATTTGTTCTCTTTACCTACCACAATAGGGACATGGCATGAAGATGATGATGTTGTAAAGCCTTATTCAAAAATGATTATAAATGTATGATCATTATCACCCCTATACATTGATTGCATTAGAAACACGGGAATCGGTCACCAGCCTGGCACACCCAATGAGTAGCTACTGGTATGCATGAACATTTGCTCTAAGGTAGATCTAGGTCTCACTGGATTCTGTCCCTCTTCAAGAGCTGACTGACAGTGGTTAAAAGGCAATAATAAAAATTGTCCTATACTTTTTAACAAATCTTACTGAAAAGTCTAAATTTGACACTTTTCAGTAAGATTTATTAAAAAATTATAAAAATCAACTATATAAATATATCATTTATAGTTAAGGTATGAACACTGTAGAGGTTTCAAGATATTGTAATTTGTTTAGTTCAACACTGTTTATTCCATTTTTTTTAATATTTCGATTCTGTCATGTTCATAAATAAATATTTGGACTCTCGTGATCTAATAATCTTCTAAACGTGTATTCTATTAGGTGTTAACGTAAGTTGTGTCAGTTTTTTTCCAAATTAAAAAATGAGCACCAAAAGTAAAACAAAATGCTATTCTATTAGGTGTTAACATAAGTTATGTCCGTTTTTTTCCAAATTAAAAAATGAGCACCAAAAGTAAAACAAAATGCTAAAGGTTATACATACGTCATTCGAAAGAAAATTTTCTGCTTTACAAGATATTGTGTTTGCTTTGATGTTACATATATTATTTTATTTGATTACAAGCCTTCAAAATGGAATGTCAAGTAGACGAAAGTGAGCATTTTCGACACCTCCTTCTGTTCGCATTCAATCGAGGGAATAAAGCTGCCAAAGCGGCTCGCGATATTTGCGAAGTGTACGGTAAAGATGCTATGAATGGACAGCTCGTTGATGGTTTTTCCTTCAATAATGACGTTGAATTTCGGTCACGGTTGGACGAATTTCTCGAGTCAAGACCGGATGGTTTTTGTCGCACAGGCATTGGAATACTTGTAGAACGTTGGCAAGAAGTTGTAAATAATGAAGAAGAATACATTATTGACTAATTTGTTGTAAAATAATGAAGGAGAATACATTATTGATTTATTGTAAATTTTTTTTGTTGTGTCCTCTTGTTCTCTTCACTTGGATAAAAACGAACACAATTTATGTTAACACCCAATAATTTAAAAACTTTTTTCTAGGTAATATCATTACCTGATCCATGGCGTGTGCCTCTTCCTTTTCATTGATATCACTTTCATTGAGTTCAGGCAATGCATCAGCATATTCTTCCGCTGCATCGCTTCCATTCTTCGCATCACTCTCATTATCCTGAGCATCGTCGTGTATTAACTGCTGGAATAGCTGCCCGCACTTGTTCTGGTCCGATTGCAAATCTACTATCCTCGATCTAATTTCACACATACTCTGTATAGCCTCTTCCTTGGTGCTATGGTCGCCTACTTTCGTCAAATTATTGATTGTTTGGTTACATTCCTCAGTTATCTCTGCTAGTTTCCTATCCACCTTTTCTTTAGCCATTTCAGTCATCAATACTTTTTGATAGATATTAGTATTTTCAGTCATCGATTCTTGCCACATCTTGGTGAGGTTTTTATTTTTTTCAACGACAACATCATATTTTTGCAAGAGTTCAGCATACTTCAATTTTTCTTTTTGCAATTCTTCGGCCATATTGGAACCATCGTAACTACAGCCTCCTCCTTCATTGACTTGTAAACGAAGTTGCTGAACTAAATTATTCAACCTGCAGCAAATAAGAGTACATTTAGAAATAAAATACCAGAAAATTGTTTTAGAGAAATTCTAATTTTTGTGAACTTTTTTAATACTGTGCATGCGAGCTGAGATAATCACTGATTGCATACGCAATGGGCATATCAAAACCTTGCATAGCTGCTAATAAATTTTAGAAAAATAGCTAGTTGTACAAAAATTGAGATATAAAAGAACTACGAAATATATATAGAAATATACATTGTCCTCCCCACACTTCTCTATGAGTCCCTATGGGTCAGGAGACTTGGGTTCCCTATAGAAGGCACATTCAAAGCCTTAAAATGTTCCACCAGCGTTTCCTTCGTCGAATTTTTCGGATCCACTGGAATGATCATGTCACAAAAGTTTCAGTCCTGCAACACTCCTGTAAACCTATAGAGGGCATTGTTGTAAAGACGAAATTGCGGTGGACTGGACATGTGATACGCATAGGCTACCAAAAGTCTAAACAGATTGATTAGACGTAGAGGTAGCATTGAATACGCTCTGCGCTCCCCAGACCTATGAAATTTTTAATGGAGACTCATCGAAGATAAAGTTTATAGCACAAAAATGGCAACAGTTAATGAATTGATAGCAGCTATTAAAAGGAAATGTATGATTTGATCAAGTGAATGATACATACAAATACCAAAACAAATGATTTGTGATGTTTGCAATTCCATGTCATCAGCAGTGAATAGACCAGAACAGCCTTCAATTTGAGCACTTACGCTAACTAAAAAAAATCTATATCTGTGTTCTTTAATTTGGAATTTTACTCTTAGAGGAGTATAAGAGGAAGGATGAAAGAATGGTTAGATCAAGCGAATGATATTCTGAAAGAAGGAAAAGTAGAAAGGCAGAGCAATCGTAAAGGTTGGATGAGGTGTATGGATGTGGAAGAGGCTAAAGACGTGTCGAGTTAAGAAAGTATGGCACTACAATACAACTTTTAATTATATCAGCAATATAAGCTTTATATGATTAAATTGTTAGCAGATCTGTCGAAATGGAAAACAAAGATACATACAACACAAGCCAAAAAAACATGGAAAAAGAAAAAGCTTGAATTAGAGGGAAACTGCGAGGAGAAAGCAAGTGACCAATCGGAAGAAAATCAGGATGCTACAGCTCATAACTTGCACAGAAATTGGAAATTTAGAAAAATGCAAAGAACATATTCACAGCAAAAACAAACTACTATTCATAAAAGTCTTCGTTGTTGCTGGACCTCGTAGGCGAGGATCCTCTCGCCATTACAACATCAATTCAGTTAGAAAACGAAGCTATGCCATGGAATTTATTTTCTTTATAAGTGAGTGAGCTGTTGCACACCAACAAACTCATCGGTCATACCGCTGTACTGGATTCGTTAACACACTGAAGTGAGACGATCAGAACACACCAGAATGTTTTTTCTCTTTTTTGAAAGAATAGATATGACCGAAGTCATAGGTATCTTTATACCCCCCGTAGCAACGCGGGATTTAAACCAGCGACATTCCGCACGGAATTCCAGTGCGTTACCGGACAGCCATGTACCTCAACCATCCATAAAGGTGAACTCTGCTTCATCAGCATTGTTAAAACGGTGATCAAAGAAGATCGACTGTCACTAAGGGAATTTGACAAAGTTATACAAACATGTGATAAATGGAAAGAAAAAAGATGTTTACCGTATAATCTCAGCCCCCTTGGCATCTTGGTTAATGATAGGCTTATTGCGGATCTGCCTGGCACGATCAGCATACCTTAAAGTACTAATAGTCTCATCCAAGTTATAGTCTGCAGGACTCACACATGCAACCATCAGAGTCATGGAATTACCACCCAAAGAATCTGGGGGACATACACATAAGTTACATATTTCATTTAATATATTGTTAGTTAACCCAATAGCCGCCATTTACGCGTATCGGCGTACGAGCAATCCGTGACACAACTGCCATTAACACCGTACCACGTAAATCGCCAGTATGAATGTTTCGAGGACGATATTTCTAAGTTCTAACTGTAGATGGGGCTAAATATTATTTTGTAAAATAATTCGAACTGTTTCTTAACGACATCTCTTGTAAAAGATGATAATTTATATTGTTTATACTACGCAAAGCTGCATCCAAAAAAGGTCTACAGATTTCTTGGCACAGTTGTTTGAATCTCCTGCCATCGTAACGTCGTGTGTGTGGATATCACATGGTTCTTATTACGTTCTCTGTGGTGCGGTTCTAAAAGTTTTTTTTGATATTCGGCGCAAATGTGGACTTGCGTTTTTTTTCCCGAATTGAGAATTTAGTTTGTTTTTTTTAAATTTAGTTTGATATTTCATTTTGTGTGTACTTTTATACAATAATTTTTGAAACTTTATTTTTAACATCCATAAATATGTCAAGACGCGATCTCAGTGAAGAAGAGATAAGAGAATTCTCCCTCGATCTTGACTCTGACATTCAGGAAAGTGATGATGACTCGGATTTTATAACGCAACTTAGTGACAATGAAGATGAACCTATGGAGACTGAAGTTACCCGAACAAGTTCGTCAGGAAATTGGACTGTGAATTCCGGAAATTTTAAACCAATCATCCATCAATTTAATGATTTTACATCTGGAATAATCGCGACACCATTATTATCAGAAAATTCCCCGGAAATCAATTTTTTTGAACACTTTCTAAATAAAAATATAATGTCCGAAATTGTCAAGGAGACAAACAAATACTATCAAGCGACTATTAGAAATAAAGTTATTTCTGAACATTCACGGCTTCGCAGATGGAAAGATACATCAGTTAATGAACTCTACGTATTTATTGCAGTGACAATGCTAATGACCAGAAATAAGCACCACACGATAGAAGAGCACTGGTCAAAAGATCCCCTTATAACAAGTGCTATATTTGGGAAGACGATGGCAAGAAATCGTTACCAGATATTGCTGAGTATGCTGCATATGTCAGACCCTGATTCTCAAATTGCTGGTGACAAATTAAATAAAATTAAACTTCTGGTCGATCACACTCGAAAAATGTTCAAAGAATCAATGGTGCCATATGAAAATCTATGCATTGACGAAAGCATTATAGAGTTCAAAGGACGTCTTAAGTTTAAACAGTATATTCCATCCAAACGCCATCGATTTGGAATAAAAATGTTTGTTTTGTGCGACTCGCAGACAGGTTATATTTTAGATATAATTATTTATTGTGGAGATGGGACGGATGTCACTGACGAACAATGTCTTGGGGCCTCAGGAGCTGTTGTCACCACTATGTTAAATGACTACCTCGGCAAAGGCCACAAATTATATGTAGATAATTGGTACACTAGTCCAATATTATTTAAATTTTTGCATGACCACCAAACTAATGCATGTGGAACGGTGCGAAAAAACCGTAAAAACATGCCAAAATTCAATAAATTGAAGAAAGGGGAAATTACTTCTCAGTATTCCGATTCACTGATGGCATTAAAATGGCACGACAAAAGAGAAATTCACATGCTAACGACGCTTCATGATGATAAAGTTTCTCCAACGGGGAAAATAAATTTTAGAACTGGAGAAGTAATTTCGAAGCCAAATTGTATCCAAGATTATAATAAAAACATGGGCTTAGTAGATAAAGCGGATATGATGATAACTTTTGTAAATTCCCTAAGAAAATCAGTTAAGTGGTATAAAAAGGTTTTCTTTCATTTAATCGATTTATATTTACTGAATTCATATACAATGCACAAAACCGTTAGTTCCAAAAACATTTCTTTTCCTGATTTCCAATTAAATGTGATAAGACAATTATTAGAAAAATATCATATTACATCGCACTCTGAAGTTGGTCCACGTACGTCACAAGATGTGCCATTACGGTTATCTGCCAAAATGCTAGTAAAACATATGCCGAGACCTATACCCGCAACTGGAAAAAACAAAAAACCCTATAAAAACTGTTATGTTTGCTCAAACACTAAACTTAGACCAAAAACAAGAAAAGCGACGAAGTACATGTGTGTCGAATGTAACGTGCCGTTATGTGTTTGGCCATGCTCAACAATATTCCACGAAAAAAAAGAATATTAATTTTAAATCTTTAAAACATTGTGTAAATAAAATGTAGTACAATCTAGTGCAATATTAATATGTAATGTGAAAAAAGTTGGAGAATCGTTGCCGAACTCAATAGAATCCATGATGACGTGTGAGTGTTTATCTTATATCTCTTTGTTTGTTTGTGTTAGTGAGTCATTGCTATGGCCGGCTCGCCGCTCCGAAATTTTCTGTTGGTGTTTATTATTTATGTCAAAATACATTATGGAATACACTTGAGGATTCCAATTATTTATCAAGTATGTACCATACATATCAGAAATGAGTGTCTAATATAAACAAGGCTCTCAATGGCAATGGGAATCCCGTAAAGATTAATTTAATTGATGACTCAAAAAATACCGAAATAGCTTGGCGTGTCGTAGTTGACAGAGTATATTGTTTGGGCGCCTAATGGGTTAAGGCATTAACGTTGTGGAGGTTTAAAGACATTGTAATTTTTTTTATCAAACATTGTTTATTCTACTTTTTAAAACAATCCTACCGGGGTTATACCGTTACAAAAAGTGGAATAAACAGTGTTTGATAAAACAAATTACAATATTTCATTTACATTGCTGACAATATATCCGTGGTCTTTGGTCCATTTCTTATTAGTTGAAAATGATCTCTCTTGAAATGGCCGTAAACTCATATATATATGAAGGAGTATACGCCAGTGTCGAGTGATGTCCCCCTCCATAGAATCTCGTTAATGCCGGTTCACATAGATGACATATCAAGGTTAATTAATAGTTTGAGAAGTTTGAAACTTCATATTCCTTTACAAATCGAATATATTTTGCAAACTGCAACTAAGTATGATTTAACATTACATAAGTAATAATACTTTTGTTTTTAATACATTTATGGAGATACGAGTAGAATACATTATATGGCAGCATTTGAATCTTGGCCCAAGAAAAAGAATACAGCATAAATCAATAGCAAAAATATAATAAATAATCTCACTCACATTAAGATTAACATGTTTAGTGCTGAGAACACACCTTACGCCACACATGCCTAGCATGTCGTGCGCACTGGGCATATCTTTGAAGATATGCCCAGTATGCACGACATGCCACATATGCTTGTGTTATTGCTAATTTTCTCAGCACGTCATGTATTGACATAAAATTTTATTCACAGTGAATGTGTTAATGAAAAGGGAACCCCATTTTCACTAATGTACACACATTTAATAAGAAACTGATATATTTTAGAAGAAACTTACATCTGCGCTAGATGTTAATGTCTTACATACATACACGCTTATCATCATGCCATGTAGATAGAGAACAGATCTCCAAACTTTCAAAATCTGGTCCACTTAATCCTCCAGCCACGTTTTCCTCTTCCATGCACACCATGCACTTCTAATTTGTATACTCACTTGGTCATCCTTTCATCATTCATTTTCACCATATGTCCTTTAACTCTTTCACGGCGGCGGACCTCTTAAATGGTCCATACATAATACGTGCCGTCCTGGCGAGCGGCCTTTTAAGTGGCCACTAACTTTGCGTGTCGATATGTCGGTCAAAATTAAATCTTCTTTAAAATTTTTAACCTGAATATAAGACAAAACGTGTCCTCTAGTGACATCTCTTTTAAAATCATCAAAACTTCAAGTACTTGATCCATAAGAAGGATTTAAACAGACCGATTCAAGGCCGTCGAAATTTAAAGCATTTTAAATTTTGGCGCCACACGTTCGGGTGTGCCGAAGGTCATGTTTCTAATGACGATTTCTCCCGATCAATATGAGGTATTGTGCGTCGATATTTTTTTTGTAAGTACGCGTATTGCGTATTGAATTAATTGCCTTTTTCATTGTTTATGGATTATTGTTTTCTTCGATTATTGCTTCTTATATTGTCGCACTTTATTTATAGCTTTGATTTGGATACCATTACACAAACTGTTTTTTAAGAGATTTTAACATTCACTTACTTTTACAACTTTTCAAATCGTCGTTATTTTTTATGTTACGTGTGTTATACGCCATTGAAACAATTCATAAAATTTTTAAAATAACTTGAAAAATTCAACACCGCTTATATTATCAATATGGCTAAAAGGAACTTGACTGGAGAGGAAATTGAAGATATCACGGTAGTAGAACTAGATTCAGATTTTGAATTAACCGATGAAGAAGACGATGTTGATCCATTAGAAGAAGAGCAGAGAATGGATGATACAATTATTCCAGATATTGGAGCAACAACCAGCGGCAATGTGGAACCAAACGAACTATTAGAAAATGTATTTTCTTCATGGAGCCGAGGGCCATTTGCGCCAATAATCCACGAGTTTGATGAATTTTCATCTGGCATCTTGCCCTCGTGCCAACTTACACCAGAATCATCCGAACTCGATATTTTCGAATATTTTTTAAATAAAAATATAATTGAAAATGTGGTACAACAGACTAACCAATTTTATAATTTAAAAAAATTGAGTAAGGAATATTCCGCTAAATCACGAATTCAACGCTGGGTGGATACAAATGTACCAGAATTATATGTATTCTTTGGTGTCACAATGTTGATGACACGAAATAAGAATTTAACCATACGGGAACATTGGTCCACAGACCCACTTTTAAATAGCCCAATTTTTGGCAAGACTATGTCAAGGGACCGGTATGAACTGATTTTAAATATGTTACATTTTTCTAATAACAATATAACAAATAGTGGTGACAAATTGCGTAAAATAAGATTATTACTTGATCATACTCGCAAAGTTTTTACAAGTGTCATGCTGCCTCACAAAAACTTGTGTATCGATGAGAGCATAGTTGTTTTCAAAGGTCGTCTTATGATAAAACAATACATCCTTTCTCGTCACAGATTCGGCATTAAATTATTTGTTTTATGTGATGTTGAAACCAGTTGTGTATTAGATCTAATTGTGTATTGCGGTGATGGAACAGAAACAATTTATGATAAATCGTTGGGTATATCGGGTGAGTTATCAAAACGCTTCTCAATGACTATCTTGGAAAAGGACACAACTTGTGGTGTGATAACTGGTACACAAGCCCACAATTATTTAAGTTTTTACATGACAATAAAACAAATGCATGTGGAACCGTTCGAAAATCTCGTAAAGGTATGCCCAACTTCAAAAAAACCAAGAAAGGAGACATTGATTCTCAACATTGTGGACCATTGTTGGCTATAAAATGGCACGATAAGAGAGAAATTCATATGCTGACAACAATTCATAGTGACAGATTTATTTCAACAGAGAAATTAAATTATAAAACTGGCGAACAGGTAAAAAAACCTGAGTGCATTGTGGATTACAATAAAAATATGGGTAGTGTGGACAAAACCGATATGATGCTTAGTAGTTTAAATTGCCTTCGAAAAACTTTAAAATGGTATAGAAAGCTGGCTTTTCATTTTGTTGATCTATACATGCTAAATTCATATTTTATTTACAAGCATACAACCGGAAAAACAATAGGTTTAGCGGAATTTCATTTAGCAGTTATAAGACAAATATTTGAAAAATATAAACTAGCATCAAAATTGTCCCATTCATCTCCGTCCACTAGCAATCCACTACATCTTGGTTTATCGGGTTCAATAATAGCCACACACAGTCCTAAAGAAACCTTCTCGTCGATGCTATGAATGCGCTCATAAACATAAATTAAGGAAAAGATCTAGATATATGTGTGGTGAGTGCAATGTGAGTCTGTGTGTAACATGTTTTGGACCATTTCACGCCAGCAAACACTTTCCACAGTAGAAATATTATTATTGCAGTGTACTTATCGTTATAAATCTTTTCGTCAAAATCCAAAAACATACTTTTATTTGTATAATAGTGTTATAAGAATATTTTCTAATATTACGTGTGTATAGTGTCAGCTAAAAAATGCATCGGCGCACAGTTCCACAGTACTCAGATTCGGGATAATGGTGAGTCATATTTTTATGTAGATACAATATAAATTTACAGACGTAAAACACTGCCACCTGTGTGACACACGAAAGATACTCGAGCCATCGCCGTAAAAAGGTTAAGGGTCTTGTCTTTTTCTTAAAACATATATTTTATCCAAACATTGATTTCTGATGTCTTCATTCCGCTTTATCTTTAAATTTCATAACATAAATATAGATAATTCCAGAACCTTGTAAAAGTCTAGTCAGCTTGCTTTCCCTGTAGCAGATGAACCCCCTGTTTTGGTCCCCTCCCAGAGCTGATATGACATTTCCCAGTGCCAACAATCCTTGGTTTATTTTCACCCCCTCTTTGAACCTGTCCCCTGTTGCCTTGGTTTTCTTCGATCTCTCTGATCCTGCCAGATCCACCAAATGAAATTTCGATGTAGTTATTTCATTTCTGAAAGAAAACATGAAATAATTTAAAATCAAAAGGTGAATAAAGAAATTTAATGTTTAAAGTCTATTTGAATAGAGTTAACATTATCTTCTAATTAATAATAAATTAAACACCATACCCTTCATGCAAAGACCTTGTTATCTCCATCAGTCATTTATAGAAATGGTGATTTCGTTATTTGAATTATATTTACATACAATCACGCCATGTAGTGAAAGAGAAATGTCTTTTATAACTTTCTATCCATACGCACAGCCTCTGCTTCATTTTATCAATACATCTCGTTATACATAACAACCTCTATGGCTTAGTTAATAAAATGCTTGTCTCCCAACTACGGGTTCGATTTACATTCCAAACAGGTTCGATTTACATTAGTACGACCTCTTGAGTATTTTCATTTGATTGGAAGAGTACAACAAAAGTGTAATACAATACACGCTCTACTGTTTTGCATAGTCTTTACCTTTCTTCCAGTTAAAATTTCTTCAACTATTTCCTTTTTTTCTTTCTTCAGTTTATTTCTTCCCCACTCAGAATCTATTTGTCATATGTATTTGTTTTGTTTAGACATATATACTGAGGCATCACCAACATCATGGATAGACCTCTTCAGTAGTGCAAACAACAGCTCGCTCCAAGAGTATAGTATAAATGCTACTAACCATGAAAAATGAAGGTGTATCATACTTTCTGCAGTGCGTTCAATTCAATCACAGGATTAAGTTCAATGACTACAATTGCTCTGTAAAGAGCATAAACAAATAAGAATTTGTTTCATAACTTCTTCGTATTTCATTCTTTCAATGAACCAAATCATCTCAAACATCATGAATTATCATAAAGCTAACACCATATAAAGCATCCTATGCTGACACTTTTTGAGATATGCTACATGGTAATAAATACATGTTAGTCTATATTCCTTTTAATAAAAGATAAAATACAAAACTCACTTATTTTCTTTGCTCTCTTTAATAATCTGAATGGTAAATATAGCGTGGCTCCGACTAGACTGGGCATTCATGGCCGTGGCACCAGTCGCTCTTCCTGATGAGCCGCGTATTAAACAGCCGATAGTCTCTTCAGCTGTGGATACTTTTTCTTCAGTCAAACCTAAAAATCAAACAGTTTCTAAAGCTTGTCTGAAGATAGCCTAGAAATAAAAGCTAGAAACACGTGTAAAACAAGATAAGAAAAAATAATATTAGAGCTTCTTAATTGGGAGATTGTTTGGTTGGTAAACTACATTAAAAATTAACATCTTGATCTTTTCGCATTCCTTCACTGACTTCAGATTATGCTCAATGTCATTTTAGTGGCGTGGAAGTTTGAAAGTCAAAAATGAAAAAAGACAAGTATATATAGACATCTCAATCAAAATGGGCTATGAATATACATAAGAATACATTAAAAAAATTAATCGGCGGTTTTAGTTAACCGTGGTTCAAAAATATTAAATAGGAAAATTCTAATGTATCCTCAAAAGGTTATAGCCAATTTTTTTAGCCGTATTTTACAGTATAAAACAAAGGTGACCAACTTGTGTATTGTCACAATCGACTTTTTACATTCTAAAAATAGTCCCCGACATTTTAGGTATAAAAAAGTCACTATCTATCTATCAACTTCGCAAGATTCACATTAACATATAACACACACTATAATAGCTAAAAAAATTATTAAGGAAAAGAAAACTTACATATACATGTTAAATGACATACATACATTTATTTGGAGTAGATATATCTACATATTAAAAAATGATAACTAATTGACTGCGACGACAAGTGCATGCGCGTAATGAGATTTGGCAACATAGTACGTCACATTGTAAGTTACGAAGATGGCCGCGATCGATCAAAAATTACTTCGACCCGTTGGCCATCCCTGGTACAAAAGATTTGAATAAAAAAACCTCGCAATATTAATCACTAGACTACCTAATATTAGATACTATAAAAATTGACTTTTGGAGCACTCCTGAAGTCAATTTTTATAGTAAGGATATCTATTTATTTTAGTGAATTCTGAAAACAATTTGAGTAAAAACTAAAATGAACCTATGCAATTTTAAATAAGAAAACATATAGTACCTGGTAATATAATGCCTCGCTGATCTTCTCGTATGTCGATAAGAGTCTGATCTCTGGGTTTATTAGAGAGCAAATCATATAGTTGTTCTTTATACAATTCCATAAAGGACACAGTCACTTTGAAGTCATATTCCTCAGCATTGGAGTTAGCAAAATTGAAAATATCATCGACAGACTGAGGTATAACACCGGCATCGTAGGATTCTCCACCGTCTCCTGTATAACATGTGCCCATGGAATAGGTTTTGCCTGAACCTGTCTGACCGTATGCCAAAATTGTGACATTGTAACCTGAGAAAAAGAATGAAATTTTATACAAAGATTTTTTGTTTATCTTTCTTCATTCATTCCTTCCATGTACCCAAATCATCTCACAATGCTCTTCATCTTACTCAAAACTAACTCTTCATATTCATCCCTAATCACTTTGTTCCATATTTTTCCACACATTTTCACCTACATGTAAACTTCTCAGTGCAGGCATTACACAGTAACTACATGTGTAACTTTCATATATCAAAGTTGATGCTAAAATAATGTTATGGATTATTATTTTAGGACATTTTGGTACTGTACAGTTCGAGTATATATGTTTTAGTGCCCTATTGACTTTGTCTTATCACTGCACGCCATCCCTTATATTGAAGATTTGTTTAATGTTTTAACGTTAAAAGACTAAATTCAACGCAGAGCATTCTATCCAATGCATGGTAACATTTCATGATTTGTGTGGGTATGCGATTTATGAAATTACTGGTTTTTCATTCACCTTGAAATAATTTTTTGACCAAATTCGAGACAGCCGTCTCATAAAAAACCCTCTGGCTGACTTCAGGTGGAAAGACATTGTTGTAGGTGAAAGCGAGCCCCTTAATCTGCACTTGTGCCTGACTTGGGAAGCTCTCAATGCAGGACTCGCAACCCCGTGCTAACTCCGATTCCACCAGGGGCCGGATGCGCAGGGCCACTTGCACCGTGTCAATAACTTCTTTATCAGCATTGCTTATCTAAAAATCAAAGAGATAGATAAGTTCAATTTAAATTTAGTTTGATACCCTAACCTAAATTAATCATCATCATCATCATCATCATCATCATCATCATCATCATCATCATCATCATCATCATCATCATCATCATCATCACCACCACACCATGCCCCTATTGAGGTAGACAGAGAAAACAGATCTCCACTTCATTCTATCCTGACACACATTTTTTGCTTCTGTCACGTCCATACACTTTCATACTCATGTATATTATCTTATTATAGACTTTTCACCCTTCCCGTTTTTATAATTTGATTAATGTGGTCGTGTCACATTTTTTCAGGCTTCTTAAACGTCTCATGCTTTCTATATTACTCTTAGACACATACATACCAGCCAAAACAGAGCGCCAGACTTTCCTATCTCGACACACATCCTTTCGACTCTTCCACCTCCTACCATTTCTCTTTCTATATTTCCTTCTTTCAAAATATAATTCACTTGATCAACCATACTTTTCTTGGTATTCCTCTTACATGCCTTCTATCCACATTTGAGATATATTTTTTTAATAAATCACACTTGTGACATATTTATTGTATTGCACTTTCCTTGTATACATTACAGCCTTCCAGGCTTATTGATATTCACTTCCAATCGACCAGAAAAATGTTAAATAGACCATAAGTGAAAACCATTTATGCACATACTATCACACCATCTTCCTGACAGGATAGGTTGAGAAGACAGAGCACCCGACTTTCTTATCTCAACACACATCTTTCGCCTTTGCTACATCCATACACTATCTCAGACAAATCTTACGATTTCTCTGATTTTCTATAATTCTTTCTTTCAAAATATCATTCACTTAATCCAACCATATTTTCCTTGGTCTTCCTCTTACATGTCTTCCGTCCACATTTGCGATATTTTTTTTTCCTTGATTCATTTGTTCCACATGTACAAACCATCTCAGAATGCTCTTCTTCACCTTACTCAACACAGCATTAAGTTCAAATTCATCTCTAAACACTTCATTCTGTATTCTGTCACACTTTATCTCCCCCATGTATTCTTCTCAGTTCATAAATTTCTACAGCATTTATTCGGCTTCTGCTGGTCTTTTCTACCTCCACGTTTACTCCCATACACCTAAGTTGAAAAGATTATTTTTTGAATATTTTTCATCATAGTCTTTTTATGTGGTCACACATAGTTTTTCACATATTCTATGCAATACTCACATTTCTATGGCATTTATTTTCTTTTCATCACCATCCCTAAATTCAAATCTCAAATAAATCTTGTCAACCACAGCTTATCAATGTAAAGTTCGTATCAGATATTTTCTATCAATATCGAAGTGACTGTCTACAGTATTACTTAAAAATCAATAACAAGATAAATTACTTTGTTTAAATGGCTATTCACTTAATATGGGTTTCACCATCTAGAAAGGATTGTAAAATAGATTTAATTCATTGAGAATAAAGAATATGTTCAACAATCACAGAAAAAAGCTGTCACTATCTTCTTCTTCTTGAATAATGGCCGTGAACTCCTATATATGAACTCTTGCTATCTAAATTTGAAAGAAGTATCCTTGTTGAATAGATAAGAAAACTAATTTTATATTTATATTTCTTAATAAACTATAAACTTCATCACTTGACACTGGCGTATACTTCTTCGTATATAAGAGTTCACGCCCATTATTCAAGAAGAACTATAATCTTTCTTATCACTCTACAAATGGTGGGAAACATGTTTGTAATGAGCGTTTTCTTATTGGTTGGAGTTAGGTTAGTCATCTAAATCACAGTTGATGATCATTATAACATTCTTCTCTAGTTACGAAGAGTGTGATAATCATGCTAGAACATTGTGATAATGGTGTTCGTTATAATATTGATGGAAAATATCTGACATAACGTCTGTGGTTCAGTCTCAGGAAGCTTGACATCAGATGTGAATTCGACCTAACGGTAGTATTTTAATCAAATGAATATCTGAAAATGGTCAGCTTTCTTCGCAACTCACTCTCAACACTAAATATGCTTTGAGACATAATTGTGAAGATACCAGTATTCCAGCCCAGGAGTTGTGAGTTTGATTCCCGTTGGAACCCTATTTATTTTAAGAGTTCAAGTCTGGTTTTCACTTCAGACCTAATCATATTTATGTTTGATTGTAAAAGATTGTCACAAGGCAATTAACACACAAATATTTCGGAAAGTTCCTTCTTAACATTAACTTTATAAACATTTAAAATTATATTTATATATCAACAAGAACTAACTAGATAAACTGAAATTAATATCTGATAAAAGCGTTGGTCACAATTACTTATTTCGAACTGTTATATTTTTGGAAATAAAAGGGCAACAATAAACATTGCTCAATAAGTAATATCCCGCAAGTCACAAGTGATCTAATAAAGAATAAAAATATCCATAAATATAGTCCTTACTCTTAAAACTACTAACACTTCAGTTTCTTCCACAAAGTAAATCGGAATGGTCAAAAACAAATTCTCAACTGACATTAGAAACTTACCCCCATTTGTAGAGCGCTGAAAGAATTATCCTCAAAATACGAGAGTTGAGGGAAAATTGAACAAATAGTAAATGGGTTGACTATGTTCCAATTGATTATATTTTGATTACAACGATCTAAATACAAAAACCAATAATTTTCCAGCGTCTATAATCGCTGTCGCTGACTTTTGAAAATCTTTTTAACGAACATAAGGTATAGACAAAAAATATACGTTTAAAAACACATAGACAAATATAAAGAAAAATGTTCGTTGATTCTTCACAACCATAATGACATTTAAACAAAAATGTCAATGCCTGGGGAAAAGGATAATGCTAAAGCTCGATTTGCAAGGGTTACGTTATTTTAGATATAGTTTGATTTAAAAGGTCACGTATCAGCCTTTGATTTAACGATCATTGGTAATAGATTAATGAAGTGTGAATGTTAATAACAAATGATAATATGCTATGAATGATATTTATTATTTTATAAATTAAAAAACAAGTTCCAAGCAGTTTTGCATAATGCTGAGAGTATGATCAATAAGATAAGTTCACATTCACTTGAGCTAATTTCCCGACATCCAGCAACTTTTCAATGAGAATATTGTGAGAGATCATGTCGAAAGTTTTACTAAAATCTGTATAAATAAAGTCAGAATATAATTTGCTTTTGAAGGCACTCATATTAACCCTTCCTGTCCTGTGGTGTGTAACTAGTACACATTGCTTCTATAAACTTTAATATCTCTATAAATATAATAAATACTGTGTTCAGATTTAAGGTATTCCTCCGTAATACATTTACGCATTGAATGAAAAAAATAATATGATAATCATTAGCACTTATCGGCTAAATCAGAGATATTTTGTGAAAATCGGGAATAAAATCACCAATACAATCAAACGTGGGCCAGTGTGTGACGTAGGTATATTCATTCTAAAAACCACTATGGGTGAGGAAGTGACGCTATTCACGTCTCACTCTCACTCTACTTTGGTATATGGGAACGCAAGAAATAGAATCTCAGTTCGCTCACTTCTCTCGCTTAGTAGCCAGCGGGCTTTCATTCCAGGTGGTCGCTTTGCCCGTTTTCTGAACGTCGTCCGATGTTTTTTTCATGTTTTCAGCAATTAAATTTAAATTATTATCACTTTTGACTTCAAATTTAATTAATTTAAGCGATTGGCTATGAATATTCTTATCTTTCCGATTTTAAATCGCTCACTTTTACATATGTATAGTGTATTGAATACACATCACCGGAACGGGCGGATTTTTTTAGCACAGGAAGGGAAAGGTTAAGTAAGTTTGCTAATATACATTTTCTTTTAACAAAACTGTGCAGATTAAATTTAACCGTTACTTTCAAAACTGTCCAAAATAAGAAATTTAAATAACTTTAGTAGTATTGATGGCATACTTTAAACAGTCAATATTTCTCTAAACTATAAAACTACCCAATTTCTCTCTGGCCATGGTAAACTTTTTAACTTCAATCTTGTCCCTGCACTTTGCTGTAATTTTTGCGGCTATCCGGATCAATCCGCAAATCACATTCTGAGGTACTGTGACGATAATCGAGTCAATAATTTCCGAAGACAACTACTCAGCGTTACATTGGTTCATCTTTGGATCGATTGGCTACTCCGATCATGTAGTGTCAAATGATAGTTTTGTTGCATTCGTAATTTTAAGTCTGTCGTCAATACTATTCTTTTTACACGCAAGTGTAACCCTACTAGAGGAGACCCTATGGACTGTTCCTTCTTCGTCACTACGGGACGTCACGCTCATAAAAAAATAATGTTTCTATCTTCTAGTGTAGATTACACTGATTGGAGGCTTATTTCCCTCATAACGGCGGGAGTGGTGGTTAATTCAAATTGAACTGGTATATAAAATTACCAAGATCGACATTTCCCCCCTCTCTTAAGGTATGAGAAACAGCTGATCTACAGGAAACAATTAAAAATCTTTGTCATAAAAGTGGATAACACTGGCATGCAGTTATTTAAAAAAAGTTGAGAAATCTCACCAGGGTCTAGAGACTTACATAAAATGAGTTAAGTTTGGATTCATCTCAGCTCGAGCTATACTCGACATCGGATCTAACCAATTAAGAGTTTTCCTCTTACCTATTAAAACAACATTTTAGAATCTTTCAGGTATGGGTTATGTCTCGTAGATAGCATTTTAAAATTCCAGAAGGCATGGTTTCCGGTAAACTAATTTTTATTTTGGGCAGCTGCTCATAAAGTATTTTTGAGTCGACAGTTTTGGCGTATCAAGTTAGATACTCAACCGTGCTCATACCGCGAATTACTCACGTTCAATCCAAAAGTAAACAGACAAGCAGAAGATCAGAAGAAAAAATTAGGTCTGATTTTGGGTCGACAGTAAGATAAGCGATGCATGCCTGCAGTACAAGTCTTGCATAAACATTTTTTATTGTATGTGAAGCTCAATTTTTAGGTTGCCTGCCTACAGCTGACCATTGGTTAATCGTTGTGAAGTTCTCGCAAATGGAAATTCGGTTCGTTATTGTGACAGACCTTATAGTTCTTTGTAGATGAGCCTATAATATAATTGTTGTTAAGGTGGGCTCACTGTTTCTTTACGTTGGCGCCAATCGCAATCAACTATTAAGAATGACGGTCCATACGGCAAAAACGGACCATAGTTAGGCGTTATGGGAGCGCGAATAGGTGAGAAATATTGACAATTTATACAAAGCCCCTAGAAATAGAGGAAGTGTTCATCCCAAAAGTAAAGGGTAGATAGAAAAAATAAGAAATAGAGAATATCCCAATTAAATAGAATTATACGAGGATAATGATGTTTTTAGAAATTGTTTAGCATTCTTCCTATTCAAACTGAGAAGTTTACTTAATTGTTTGGAAAAGTGTTTATTCTTGTTATTGTATTTAAAAGCGTGTAATTATTAAAATACTAATATGTTTAAATAAAATAAATTTCTTTCAAATTTTGAAGGAAAAATAAATCCGCTGAAAATTTACACAAAATGCTAATCTTAAGAAGAATATTTGGTATTACTCGTTTGATGTATAATAGAAGAAACAATATTTGAATTTACATGAAATACTAACCTTAAGAAGAATATTTGGTATTAATCGTTTGATGTAGGATAGAATAAGCAATAATTGAATATGATATGAATGATTGACCATTAGCCGTGACGAGTATAATAGACGATGCAATACAAAGTGCTGAGCATTAATGGTTTTAAGTGTCTCATGCGGTACGTATTTATATCTTATGCACTAACCACCGTGCCTCCTGCCCACCATCAGCTCGCCAAAGAGTATATTTCTTGGAAGTCTGTTATGCCAGAATCTTGATACTAGAGCAATTTGCTCTTCTCAAAACTTCATAATTTGATACCATTTAATTTTCATTATTTACCTAAGGTGCCTTTGTTGATATTTTTTGAGTGCCCCAATATGTCGTGTTTAGGAAACCCATGATTCGCATCCATACATCAAATACAGTATGATGACAACTTTATAGACTGCGGTTCTGGTTTTGAGTGTTAGATTGTGATTATCAAACACTCGCCTACGAAGGCCCCAAACGTTCGAGAATCTGCGCTTAGTCTATTCTGCATCTCGTCACCTATGTTTGCTTTGTAATTTACAATGCTACCCAAGTAATTAAAATGCTGCACTGATTCTATGATCTTTCAATTCGCATTGATGTTTAGATAGAGGTTTTCGTTGGATAGAATCTTAGTATCTTTCGGACCAAATGATTCATAGTTCCACATATAGGAATTTTGTATTTGTTGCAGATCTTCAGCAGAATGAAAAATCATAGCGCAGTCGTGAGTATACTGTAGATTTGTGACATATCGCTTTTGAGTTTTGGCACGAAGATGACTTATATTAAAGTGTCTTCCGTCGTATCTATAACGAATGGCAACACCTCTGGTTTCCGAATTCCTGTCGAAGATGATTGTTGAGCTATGACGAAGATATTAAAGATAATATAGGCAAGGACATATCATTGTCGGACCTCAGTGCTGGTGAGAAACGGGTATGTAAGAGAGTTATCAGACGAAATTTGAGCGAGGTTGTTAGTGTGCAGGCTTTAGCATACTTCCAAGAATTTGTGGAGTATCCATAGGCAGCCCTTGATGGACACATTGCATTTCGGTGGATGATATCGAAGACCTTTGTAAGGTCCAATAAAGTGATATATAAGGGAATTGCTCCTCAATAGCTTTTTCTTGGAGCTGCAGAAACGTGAAGGCTAAGTCCATGTTGCGTTGATTTGGCCTGAACCTGTAACAGTGGTTCCAAAGCTGGTATGAGGCGATTCACCACGACATTACCAAGAATGTTTCCAATTACTAAAAGAAGACACATCCCTCTATTGTTGTTACAATCGAAAGTACTGTATCGGACGTATGCGACACCTAAAATATATGATTTTATTTGTGTAATTGCTGTGTAAATATTGTAGAGTTGATATATGTACCTATTGTAATGAAATGTTCCTTATGCGTGGCCTTCGCAAAAATCACTATAAAAAGTCGAACAGCCCATGCATGCAAAGAGCGCGCAGTGTACATGGTATCTATCAAGTATCTAGTAAGCCGAGACGGCATACACGGGCGAATAAAGGGGCTTACGATGAGCGATGGACTGCACACAGGGAACGAAAAATGAGCAAAAGATGTTTTCAGTTTCTGGAACGTCTACTGTGTTTTATTTAGGACCAATTTCTACCTGTTTAAGAGGAACTTCTCACCGAAAACACAAGAAATTAACCGGAATCTACAAGTATTGAGCGGCAGCCATCCATCAATTTTAGTCTTTGTACCGGTGCTGTACAAGTACTGTCCTTATTTTTTAACAAGTTGATGATTATTATCGCCGAATATGTTAAACTTGTTTGTTAGGAACGGATTTTATAAGTTAGATGTTTACGTAATACAATTTAAGTGTTTTTTTACCACCTCTTGAAACAATTGACATATTTGAATTTGTTTAATGTACGAGGCGTATCCAGAAAGTAAGTGTACTGAGGCTCTCACGACCGGATGGATTTTATTTTCGACATGTTGGCTACACTTCCGTGTAGCCTGACCCTTCCCCTCCGCAACGAGACCAGTTCGAGGTCAGTACGTTGAGAAGTGTCGACGCGACAACACGTTTCGTGAAAAATGTCAATCAAATCTCCCGCCAAGTGCGAAATACGCGGCGTCATCCGTTATCTCGTTTGGAAGGGAAAACCTCCGGTTGAGGTTTATAATGAGGTGAAAACTGCATATGGTGATAAAGCTATGAATCGTACGAGTGTGTACAAGTGGTGTCGCGAGTTTAAAAACGGTCGTACGTCTGTGCATGATGATCAGAGGAGCAAAAGACCTTCAATTGTGACTGACGAAATTGTGGAAAAAATCGAAAATGCACTCCGTGACGATCGCAGATTGACTGTGGATGAACTTTCTGCGATGTTTTCGCAAATCTCCAGATCTCTACTACACGAAACCATCACAGAAACCCTCGGATATCGGAAACTGTCCGCGAGGTGGGTCCCAAAACAGCTGACAGACCAACACAAGCTGAATTGAGTGGAGGCCGGGCAAGAGTTTTTGAGGCGCTGCAAACTCCATGGAGATGAATTTCTCCGCTCCATCGTTACTGGAGATGAAACTTGGGTTGCACACTACACGCCTGAAACCAAAAGGCAGTCTCAACAGTGGCGTCACACCTCTTCACCCTCCGCCAAAAAGTTCAAAACCACAATTTCAGTCAAGAAAATCATGGCATCCATGTTTTGGGACTGCCAAGGCATAATTTTAATTGAATATATGCCTCAAGGGGAGACCATCAACTCTGCAAGATACTGTGAGACCCTAAAAAAATTGCGGAGGGCGATTCAGAACAAGAGGAGAGGCATGCTGACAAAGGGAGTCTGCCTGCTGCACGACAATGCCAGACCACACACGGCCAACGCCACGAAGGAACTGCTCGCCTCGTTTAAATGGGATGCCCTGAACCATCCCGCGCATTCCCCTGACCTAGCACCTTCAGATTACTATCTCTTTACCTCCCTGAAGCTGCACATGGGTGGAAAAAGGTTTTCAACCGACGAGGAGGTAAAGGAGGAGGTGGAGAAGTGGACGGAGGGGTTGGCGGGAAACTACTTCGAGGAAGGCATCAAAAAGTTGATACCCCGCTTCACCACCTGCATTGAGAGGAATGGTGACTACGTCGAAAAATAGCTTACATATGTACTACGGTTACCACGTAATTTTTTTGTTTAAATAAAAGAAATTGTAACCTACAAAAATTCAGTACACTTACTTTCTGGATATGCCTCGTACTTGATTTTTTCAATACTTTCTTTATCTTGAAATTCCTTTCACACTTTTAAATTTTAATACTATGACTAAAAAATATTAAGAACTAAGTGAATCATATTATGGGAGAAGAGGAAATGCCTAACAAAGTACTCTTTTCCAAGCCCCAAGGAAGACGTAGCGTGGGTAGGCCAAAGCTAAGGTGGATGGATGGGGTGCAGAATGATGCAAACGTGATTGGCATCAGGGGCTGGAGGAGTGCATCCCAGGATAGGGGGGAATGGCAACGACTGCTGGAGGAGGCCGGGGCCCACAATGGGCTGTAGTGCCATTGATGATGATGATGATGATGGTGATGAATCATATTATGAAATAAGAAAATGTTAACAGTTTAAGAAATCATACGAGGTTGAATGGATGCTGAAAAGATGAAAAAAAATTTGAGATATGGCCATATAACAATCAACATCAATGAAAACGCTCATATAGTTTTAATCAATACGTATGAAAATATATATATTTTTTATCTAGAACATACCTTATTTTTAAATTTTATGAAAGATTTAAAAATATATAACAAAATTAACTCGGCAGTAAAACCAGTTTAACTGCAAAGTAGATATGTAAAAAAAATATTTCTTATATTACTATTCTTATATTATATATACTTTATAAAATAAAACCTGGCGGGCTCTCTTCAAACATCGGAAGTCTTGATAAAACTAATTTTTTTTACAAGTCAGCTATATCGAATAATCTGTGCGATATCACACCGCATTGCTCTATGATGGAAGTCCAGCCTTGAAGGATAATTTCATCGCGTGTTTTCTATGGTTAGTTGAGATTGCGAATCTCTGGCCGCGATCGTTAAAATTTTTCGCGAATTTTTAGTTATTTTCCGAATTGCCGGTAGATTGGGTGTCGCGTCTTTTGACCGAAATATGGAGTCGAAAACTGTAAATAAAGTGACAGTGGTGTTAGGGGGACAATGGGGTGACGAAGGAAAAGGAAAAGTGGTGGATATGTTGGCTCTCAATGCTGACATCGTCTGTCGGTGTCAGGTGATATTACATTATTTACTCTTGAACTAAAGCCATGTGATTCATGTCAATGTTAAATTGTTACTGTTTATACTTATTCACGTGTTTAGCAAAACTTAAACTATATTTTATATTCCTTTAACTTTGCCTAAACGACGGAGGTGAAGTACTTACTTTGTATTTTAATTATTTTTGTTATACCATTTGGGGTTAAGATTTTTGAAGCACGCGCGTTCAGCTGATACAACTTGTATGTGTTATATGCATATACATGTTTGTATAAACGTTACATGCATAAACTGATTTATTTGACAAGCTACGATAAGGGAATTACATAAGAACCACACAACATTATTGTATGCACGTTAACATAATAAATGTTTTACGTATTACTACGATATTTCGTTCAGTACTGGAAACTCGCCAAAAAATCTATCCTCTGACAACATCGATAATTGGGGCCGTAGCTAGGGGCCAACTGGCCTTTTGCAAATTTTTATTTTGACAAATATTCCTCTGGATTTTTGTATGGTTGTCACGTTTTTTATTAATTTTAGACAAATGTTATTTGAAGTAATCGATAAATGGATATTTGTGCAGTTATTATAAACTAAAATTAATTTAATTCACCTGAAAACGTGATTTAATATATTTTATCAATGTCACAAAACATATTCAGTAATTTATTTAAAAAATGTGAATTTCTTAATTGTTTGTGTTTAAAATTTAAGACATTTTTAAAACATAAACAATACATAATATACAGACTGAAATAATATTTAATGGTTGCTATCGTAGTGCTGTTTATTACAGTTTACACGAGTGGTCCGAATTCATAGTCCGGCCTAAATACTAATTTCGATCCTTAAAATTTTGCGATTTGTATTCAAGAGTCGAATCGAATACGCTCCAAACTTTTAAACAAGGAAGTGAAACCACATGGCTCCCTTATTTAAGGAAGTTACTACAAATTTGCATATTTTTTTAATAGAAATAACTATTTCTTGAGTTAAAAAAGTAAAGATTTAGTATTTAGTGTTAAGGTTGGACGGATTGGGCCTTTTTCTTAGTTAACAGCATTTTGCAGATTAATTTTAATTACTATCTTAAAAATATGTACACAAATATTGAAATATTTTTACTTCACATTGGAACATTAAAAACTTCTTAGCAAGCTATTTTTCAGAACTATTTTGAGATACAATAGTATAAAGTTCTCATAGTTTATTTTTTTAGAAAGCTGATAAAAAACGTAATAACTCTGCGCCATAAAATGACAAACAAATATTTCGCATTTTTCGTGTAATACTTAACTTTTTAATGATCACCAACTTTTCGTCATCAGCCCTAGAACCCAGAATAGATCTTTGTGGCTGCCTGCAGGATTTTCTGTCGCCCATCTCTCTCAGCTGCATTCTTTTTCCGATTGCCTATACCCAGTCCACACTCTGTCACGCCATTTCAACTTTGGTCTCCCCACTATACTATGTCGCATTGGATCGCTAATCAAAGCTTTCCTTGCAGTCAGTTTCCTGCATGCGGTATAAGTGTCCAAGTCAGCACAGGTTAGCAATTTTTATAACTTTTCATACGCTAGCTGCGCCATGCAGGGTGCAGAGGAAATTGTTATAACTACACGCGCCATTGTCATAAATTGGACCTTACATTCTATGGAGAATCTTTGCGCCAAATGTATCGAAAACGCTTGCGTCCTGCCTTATATATAGGTGTAGCTCTCCGATGTATAAGTTAACATTGATCAGCAATGTTTTATAAAGTCGGTTTTTACGTTAGTAGTGAGTAGGCGATTCTAAGTAATGGGATAAGGCCAAAATAATATAACGCTGTTTAGAGAGCTCTCAAACTCTCCTCAAGGGCGCTCTAACTCAGGATTCCCACTCATATATTTTGATAAGACCTCACAAAAAGGATTGCCTTTAAGTGTTCCCTAAAGTTGCACCCATATATCTGACAATAGAAGGCAGACCATTCCATACCACAGATCAACAACGGCAAACGATCTTTCACATTACCCGCCCTATTGGATTGGTTTGGAACAACCAATTAATTAGATGAAAAATAAATCGACCTCAAAGTTCTACTTCTATCTGAAGGAACATCCCTCAGACACATATTTAAAAAACACAATAGGGACTTCCCATTAATGTAAATTTTTAACTTTCTTAAGACTATATAAACCTGAAGAAACTGTATAACCAATTTATCTATTGAAGAGCTTACTATCAAGACAGACACCAAGAAATTTGATGTTATCTTTTTGAAAGATACTAACACCAATAACTGATAAAACATTTCCACCAAGAAGGTGTTGACGCGGTGAAGCCATCCAGGTAAATTCCGTTTTACTTGAATTTAATTTCTTGGCATCCAATAAAATAGCATATATTTGCCGACATTGTCGGTTTTTTTCTATAGTTCACTGGTGTTGTTGGTAGAGTCACACTCTCCTTCGCCTCATCAGATCGCTCTACAAAGTCTTCCTTGCAGGGGCATTCAAATAAGAGACGAGTATCACATATTTAAGAGGATATCCCTTGAAATATTTGCACCCTCTACCGACTATACATTCATTGCATCTGCCTAAGAACAGACCTGCTTTTGTCAGCAGCTACATCTACTGTCAATTTTATTTTTTTCTTGATCTTATTTTTATTCTTGTTTTTAGAACTTTGAGAAATTCTTTTCATGTATTTTTTTTGCGAGAAAAACAATACGTTTTAATTTACCGCCCGTTCGTTCGTTTGCGAAATCGATATTATATTTTTGGTTTAATTACTCTATATTTCTACATGTATAACACGCGGTGAAATGTCCTCTCTACCACCATATTTTTCTCCTTACAACCCCAGTCATATCTTCATAAAATATCTCACGTCCGTTTCATGAGTCCGGTGAAGAAGTAAGATGTCCTTAAATCGGACCGATACTCCGACCACAAACCATCAGCTGTGTGTAAGTGGATAAAAAACGATTTCAAGGCAAAACGTCCAATTTTGAAATTCAACCGTTTTCATGTCTAGATTTATTTTATTAGATTGCGAGATTTCACCAAATTATTTTTTAGCCAAATTGACGCCAGATTTAAAAAAAATCACATTATTGCATCTTTTGAATTGTACCTAAATGTTTCTCGTTAAGAACGTTAAAAATCTCCAAAACTCGCTTATTTTTCAAGTTTTCGGACTTTTTTTTAAATAGACAATTCATAAACTAGGATGATTTGTGCCAACAAATTAAAGTCACTATGCAATTATGAGTCTGATTAAGCTTGAAAAAATTAACAATCGATCTTCTTTTTTAATAATGGCCGTGAACTCCTATATATATCATATGAAGGAGTAAACAATCAATATGTAAGTGGGAAAAAATCGGGTTTATTTTGGTGTGAAAACAAAAGTTTTTTTTATTCTTAAAATGAAAACGATCATGAATTTTGACACAACGATTAGATGTAAAAAACGAAAAAGATGTTTTTTTTTTCATTAATATTTAATGATAAATTATTTCATCCATTTTGAAAGTAGATGCAATGGTCATGCATTGAAAGCAACATAGACATAATTCGGGCACGTAGAACGTAGATGCAATGCGAGATGCACGTAGAACGTAGATGCAATGCGAGATGCACGTAGAACGTAAATGCAACGTATAGGAGGAACCATAGACATGATTCGGGCACGTAGAAAGTAGGTGCAATGCTCATGTATAGAAAGCAACATAGACATAATTCGGGCACGTAGAACGTAGATGCAATGCTTATGTATAGGAGGAATCATAGACATGATTCGGACACGTAGAAAGTAGATGCAATGCTTATGTATAGAAAGAAGCATATACATGATTCGGGCACGTAGAAAGTAGATGCAATGATTATGTATAGAAAGAAGCATAGACATGATTCGGGCACGTAGAAAGTAGATGCAATGCTAATGCATAGAAAGCAGCATAGACATAATTCGGGCACGTAGAACGTAGATGCAATGCTTATGTATAGGAGGAACCATAGACATGATTCGTGCACGTAAAAAGTAGATGCAATGCTTATGTATAGAAAGAAGCATATACATGATTCGTGCACGTAGAAAGTAGATGCAATGATTATGTATAGAAAGAAGCATAGACATGATTCGGGCACGTAGAAAGTAGATGCAATGCTTATGTATAGAAAGAAGCATAGACATGATTCGAGCACGTAGAAAGAATTAATGATAAAAGATTTTCAAAAATAATCTCTAAAGTAGTATGTATAGAAGGTGCGGGAAGTTTGGGAAGACCTAGAAGAACGTAACACGACCAAATTTATCAAATTCTGGGAGAGGTAAGAGTGAAAAACCTTAATAATATTAGAATATGCACGACGGAGTGTACGAGTATTATGTACGTGACAAGCGAAAGATTTGTGCCGAGATGTAATGAAATGGGAGTTCTTTTCTCTCTGTCTAGCGTAATGGTTATAATGGTGTCATGATTATGTCGTGTAATTTTTTTGCAGATATTAAAAATGCCCCAAGGTTTTTTTCTTTCGTATGAAAATAGCAAAATAAAGAAAACTTGATACATATAAATAAACAAAACTTAATACATAAAAACTAATGAATCAATATAAATTGAAATTTCAGTTTTAAGTTTTTCGTAAGATGTACTGTAATTGACTATAAAATGTCTTGCGATCGAACTGTCGGCCACAAGTGTGGTATTCAAAATTCCTAATTAATGAAACTATAACGCTAGACAAACTGGTATGACCATATTAAAAGGATGATTCAAAATCCAATATAATCCTCCACACCGCACCTAAAAGCAACCCGTTGGTAGCCGATCCCGGTTATGTTCTGTCTAAGAAAAGAAGAGCAATGAGCAGCCTTAAAGAAGTCCTAAGATCTTAACACGTTCACAGTTGACCTAATATTAGTGCAGCGCCCCCAAAGCCTTGACGTTTTTTTTAGCTATTAGTGGCTGTGTTGTTGTTAAGATAATGTCAAGATAATGAAAATTAATTTGAAACGTGGTACTGGAGAAAGATGCCACAAATTCCATGTACAGCAAGGTTAACTAATGTCTCCATTCTCGAAGAACTGAGAGATTGTGGACAACTTTTCACTTCGAATTGCGGAGTCCAGAGATGGGTGTAAAAATTCCGAGAAATCGTAGCTGTATGAGGTGTACGGAAGTGGAAGACGCGAAGGGTGTTTGTGTTGAGGTGGGAAAGTCTGGCGCTCTGTTCTCTATACCTTCCAGGGCAAATGACGTGGTGCTATGTATAGTATGTGTACCATATGTACATAACAGTTTAATTTTCTCGTATTATATAGTCGAATGAAATATAATATAATATTTTAATTTTAAATAATATCTCGAAATTTCATGAAATCTCCCTCATAGTCGAGAGTGTACTGTAATGTGGAAACAGCGAGAGTATACTGTAATGTGGAAACAAAATTAAACTAAAAAAATGATCAATGTTTGAAAAGCGCGACTGATGATGGGCCACCTGTATATTCATACATTTTGTTAAGTCTCCCCGTGAGTATGATCTTGAAGTTGAAACACTGGATCATATTTAGTTTTGTTAGCTCTGAGTACACATGTGTATATTTACATACTAGATAAGCAAGTACTTATTTCACTATCTATAATAGTTTCCTACCAACCCGTTTTCCTTTGTCTCGTTTAATTTCAATTTCTTCAATCTCGTCTACTAATGCTCCTAAATGTTAATAATAAAAAAATGTACAATATAATTTCAATTCAGCAGCCTCTCCTTATCCGCAGAGTATACGTTCCAAGAGTCAAGTGGATGCCTAATCGCAAATAGTACCGAACTCTATTCTGTATATATTCTGTATATATGGTATAATATACATATATACCATGTTTTTCCTATACATACATTAAAAGTAAAGTACATTAAGAGATTAACAACAATAACTCATACTATCACGCCGTTTTCCTGCTAGGGTAGGTAGAGAGGACATAGCACCAAACTATCCTACCTAGACTCACATATTTCGCCTCTTCCACATCTATACTTTTACAATAATAATGATTACTGTTATAATAATAATAATAAAATGACCATTTATGTAGCGCCGTTTAGAGAGCAGACTTCCCTCAATGGCGCTCCAACTCAATATTCGAATCCACTGATATATTTTGAAGAGCCTAACAACTGCATTGAAAACAGACTGGTGTCTAGAAATTTGTGAATCAGGCAAACGAGAATAAATAAAGTTTCAATAATTCAGACATGATACAACAAATTAATTAATAAGTTTTTATTTTCCGCATAAGACATTACGTACAAGACATCTACGTACAAATTTTAACTCTTAAGACTATAGAAACCTGAAGAAACCTTGTAACCAATTTGTCTATCGAAAGAGAGCTTTGATGCTGTCTTCTTACTTTTCCCTTCTTTCAAAATATTATTCAATTGATTCAATCATACTTTCCTTGGTCTTCCCTCTTCCACTTACTGTATATGTATTTTGTTGGTGTTTCTTCATTAATTCGTACCACTTGCCCAATTCATCTCTGATTCCTATTTTTCATTTTACTCAACATAGACTTATGTTCACATTCATACCTAATAACTTCATTACGTATTCTGTCATACATTATCGTCAAATGTGTTCTTCTAAGTGCACGCATTTCCACGTCCACGTTTCTCTCTCATACATCATAAAATTGTATAGTTATATCAATATATTGTAAAAAGTTGCATGAATGTGGTATCTCTGTCTTTTCCAAAATATTTTACCGTAACGTATTCTCTCTTCTCGTGATGATGTGATATATGAAGTAAGGTGAATTACAAAGCCATTGTGATTTGTCGCTAGGCTACTATTGACTTTCTGAAGATACGTTAGAATTATCCATCTAATATTTTATAATTAAGATTGACCGTGGCTTACTGAAATCGCGAGTAGCAAAACCGTGTATTAGGGTGGTACTACTGTAATTGTTTTTTTTCCTTCTAATATCTATATAGCAAGATACACCCAAAAGATTGAAAAAATAAAAAAAAACGGAGAGGATCTGTTTCAAGTGTTAAGTAAACTAATAAATTTAAAATATAAGTTAGGTTTGTTTTTTGATAAACCTTTTATTTTATTTAAGGTGTGGCGTTTACATATTTGAATTTTTAAGGTGTGGTGTTCCAAGTCCGTGCAAGATATCGAAGCCCTTTACACACCCTTTATACATGTTTTCGATTACGTTGTCAATTATGATCACTATCATTTAAAATATCTCAACCTCTTGGAAATAATGCTTAGTCATATTGAGCTACGTGTATTTTATCCTAAATGAACACTTTTAATTATAATTCAAACTTACCAAAAACATTATTCCCGTCTAACTGTGATTCCATAACCCTCTCTTAAGGTTTTCTATCATATGCCAGATAATAATTAGTCACTATTAAAAGAAGACATCTTTTAAAAAGCTTCTTTATTTTACTTTTGATACATATTTCACTCAATTACATTAAATGAATAAAAAATAAAGATCTTAATATTATATATCATAATGACAACAGAGACAACGTTACTCATGCTTCCCTGTGAAGAGACTCAGATATACCTACACATTTTATTTAAGAGTTCAATACTCAATTTATACTCCAAGATATGGAAGATATCGATATCAGAAAATTTATTCAACAAGATCATTCCGTGTGCGAATGGTGATTCTCTTAACAGATCGGTTCGTGAATACGGTACCGAAAACTACCTTAATTTACGATGGCATTAATAATTGTCTAGTACATTAAACAAAAGTTTGTCTATCAACAAAGGATTTGCTATTTTTCCAGTTAGCAATTCGTATATGTATTAACATAAGTTGTGTCCGTTTTTTTTTTCAAATTTCAAAATGAGCACCAAAAGTAAAACAAAATGGTAAAGGTTATACGTCATTCGAAAGAAAATTTTCTGCTCTATAAGATATTGTGTTTACTTTTACGTTAAATATATTATTTTATTTGATTACAAGCCTTCAAAATGGAATGTCAAGTAGACGAAAGTGAGCATTTTCGACACCTCCTTCTGTTCGCGTTCAATCGAGGGAATAAAGCTGCTCGCGATATTTGCGAAGTGTACGGTGAAGATGCTATGAATGGTGGTAGGAGGTGTCGAAAATGCTCACTTTCGTCTACTTGACATTCCATTTTGAAGGCTTGTAATCAAATAAAGTAATATATGTAACGTAAAATCAAACACAATATCTTGTAGAGCAGAAAATGTTCTTGCGAATGACTTATAATCTTTACCATTTGGTTTTACTTTTGGTGCTCATTTTTAAATTTGGAAAAAAACGGACACAACTTATGTTAACACCTGATATAATGTGTGTAGATCTCTTCTAACGCTTAAGGAGTAATATCCGAGCATACCTATTAAAAATGTGGGGTAGAGCCATAATTATTCTTAGCAATAAAGGTTTCATAGAAATCCCTTTTGGACTCGCTCAACTCTCAGGGATTTGTGGATTCTCCTCGGGTTCCATATGATTGAGCCGCGCTCTAATCTACTGCGAACCGAAAGAGATCTCATAACATCGCCACCATCAAATGCCTTAAATAATTTTATCACATATTCTCCGCTTTTTCACGACGACGATGCATTAAGCCTTAATGATTAAGGGATCGTGTGTCAAATGTAGTTTGATAAAAAAGCGTAATTTTAATACGAGACTTGAAGATGGTGTCCGGTCTTGAAGGACGATTGTCGCTAATGACGCCCAAATCGCGGCTTCGATCGAGAATCAGTGGTCTACTACATGAGAGATTGCTGAGATAATGAAAATATCGTCCACCAGAATTTGGTGCAATTTTGCGTTTGAATTTAACGTAATCATCATTTTGTCGTGTAACATAGCTCATGACTGAGCATCGTGATTCCTGTGATGGCCTCTAACAACTCTTCTCCATCCATCTCTGCACTCCGCAGTTCGAAGAGCAGTTGTTAAGGGTGGTCCTGTTGCCTCTTACACTCGGTCAGTTCAACGCATTGGGACTCTGCCCAAAGCAATGTATCCAAATAATCGGAGGACTCGTCGAAGGCATACTGTCGACAATTTATCTGTGATTCTCAGTTCTTCGATAATGGAGGCGTTAGTTCACCTTGCTGCCCATGGAATTCTTAACATCCTTCTCCAGCACCATGTTTCAAATGCATCTATTCTACGTCTCTCGCTTGCTCTCAGGGGCCAAGTCTCCGCGCCATACATTATTATTATTGCGAAAACGAGAGACTTAACTAGGCGCATTTTCGTCGTGATGTTGTTGGTTCTGCTCTTCCTCAACTTTTCCAACTTTGACATTGCATTTTTACCATTCCAGTTTTTCTTTTCACTGCAGCCCTCGCATCCTCTAACATATTGTTGGAGCCTAACTAAATAAAGTCAGTAACCACTGATTCACATTATTTGATGTCAGTTTATTATTGCGGTCTATTATATGCTTAGTTTTTGACCTATTGATTTCCAGGCCCAGGAGCTTTCTCTCGTGTTCCACCTTTTTAAGGAGCGTGGCCATTTATTCTTCCGATGTGGCAAATAACGTCGTGTCATTGGCATATCTCAGATTTGAGCGCTTTCTTCCACCAATATGAATCCCGCCGTCCTAGTCTTCAAGGACAACGTAATAAAAATTATAAAAATGTTTAAGTCATGCGTAGGTATCCTTTCGTATGTCCCCGTTGTTCCTCTACTCGTTTTCCCCACACAATTCGCACCTTGCACCAATCCTGCTAAGTCGTGACGACTGTTGTCTAAGATGTACATGTCAATTATCACTCGACGTATTCGTATTGCTTATAATATGAGTGAAACATTAAACATATAATGTGCTTCATTTATCAACTTCCAATGGCATAAAATAAGACAGCGAAGAAATCTTCACTTTCTGTCGACCGTCTTTGGAGTGTTGAACAATCCAAGATATCCTTACTAATATTTGCGTGAAAAAAATCATCTTAAGACTGTCCCTCCCATCTGGTGACTGCAGAATATTTTGTATACCAACCTAGAGTTAGAACATTTTTTGCCCAAAACCAATACGCCTATTGGGCTCCAATGACAAACAATGGGGTGCCGAATCCAATATATGCAAAATGAGGCAAAAACATTAGGTAGTCGATGGTTGTTATTGCGACAGGAGTTGGAATACGTGGGCTTACAAAAGGAATGACTTGTAGCAAAGGTTTGTGTGAACTGTTGAGAGTGGTGTATTTTTTACGGTTATGTGCGGCACGGCATATTATGGGATGAACTTTTTGATCTGTCTAGAGTGGGGTTTGATTCGCGTGATATACTATATACATATGTAATTGAGTGTCACTGTTTATCGAGTTCATGAGAATATGCAACGGGGTATTGTATAATCGGAAAGAAATATCAATTTGTTTTTTCATGTTATATGTCCTCAGTAAGATAGAGGCAAAAGCCTAGTTTTCCGGGCACATGACAATTGAAAGGCAACAAATCCAGATTCGTTAAATTTATGTGTCCACATTTAATTACCTGTTGTTTTCTTTAATATATATATAAAATTTCTTGTCATATACGAGGCATATCCAGAAACTAAGTGTACTGAATTTTTGTAGGTTACAATTTCTTTTATTTAAACAAAAAAAATACGTGGTTACCGTAGTACATATGTAAGCTATTTTTCGACATAGTCACCATTCCTCTCAATGCAGGTGGTGAAGCGGGGTATCAACTTTTTGATGCCTTCCTCGAAGTAGTTTCCCGCCAACTTCTCCATCCACTTCTCCACCTCCTCCTTTACCTCCTCGCCGGTTGAAAACCTTTTTTCACCCATGTGCAGCTTCAGGGAGGTAAAGAGACAGTAATCTGAAGGTGCTAGGTCAGGGGAATGTGCGGGATGGTTCAGGACATCCCATTTAAATGAGGCGAGCAGTTCCTTCGTGGCGTTGGCCGTGTGTGGTCTTGCATTGTCGTGCAGCAGGCAGACTCCCTTTGTCAGCATGCCTCTCCTCTTGTCCTGAATCGCCCTCCGCAATTGTTTAGGGTCTCACAGTATCTTGCAGAGTTGATGGTCTCCCTTTCAGGCATATATTCAATTAAAATTATGCCTTGACAGTCCCAAAACACGGATGCCATGATTTTCTTGGCTGAAATTATGGTTTTGAACTTTTTGGCGGAGGGTGAAGAGGTGTGACGACACTGTTGAGATTGCATTTTGGTTTCAGGCGTGTATTGTGCAACCCAAGTTTCATCTCCAGTAACGATGGAGCGGAGAAATTCATCTCCATGAAGTTTGCAGCGCCTCAAAAACTCTTGCCTTTTTACAAAATTTCGCACTTGGCGGAAGATTGGTTTGACATTTTTCACGAAACGTGTTGTCGCATCGACATTTCTCAACGTACTGACCTCGAACCGGTCTCGTTGTGGAGGCGAAGGGTCAGGCTACACGGAAGTGTAGCCAACATGTCGAAAATAAAATCCATCCGGTCATGAGAGCCTCAGTACACTTACTTTCTGGATACGCCTCGTATAAATAAATAAATTTAAAAAATGCATCAACTAGCGTCAATCTTTAAATCATCTTTTGCTGTTCACTCGGCTCGACTTTGGAGCGATCTTTCTGACTCAATCAGATTTGCTTATCGATATTTAAGAATAAACTATAGAACCATTATATATATCATTATATTTATTCTTCGTCATTGACTCCTTTACAATTCCCTTTAATTAATATTTTCCTTGATAATGTATATTTTATTAGTTTTTCTAAAATATAGTTTTCATATATGTACTGCGTTAAAAAGACAGCCATGTATACCAATAATAATTATCTAACAAAATCTGCTTGATTGAAAAAGATTTCTTAAAAGCAAATTTGCATGAAAGTGTTGAATCCAAGTATATTTAAAACACATGGGTACTCATATCTAGACTTTTTTCGCATTTAAATCTTTGAATATAAATTTGCAAACCTCCGTAGCCTAGTGGTAACATTCTTGTCTTGCACCCTGGTAATAATAAACACACGCGCCTAGCGGTAGTGTTGCCAATAACACATCGATCAATATGTTAAGTCGCGGGACTAACTACTAAAACAACATTTGTTTGCCCAAATTCTCCTTTATTCATCAACATAGTCTCCTTCAAGAGCGATACATTCATTCCAACGCTTTCCTAACTTTTCTATGCCAGCCGTGTAGAACGATTTATCTTTGGTTTCAAAATAGGCGTTAGTTTCGGCAATCACTTCTTCATTGGAGCCAAATCTCTTTCCCATGAGCGTCTTTTTGAGGTCTGCGAACAGCCAATAGTCGCTGGGGGGCAAATCTGGAGAATACGGTGGGCGCGGAAACAATTCGAAGTTCAACTCATGCAATTTGGCTATCGTTGCCATAGACTTGTGACACGGTGCATTGTCCTGATGAAAGAGAACTTTTTCTTCTTCATATGGAGCCGTTTTGGTGATTTCTGCCTTCAAACGCTCCAATAACGCTATGAAATATTTGCTATTGATGTTTTTTCCCTTTTCAAGGTGATCGATAAATATTATACCATGCGCATCCCAAAATACGGAGGTCATAACCTTACCGTCCGACTGTTGAGTTTTTGGTCGCTTCGGAGGACTTTCACCGGCTGCTCTCCACTCAGCTGACTGCCGATTTGATTCCGGAGTTTTTGCATCGGTATGTGACAATGAATGAAACTTGGATCCACCACTATACTCCGGAATCAAATCGGCAGTCAACTGAGTGGAGAACAGCCGGTGAAAGTCGTCCGAAGCAGCCAAAAACTCAACAGTCGGCCGGGAAAGTTATGGCCTCCGTATTTTGGGATGCGCATGGTATAATATTCATCGATCACCTTGAAAAGGGAAAAACCATCAATAGCGAATATTACATAGCGTTATTGGAACGTTTGAAGGCAGAAATTGCAAAAAAACGGCCCCATATGAAGAAGAAAAAAGTTACTTTCATCAGGACAATGCACCGTGTCACAAGTCGGTGGTAACGAGGGCCAAATTGCATGAATTGAACTTCGAATTTCTTCCGCACCCACCGTATTCTCCAGATTTGGCCCTCAGCGACTATTGGCTGTTCGCAGATCTCAAAAATATGCTCCAGGGAAAGAGATTTGGCTCCAATGAAGAAGTGATTGCCGAAACTAACGCCCATTTTGAAACCAAAGATAAATTGTTCTACACAGCTGGCATAGAAAAGTTGGGAAAGCATTTTAATGAATGTATCGCTCTTGTAAGAGACTATGTTGATGAATAAAGAAGAATTTTGGCAAACAAATGTTGTTTTTGTAGTTAGTCCCGGGACTTATTGATCGATGTGTTATGTTATGTTTGCGTTTTTTTTCCTATCGCTACAATAATGAAATATGACGGTGTATTTTAATAGACTGGTGATATTTGCCACATTATCTATAAATTTATTGAAATAAGTCGCGGAATAAGAAACGGGGGAAACCGTTGATGAAAATTATAACTTGATTGTCGACGAGTTTTCGACATCTCCCTCTAGACTAGGTATGCCTATTTTTGTTGTATTATTTGAAGAAATCTTTTATTTGACCAGACCAAAGTGTGATTTGGCACGAGGTCGGTCATGCTCTCATGCCCAGATAGCACGGCCGTTTCTTAACCCGCTTTTATTCGTGTTTAACTATCTACTTTTAATAGACGAACTACATTGTTGTCATCTTGAATGCATTTTACGATATTTATTCGCTATACGCGTACAGATTGTTTCATATAACTCGTCGTACTATACGTTTTATTTTTTGAACAAATAATATCCTGATATTTATTTTCAACCTGAGAAAGTATGATCACATCACTTTATACCAGAAGGAGCTGAACTAGTTTAACGTGGGAAATATACGCTTAATTCACATACTTTCACTATTGTATAGTATCCTTAGCAGTCCCGCCGCCCCCTCTTATCTCGCCGAAAATGTTCAGCTTCTTTCTGATCACGGACTTGCGCTACGCTCAAACAGATATTGTTTTTAGTTTTTTTTCTATGTTTACCGCTCTTCTTTTTTTACGCCATCCTTGAATGTCCATGCAATTGTACTCGGATTGGAATGTTAGACTCGCCCCGTCTTTGTCATGCTTTAAGAAGCGACTGTCTTAATTTCAAGTCAGTGATATAACGTTTTTAATTCCTAATTTCTAGCTTTCCTCTCCATCATCCCTTTTCTTCCTTTTCCTTTGATTGATATCTTAATTTTACTTTTACTATGTATACTTTTCATAAATTTTGTAGAGGTGAATAATCATTGGAATATATTTTGCGACAGTATAACTTATAACTTAATAAATATATTAACAAACATTTGATTATTGTCGTTTGTTTCTTTTTTTCCTTTCAAAAATAACAATGGCCTAGTTGTAATATTGGACCTGATACTTAAACGGACATATGTGTTTTTAATTTCATTCAAAAACTTTAATAAATAAATACTTGTTTATTGATAGCGACATAGCATGTACATATTTAAATACGAGTACATTCCAAAATCACATACTCGTATATACTATAATAACATACAATAAATAAGGACAATATAACATTTAACAGTAAACTTGAAATAAAAACCCACATAATAATTAGAAACAGAAATAAATGGCAAAACGAAAAAAAAACTAGATTATATTTATAAAGTCAACACTTACGCCGCGGCCGATCCAAAATATACGCCGATGAAATATAAAATTATAATGAAACGAAAATACACATACATACATACCATCGCGCCATTTCCCTATTGGGGTAAGCAGAAAGGACAGAGCGCCAGACTCTTCTATCTCGACACTCATTATTAGCCACTTCTACATCAACTACTTCTCAAACTGCTTCTACGATTTTTATGACTTTATACTTCTCCTTCTTTCAGAATATAATTTACTTAATCCAACCATACTTTTATTGGTCTTCCTCTCACACGCCTTCCACTCATATCTGCACTGTATGTCTGTTCTGTTAGTCTTTCTTCCTTCATTCGTTCTACATGCCCAAACTATATTAACGTTATCTTCTTCATCTTACTCAAAACATCTGCCTTAAGTTCATATTTATCCCTAATCACTTCATTCCGTGCACGCATTTCTACAATATTTATTCAGTTCTTTTCAGTATTTTTCCACATCCACGTTTCACTCCCATATATCAAAGTTGGCACTCAAATGGCGTTATGGACTATCGTGTCAGCAGATATTTATATTGTCCGATTCGAGGATATATAGTTTAGAGACCCACTGACTTTGTTTTATATCGCCACACGCCGTTCGATATATCTCGTAACTCTTGCTTCCATCATCTGATAACATATGTTAATATCCAAATAGCATTGTTCCTCAACTTGTTTCAATATTTCATTTTTCCCCCATATGTTTTTAACACTTTCTATCAGTTCAGTTCGACCCCTCCACCACCCACACTGTTATGTGGTACAAAATGAGTCCCCATCCAGCGCGATCTACACTAAAAGATCGAAATCTTTTTTTTTCTGAGCCCGACTATTCAAAGGATGCCTCCTGAGGCGACACGCCTAATTGTGAAAGAATACTACCGAACACTACTTACGGTCTGACGTCGATATCACAATAAATACACTTATAAATCAGCTTTAGACCTGGAGTTCAAGCAGCCTAGCGAGTTGCCAGTACTTTCACAGACATCTTCGGATGCAGGAAAACTATCCTTTACGCCACCATGACTTTGGATTTGGCTCGTATAAATAAAATCAACTCAAGTCATACTGCACATAATGGGGCATTATGTGAGAAAGTTAAGAGGAGAGAGAGAGGAAAAAGGAAGATTATATAGATAGATACTGTTCTTCATAAGTTTCAAATCATAAAAAATAACTCGAAAAATTTACTTGCCAGTAAAATTATTATTCTTATGCGAAAAATCTGGCGCTCTGTTCTTTCTGCTACTCCGAAAGGGAAAAGGCGTGATTGTATTATGTATATGAGGGGGAATGACTTTTGGAATAGTCTGTATTGCGCGGATAATTAATGAGCTCAGAATTACACAGCTCTATTACTCGATTCGATTATGAGAGGCACGTACAAAAAAATAATGTTCCAACGTGCAGAGAACAATGTTTATTTGTCAGCACACTTCACACTTCGTATAATTATCGTTCATGCCTAATTGATAACCATGACTTCATAACGTTACGGGTGTCATTGCTAAGAATGACAATTTCTTGTAAAACGGTGTTTTTTTCCATTAGTTTTACGTAAACAATTAAAATGGGATAATATGCACAGCGACGTGTTGTAGCTTACAAAAAATACTTAAAAGCGCTATAATAGACGGTCTACTGACACTGTAGGGTACCATAGTCATTGCAAATAAAGTTCTTCAAAAGTAATTTGACTTTCAAAAGCTATTTGTCTTTTTATACATAGTTTTTTTAGCTTTCTCGAAGGTTAGTTGGTAATTTATTGTATTTTCTTATTTCCTGTCTGAAGATAGAATGATGTAACTGTATCAGTCAGTTTAAACTTTTTTATATGGTATGTTATATCTGTTGTCTGTGATTAATTTCTGATCAGTTAAAAATTCCCGCGGGTCGCTGGGTAAGGAAAATATTACCTTAATTACATTCGTTGTCCTCGGCCGTGGCCTAACGGTTAGCATTCGCGCTAAGTGAGCGAGCGCCACATGTTCGAACCAGGCGAATTAACTTCTGAACTGGTTTTATGTCTGAATTTTTGTTTTTCTGAAGCTTATATATAGCGTATATGCCATGCCTTTTATCATAAATTCCTATAGTGCTGTTAAACAATTTTAAAATAGCACTATATAACTGTAACGAAAGGCTGCAGCACATCAAATCTGCCGATCGTCTAGAAACTTTGATTTCCTTGTCATCGGAACTTAGGATTTGATTGTCAAGACTTGTGTGCTTGCTGAAATACAACAGTATGCATACAATAAACCAATATACGCACCGGCTACATGTTGACGATCGTACTTGATCACGAGGGATAGTCTATCATGCCAAGAATCAGATATTTGCAAATAAGACTCCAGCATGAGATTTTCTTAGGATTTCTCCCAGGTTTCAGAACCGTTGTTAATCGCCCAACGATTACAAACCCCATAGATCCCCTCAGAACTGGTTCGGCCACGACTTTGAAAGACGTGAAGTTCCAAGCGGTGGACCGACTTGGATGGAGGCGTTTTATGGCATCTCTATGTTCCTCACTTTTATTTAAAAGAACACGCACAGGTAATTCTAATCAAGATTTTCACACAAAATATATAATTTATAAAAAATATAAACGATTAAACCCCCAATATTTGTTTTTATTTAATTTTTGACACATCAGTGTATTTTACAAACAAATGCACACAATACAAGATAATACGAATACTTCAAATTATTGATAAAATTACATATCATATAGAAACAACAGCAGCAGTAATAATAACAAAATAATTGTTTAAAATTATTTTTATTTTTATTGATATTCAATATGTATACTTTTAATAAAATATTACCAAATTCAGCCAAGTATGTTAGACTTACGTAATTGTGGATATTTTATATTGGTAAAATACTTGGATTTGTTATTAGTGGTACAATTCTTACATAGAGCAAGAAGAATTGGATTTACCAATTTTCATCTCATGCTCAGTTCCGCAACCACTACCTTCCCATTGTTATTCTCAACTTGTATGTATTTATTTTGTAATATGTTGAATCTGTCAATAATAGTGGGCTCGAATCCCGAGCTAGAGCGCCCTAGAGGAGAGTTTACTCTCTAAATAGTGACATATACATTGTTATTTTATTATTATTATATAATAAAAGGAGTAGAAGCCTAACAAACATCCGATGGAGTGACAAGGCGAAAAGCAGAAAAAGAGGACTGCTCATTCTAGGAGGCGCTGCATAGGGCAAGAGATCGCTTGTACTGAAGAGCGATAGTTAATGACCACGGTGATCACGAACTCAGAATTTAGGGAACAAAATAGTAGAGATATATTAAACAGGCTGTTATTTTTGGTTATATAATATTGAATTACGCTCTTTCGGTATGTCAGACATAAAAAAATGTGTTCTGTGGGTTGAGTCCTTTTTGCAAATATAACATACGTCCAAATATGATTAAAAAAAATGTTATTAGATGCCACGCTTGAAATGTAGGTCGTATGTTGAAATATTCTTTATCTTGCATAGTATGCTTCCATTACATTATCAAAAACGATGATTTATTTCAGTGATGTAATTTTTGTCTACAAAGTATCGTATTACTTTCGTCGTGTACTGTACAACATGCTATATGAAAATCTATTCCAACCAACCAGAAAGCTATTAAAGAGACCTTAAGTGAAAATCAGACTGGATTCGGTTTAAAAAAAATCTTATTTCTAACGGGAATTGGACCCGCAACCCCCCGAGTTGAGAGATAGACGTCTTAACAACTATGCCACGGAGATTGTCAATATTATTATAGTTTACACTGTTATTGCATACAGTATAATCGGGCGGGTCTATTGTCTCGTGACAATTACTTCCAACTTACCAGAGAGTTGTTAAACAAGCCTTAAGGAAAAACTAGACTGGAATCCTCTAAAAAAAAGCGGGTACCAAGAGGTATCGAACCCACAACCGCCGGGCTGGAAGACAGACACCTTATCAACTATTCCACGGATGTATCAAGTTCATTTTGTAACAATTTTAATCATCTATACATGTTATCAGAATAGTAAACAAGGCAAATTGTTGGCGCCTATGAGTCGTAGCGTCAGAATTTAGAAACGATGTATTTTTCTTTTTTTCACAATTTTTATATTTAGACATTTTTATATTATAGTTTATGTGTTCAAAAGTGTGGGCTGAAGTGTCCTTGCATCCGAGCTCGCCCTCTTATAATGGTGGGGGTGTGTCTTGGCTGAGAGAGTGTTATGAGATGAGCCCGAACATTTTTGTGACCTCTCTTGAATGTGTTTTATTTTCTTTTGCCTTACTAGTTGTGTGTGATAGTGGATTATATATACGAGTATACTCGTATTTGCATTCTATTTTTTTATCGGTGAACCTTTTATTGTATATTAACTGGATTTATTGTATGACTGCTTGCTTATTTATTGTAAATTTATTTATATGTATAAGAGCGTCGCCTAAAAAACATCTGATATCCTCGCGGTCGGGCTCGTCCTCTGTTGGTGGGGGTGCATCTCGACTGGGGAGATGTTATAATGTGAACCCTGACCTTTTGATAGCTTCTCTCTTAATGTGTTTTCCATTATCTTGAAATATATATACAATTTCAGGTTATATGTACTAGTATATAATGTACATACTATGTTGCTATTAATAAACCTATATTATGTTTAAACGTTTCAATGCATAAAAAAGATATGTATTTTTATTGCATTGAAATTTTTATACCGAACGTTTTAACATAATCAGTCTTCTAAGAATAAGTTGTACATCTTGAGTTAAAAAAATACTTTGTTTCACGTGTAAGGTTAAAAGTATTTCGTCATACATTACGTCATAAAAGAATAAGAAATGAGAGCTTTAAGATGGTTCAACCACGTAGGAAGAATGAATGATGAAAGATATTCGAGTTTTATAGAATGTACCAGAACTTTGGGAATACCTGGAAAAATATGGCTTAGCCAAATGAATCAAATTTTAAAAGAGGTAATATTGTAACGTTGATAAATGAATATGCATGACGAGGTGTATGTACTTGAAAGAAGCGAAAGATGATGAAGTGAGGAACTATTCTCTCTGCCTACCCAAATAGGAACAGGACCATGACAACCCAAATAGGAACGTGACCGTGACAAGGTGATAAATGTTTTCCCAAATTTTATTGTAAATCTTGTTTGTAATGTTGATTTCGGGGATTGTTTACTTTATTATGTTAGTTTATTCTCACTAAGATTTCATATACAGCATTCAGTATGATTCTAGAATGACTGGGATCTGTATAATTCTTGGATCTTTTGAATCTTTTCAATTCTTAGATGACTTGAATCCGTTTGATTCTTGGATGATCTGAATTCATATGATTCTAGGATGACTGGAATGTATTTTTACATTTATTCCTGAATTTAGAAATACATAAATACTATGCAAACCTTATTCATATTCAGCGCATATTTTGAAAATTGTTGGATTCTGGAAGGCACATTTCCCACACCCATATTTTTTGCATTCGAAACAGTTTTTGTTTGCATTCGAAGCAGATATTTGTGCTATATTAATTTTGACAATTTTGATTATTATCGGTGAATTTGTACCATACTTCAAAGATTAGACCAAATTTATCAGTTTGTAAACGCTGGCTTCGTTGACTTCTTTTATCGAACCGTATAAACCGCATAATTTCACTTCAACTATTCCTGCTCATAGTTTTTGAAAAAAAAAACGGGACCACATTTCTTGTTCCATATATATGTAATCGTATTTTTTTTTTGTCTCATATGCGCCACTTGCACATAGAAGAGCAATAAATGCATCGAGTTTTGCAGTAGTCAGATTTCATTTGGTTCCTAACACTCGAAATTACTCTGCTTCTGTGCATCTTATATGTTCCATTCTACGGTTGTCAATGAGCAAAGAAAGTGCAGTTCTTACTTTTCCTTTGATTATATTTCGTTTGGCATATCCAGTCTGGCCTGCAACCTCGCTAAAAATATGAATTGGTGCTTGTCCAGGTGTAAAACCTTATTATATTTCAAACTGTCCCATCAGCCTTCTACATCACTTTCGGAACTCAATAACAATCTCTTTCTCTTTTGTCCTTTACGTATATTCAACATATTCTCCGCTTCACTATCTGTACCTGAGGACTCGCATCCGTCCGTAGTGGCAAACGGGTCATCATGTTGTTCTATACTCGTATTATCCACTTCACTTCCAGATAGTTCCTTTTCATTGTATTCCGAACACTTCATCTATGTTATTTATTTTTTCTAATAATTTGAAATATCTTGAATTTCTCGTCGTTCTTGAGATAAGAATTATCAACACAATAATGAAATAAGAATTCTTGACTCACAAAATAGCACTATAACTTGAAATGTTCAAACTAAAAATGAAATGTAATATTCAAGAGGTATCAACAAGTATGATGCAATACAGCAAAAGGTATGATGCAATAGCAAAAATGTAAGATGCAATAGTTTTGTCACACAATCACACATATAAGTAATAATTATAGAGTACACATAAATCCTTCCTCGGGTCAAATAACCCGTTGCAGTAGGTAGGTCAATTTGCTTAAATTTCTCGGTAAAAAAATAAACAAGAGAGAAGTAAATATTGAAAAATATATTCGTAAAGTCAAATGGCGATGTGATAACGTTGTATGTAAGAAATTTTGTCAGAAAGTTTAAAAAGGGTCATTTGACCCGTCATGGTAGCTTTAGTGTTAAAAAATATTTACCCGTTGGCTGCAAATACCCTGTTCGCATATTTCCTTAAAAATCATTTCTGGGGCCTCGGCCTTGCACTAAATCAACAAAATGGAAACGATGTCATATGTATATTATGTATTGTACAATATAATGCAGTGATTCTTAACCGGGGCGCCAGCGCCCCTCTGTGTGCGTTTTAGAGGTCTGGTTTATAATTTTTTAGCATTTAGGGGGCGCTGCGGAGTTCGAGTGGGCGTTGTGTCGATATAGAAAAATAAGGTATGCTCAATTGGTGCATACACTTCATACATCACCATTGTAAATAATTGCGTACACGATCACGAATAAATTATCAGACGTAGAAAGTGTCAGTCAAAATTTAAAACAGCAGTTTATTGAACTACAAAATGACTGTGAAGCCAAAATAATATTCAATCAATGTGATTATGATGCTTTTTGGGTTCGTTTTCGCCATCGATACCCTCTTCTGTGGCAAGAAGTAAAATTATGTTACCTATCATAGCATTTCCTTCATCTTATTTAGTAGAAAGGGGGTTTAGCGCAGTAATGCATATATTAAAAAAATCACGAAATCGATTACAAATAAGCCAAAGAAGAGAGTTGAGATTGTATTTAACTAAACTTGAACCTAATATTACGAAATTGGCGCAATCACACGAGGCCCAAGGATCTCATTAACATTTTTTATTAAAAATTTCATATTGAATTATTTACTTTTTTTATTGAAATAATATTATAATGTTGTATGTAATGTTAATATGACATAAAAGGCAATAAATACGAGTACATAATATTTATTAAAATAATCGTTAAATTTAAATTTATTTTTTTGTGTGGGGGGGGGGGGGTGGATAATTATACTGTGGTAAAGGGGGCGATTCTTTCAATATGGTTAAGAAACACTGAATGCGTGTGCACTTGTATACTCGGCGGTTTGGTCCGAAGCCAACATTAACAAGGGGCTCGCTGCTCGACGTCCCATGCAACTCGTGTGATAAGTAGAAAAATCCCACATCTGGCCAGTCACACGTGATGTTTCTGCTGATAAGCGATAACATTCATTCATTTGTCTCGAACTAACGCGTAAAACACGGTTTACGCGGCAAATTTCTTGTCAAATATTTTCTTTGTTCCTTCTGTCAAATTTTCATGTTGATGATCATTTACATTTTAGATTTACATTAGTGCATCCAAGTGACCCAGTTTCTCCGTCTCTTTGTATCATACTTGGGAGCTTTAATGGCATGTTTTAGCTTCAATCATATCTCTTCGCCATGTCGTAATTTTTGCGGTCGTCTGAATAAATCCGCTGATCACATTTAGTGGAACTGCGGATGATAATTGAGCCAATAATTTCTGAAGGGATCTCAACTCGGCCTAACATCGGTATTTCTTCGGACCGATTATTTACTCCGATATAGTGACGTCAAATGATATTTTTTGTAAATTTAAAGTTTTCTGTAAAAGTACTAGCAACTTGCTGGGCTCTTTGAACTCCACGCCTTAAGCTGTTTATTGAGTATATTTACTGCGCTGCGAGGAATTTTTTTCTAGTGACGTCGTACCTTCAGGCCGTCGTCGCAACTATTATTTCCACCCTCATGTATGTCAACACCGGATGAGAAGTCTCTTTGAGCAGTTTCTTCTTCGTTACTACTTGACATCGCACTCATAATAAATAAAAACGATTTCGTTCTTCTAGTGTAGATTGCACTAGATGGGGATTTATTTTGTCCTACTAACTGCGTATGTAATGGTGGGTTAGAACTGAACTGATTGCATGACTTTGATTTTTTATATGAAACTCTTTACACTTGTACCTTACTTTCCGGATCAAGATTAATTTATTCAAAGAATTTTGCAGTTAATATGTTGAATTTTTAACAGCATGCTGCTGGAACAATTACAATAGACGAGGATATGAATAAAATAAAATTACATGAAAAATAATCAATAACCTAGTCTCATGCCGAAATATTTGACTAAAACTTAAAAAACCTAAAAGAGTCTTAGATTTGATCTCTTTTTTGACAAGACTACATATATCGAGTAATCAGTATAAAAATTGTATGGACTTGGACTTCTTTGAAGGGAATAAGTGTTCTTGCTGAGACGAATCGAATAAATTATTTGGGTTTGCTTCGTTCTTGTATTGTATTACGCTTTCGTTGTATACAGTACACCTTGATGGGTTCATCACCATGTGGTAGTCTCTTCCAACTAACCAGCAATATGTTAAAGAGACCTTGAGTGAAAACCAGTATGTAATCCTTTTTAAAAAATCTGGGATACAACGGGAATTGAACCCACAACCTCCGGACTGGGTGACATCATGCGTCTTACCAACTAGACCACAGAGGCTGTATTTGTTCCTATTATATCACATTGCTCACATGATCAAGTTAATTTTTATATGCAAAAGGTATTTGACCGTTTAAATCATATTACTGGTATATAAAATCAATAAATAGGTTGTCAAAATTCTTATCTCGCTCTACTTCCCTGTTTCGCGGTCTATGAACCATGTGAAAATGGTACGTCGATATATATGTGTAGTGTAGATATGGCGCTTTTCTTGCTATGTACGAGTACCACTTGATGTAGGGTTTTATTTATTTTCCATTTGTTAAGTCTAAATATAACAAAGAGGAACAATGTTATAGTTCGGAAATTCTAGGATGAGTCCTGTGACAGCTCACAAATTAGCCCCAATACAACCTTATGTAATGTATTTACCTAAATAACTTGCTGTTTATTAGAATTGAGGCTTATATTAAAGTTGATAAAATAATTAAAATTACTGAACATTGTTACAAGCCTCAATTCTAATAAACAGCAAGTTATTTAGGTAAATACATTACATAAGGTTGTATTGGGGCAAATTTGTGAGCTGTCACAGGACTCATCATAGAATTTCCGAACTATAGTCATGCTTCTCTGTGAAGGGGCTCAGAGATATCTACAAAGTTTATAAAGGAGTTCAATCTTCAATTTATCCACTGAGATCTGGAAGATACGATATCATAAAATTAATTCAATAAAGTGCGAGTGGTGATGCTCTTAACACATTGATCGCCAATAGGATTTTCGTAAAATGTCAAAAAAATGTGTGTACGTTTTTAGGTTTTTAATTTAATATAACCTACCTATCACATTCATGAGTATATCTTTTAGAACCATGAAGATATCCTAAGGCCATATCGTAGTAAGATAGAGAAGGGCCATGTCGGCCAAGTTTAATAGTAGTTTAATACAGAGCGCGTAGCTGACGGACAGAATGACACTCTGAAGTTAGGTATGCCGTGTCAGCCACCGGTGGCCGACACGGCCCAATTGTAATACCTCGGTGTCGGCCACCGGTGGCTGACACGGCGATGAACGTGTTAATAGCTTAGTTCGTGAAAACGCATCAAATGACACAGGCATTTTTTCCACCTAGTATTCGGGGGTATAAGGATACCTATGACTTTGGTCATATCTATTGTTTCAAAAAAGAGAGAGAGAAAAACATGCCGGTGTGGATTCAGTACGGCGGTGTGGCCGGTGAGTTTGCTGGCATGCAACGGCTCACTCACTTAAAAAGAAACAAAATACTCCACTGCACAGCTTCGCTTTCTAACAGAATTGACGTTGGAATGGCGATGGGGTCCTCGACTGCGAAACCCAGCAACGACGGTAATTTGTATATCCGACCGACTTGTCAGCGTGGAAACTGGGGATTGGTGTACTACGATATTATTCATCGACAATAACATCGCATGATCTATGAGACATTTTTTCGCAAACCAATTCCGCCTGACCTGATAATGTACCGTTTTCATTAAATACAAATTATGTAATTTGCTTCATAAATGATATCCTCGCATAACTGGTACCGGCTGGTACTGCGACTTACTCCATCATATATTATTTATGATGTCTTTCTGGATTAAAACTAACATTTTTATTATTCTAGAATTATAATATATATCTCGGCTAATCCGTTTTCCCTAAGTCTTTGTTCAAGGCATTTTTAGTTTTACATAATTTAAAATTGCCATAGTTTTAATGAAAATGCGAACCCTGTATTAAAAGTATATATAACAGACGTGGGCAAATGCGGCTCCGAGAGCCGCATGCGGCTCTTCGTTGGGTTAAGTGCGTCTCCCAATGTCTCTTATAAAAATATACTTTCTTTCCCTATTATACTTGTATTTTCGCGATTTTTCGAACAGAAGGAGGTGTCGAAAATGCTCACTTTCGTCTACTTGACATTCCATTTTGAAGGCTTGTAATCAAATAAAATAATATATATAACGTAAAAGCAAACAAAATATCTTGTAGAGCAGAAAATTTTCTTTCGAATTACGTACTCATATAACCTTTACCATTTTGTTTTACTTTTGGTGCTCATTTTTAAATTGGAAAAAAACGGACACAACTTATGTTAACACCCAATAAATGAAAATCCAGAATGTGGCTCCCGTTGACCTCATGTATGCCCACCCCTGGTATATAACAATGCCAAAAATTTACTATTTTGTGAATATAGATAATATCTTCACTAGGCACGGCCTGTGACGTAATGGTCTCATTCTTTAACACGTTGGATGCAGATCCCGCGGATTTTTGCTATCCATAATACATTATTTAAAATGAGTATTATAAATACTCATATTAAATATACAATCAATTTTCAAACTCAAAAGTAAATTTACATGATGTTGGACTACGTGTGATGGAGGTATTGTTATCAAAAAAGAAAATGTGCCGAAAGCTTAAAAATACCAGAGGCTTTCTTAAATTAAAAATACCAGAAAAGATGTGAAAAAGGCTAAAATAACGTTTTTTTTTCTTAAATAGGCAATCCACCCAAATTAGGATGATTTGTGTCACCAAATTAAAGTCATTTTGCAATTATATGAGTCAATATAATAAAACCAATTTCAAAAAATGACATTTCTTGATAATTCAAAGTTTCAACCGATTGAGCTTAAAAAAATAACAATCGATCTATATAATGGAAAAGTTCCTTGAAGAAAGAAGAAGCACATTCATTGGACATGCATTGGACGCGGTAAAGATATGGTTTTTAGTAAATCAAATCCGTCTCGCGAAGGACAACCGAAAAATACATGGTATATAGTGTCATCATCCAACCACACTCGCAACCGGGATTATCCACAATACCCATTCTGTAAAGGTGACTAGCCCATCCGCAAACGACACGTGACAGACACTTCCATCTTATTAATTCTTATATTAAACCACTGTTTCAAAGGGATAGATTGTAGATGCCGAGAATATATCCACAGTGTCACTCATTTGGTTCAATATCTCTATACCACGCGTGACTAAGTGCTAGGTCATGATATTCGTTCTGTATAGGTAGAATAGATGGTGATTCCTTGCTCGGTTATATTTATCCGGGACGTATAAACGCAGAGCTCCTAGTATCGCAAGACAGTTAAAACTACCTTGAGAAACCTTCAGTTGGAATATCGTGATGGATTTTGTTTCGAGAATTCTATAATTACACACTGTGAGAAGCATGGACACGGTGCGCATATTTTGGATAATGTTATATTGTTATGTAGATATTTGTGAATTTGTTCTAAAGTATTCTTATATCATATTTGAGCTGATATGGAGATTAATCTACTTTTACATATTCTAATTTAGTTCTACTCGGTATTGTTAAATTCTCAAGATATTAGTAATAAAACCGAGTAATTTTTAACAGTTCGATACCAACCGCGAGACATGGTTAATGAATTTGAGTCCGACATCAAAGGTGATGCCCATTTTTTTTAATTATATAACCGACAACTATTCAGAAAAATGCACGTGTCATTCGAGAAGAATAGCACAGCGCGGGGTTCGAACTGTTGACGTTTCGCACAGAAGTCCAATACGTTACTGCGTGGTCATGCGCTTCATACTGCATATAACACAAGTGTAATACAAAACGATACTTTTTTTTTAAATTTTCAATCTGGTACTTGGGAAAACACTCGAAGACAACTCTTTTTGGGAGTCTTATCAAAACACTTCACATACACTACGCTACACCTTAGGTCCAATGCGTTACTATCACATGTCGGAAAATCTACAAAGAATTTTTTGTAGTGTTTTTTACCGTTGGTAAGTTTTCTGTAGTATAATTACTAAATATGTTTTTCACTTATGCAGATTCCTTACCCGGTCTAATGGGCGCTTTATTACATACATTTATTTCTGTTTACACCTTGATCGCAAAGAGTATGAATTTAACCCATGGCTGTATCCCACATTATTTTAATGCGTACGAGTATGCTTGGATATAACTCCTTAAGCTTAAGAAGATATCTACGGACCTGAATACATATTTGTTGATTCACAGACTTTTGTTTTATGTCTCGGACAATTATTTATGCCATCGTGAATTAACATTCTTTTCTGTCTCGTAGTCACGAACTGAGCTCTTAACCTTTACAGGCTTAGTGGTACACGTTATGTACCACCTTTTTTTGACGATGTACTGCACAGTGGTATACGCAATGTACTACTTATTAAAACCTCTCTATTGCTGCACGAACGCTCAGATTGTGTGACACTTTGTATACTACTGTATAATACTTATGACTCATGTCCGCACAGCTGCAGGTTTGGTCCTGTTCAAATTCATTTAGTTTCTAATATTATTGACAGTTAGTTGTCCTTGGTGTGCCAACTTGTGCGTATAAAAGAAAACGTTATATATTTTATTAAATTTTAATAAAAAATGATTATGTTGTGATAAAATTGACTTCAGTAATTGTGGTAAATTTATATTTAGGTTAAAATTTAATTTTACTTGGATGTTATTTCGGCATTATTTGGTGGTACATTAGAAGTACCAGTGGAATTATGGACTAGTGGTACATAAGTTGTACCACCTCACCAGGAGTTCCTTGACCTACCGAGGAAGTGGAAATATGTTAATTTAGCATTTGTATGTATCATTTTTCAAACACATTAAAAACATAATGAGAAACTTTACTTTTTATTTTTTGTGCAGCCTGAGTAAAAATAAGTAAAGTTTACCTGTGCCTGTAAGGGTTAAGAGCAGCACTACTCGCACACGGAATGATCTTGTTTAGTGCATTTTCTGCTATCGATTCTTCCACATCTCGGTGAACAAATTGAGAATTTAACTCCTTTATAAATTTTGTAGATATAATTGAAATCACTTTACAGGTAAGCATAAGTAATATGGTTTCTATTATCGTCATGGTATTTTTAGACTTAATTATAAATTTTTACTTGTTATTTGATGTAATTGGGTCAAACTCGTATCAAATATAAAATAAATTAATCAATAAGGGACCCATTTTCACTGCCCCGGGCGGTTAAACACCTAGTCGCGTCTCTAATTATTATTATCGGGAATCGATCCCAAAACTCCCGAATGATATGTCTTACAACTATGCCACGGAGCTCGCCCATCCATGGTTATTCCGCATTATTCCCTTTGTACGATTTTATCATGTTACGCTTTTCTCTGTTAGCTGTATTTGACGACAGTTTATTGAATAATAAATTAATGTCAAAATTGATTGATTTATAAATAATTTATGCAGCTTACGTCTTAAGGGCCGTGCCATGCAATACGAAGAAATAGAAATCCTTTTTTAATTTATGACGACTCGCAATGCCAATGTAAAAACAGGCAGGAGGCTTGCATGATAAAAAATATTGTGAAATACTCAGAAATCCTTAACGTTATCCAAGATTATATAAATTCTCGAATCAGTGGCGTAACTAGGCCAATGCAGTGAATAAGGTGCATTGGGGCTCGAGAAGTAAAACTTTTGGCATCGATATTTTTTTCGAGTGTCTTTAACTTTTGAGAAATCCACGGAGCAAGAACGTATATCGGTGTTATCACTACTTAATTTAGAAGCTGAATAAAATGAACGTCTCAAAACTGATCGATGACTTTGCAAGTGTTAAATCAAGACGAGAACCATTCTAGGATTGAAATATATATAATATTTACATTAAAAAAAAAACTTGTTTTGTTTTTTTTTTTGTAAAATTTGAGTTCAATAAACTCTATCAACTATCTTTTTTTTTCATAGTAACATCTGTTTTTTATTCTATGAATGCATTACTATTAAGGGTATCGGACGTAAATGTCATTTTTAGTCCTTTTTGACCATCCGTTGTGTTTCGATTGTCAAACTATTACCATATCTTTTGTATTCTATCGGTCAGAAGACTCTTTAGGACGGCTTTTAAAATAAATACCCATTTTTTCTCGTTGTGTTTAAAATGGATGGCTTTTTTTCCCAGATAAACAATTTTTGCGAAATTTGATGTTATACGAATGTCATAAAAAAAATGTGACGACCACAGTGTTGATGTTTACACGGGGTGTATTGAATGTTTGACAGTGCTAGAGTTGGTCCATTACAAAGTCCTTGAATATAGTCGAAAAATAACGGTCAAGGTTTGTTGTAATCAGCTCGAACGTTTAAATATGGCAAAAAAAACAAAAGGTCTTTTATAGCAAATACAAGACAAATGGTTTTTAGACATGATAATGCAAGGCCTCATACAACAAAAATCACAAGAGATAAACTAAAGGAATTTGGATTGAAGATAATTCCTCACCCGCCATATTCACCTGACCTTGCTCCTTCTGATTAACATTTGTTCTGATCGATGCAAGAATATTAGACTGATTTTTTTTCCGGAAATATTGAGCAAGTAAAATTCAACCTCGAAGAGTACTCTGCATCCCAATCGTCTGATTTTTTATTCAAATGATATATTTTTTTATAGAAAGATGGAAGAAGGTTGTATCAATTGAGGGAGATTTTATTATATTAACATTATTAAATATTTTTTTTATACGTTTGAGGTTTTATTTAAAAAACGACATTTTCGTCCGGTACCCCTAATATTATAAAAACAAGAGCCTAATTTAGTTCTTAAAATTGAATTACTAAAACTACGTACCATAAACTTCATATTCTTGTCTTTTACATATATTTGAACTCTTTTTCCTTTTTATGAATTGGTACCCATTCTTTTTAGTTAGAAAAAAGGAAAGATATTTCTGTTATCATCATTAAAAAATAGTACTTGTAATGTGCAATGTGCAAGCACTTTGACCTAATATTAAGTGTGCTCTTGGTTTATACATTATTTGATCTGAAATTATGTTTTTTTATACCTTATTAGCTGATTTACGTAATGATGGATGAATTAGATAAAATATGGTACGCATTTATTTATTTATTCGAATAAACGTTCCTGGAACATTTAGTTCAACGATGTAATAATAAAGACATACATGTATGTGTACCACGCCATTTCCTTGTCGGGGTAGGCAGAAAAAATATAATGCCAGAATTTCCTATTGCGGCACAAACATCCTTCGCCATATAACTCCTACGATTTCCCTGACTTTTTACATTAGTTATTTCAAAATATAATTCGCTCGATCCAACCATACTTTCCTTGGTCTTCATCTACCACACCTTCCACCCAAATTTGCACTGTATATTTATTTTGTTAGTCTTTCCTCATTCATTCGTTGTCATGCCCAAACCATCTCAGAGTGCTCCGGTTAATCTTATTTAATACACCAGCCTTAAGTTCACATTCATCTCTAATCACTTTATTCCGTATTATATCATACATTGTCGCTCCATGTATTCTCAGTGCACGCGTTTCGACAACATTTTTTTAGCACTTCAGTGTTTTTCGACATCCATATAAATACAAATATATGCATTAATAAGACTACAATAAATTATAAAAATTTTACGATCCGAAAAACTATTTCGAAACTTTGACGAAAAACTACAGTCAAGAAAAGTCGTCTTCAAAACCAATTTTTATGGGTTTAAGTCTATCAAATGTCCATAATGATTTTCCATTCTGTGCAGCCGAACGATTTACGTATTGTAGGAATAGTGTTTTCCCTGTTACATGAAAAACAATTAGTCTAACGTATCAATCAACGATTCCCGGGACTAACCAACAGATGTCGCCTCTAATAACAAATCCATACCATTCTTAGTTAGTACCAACCTTTAGAAGTTAGGTGTCATACTTTCATGACATTCCGACATTGTGTCATTGAGTTACAGTGGTTTTAGGGACGCTACTTTTGCTATTTTCAAAAGAATGGAAAAAACCGAATTTCATGTTGGTAAAACATTGCTTTTTAATGGGAAAAAATACCGTTCAAACTCAGCGATGGCTTGAAAAGTGGTATCCGGGCTCTGCTCCGTCAAAAACAACCATTTGTCGATGGTATGCTGATTTCAAACGCGGCCGTACAGACACAAATGATGCTGAACGCTCTGGTTGTCCAAATGAGGCGGTTACACCAGAAAACATAAAAAAACCCTCAAAATCGGGATGGAAAATCGCAAATTAAAGTTGCGTGAGATAGCTGGCATCCTGAAGATATCATTTGGTAGTGTTTACACTATTTTGCATGAACATATGGTAATGAAAAAGCTTTTTTCGAAATGGATGCCGCATTTGCTTACAATGGAACAGAAACAACAACGCATTGATGATTCAGAGCGCTGTTTGGCACTGTAGGATACCTACCTAGTAAATAAATAATTGTCAAAATAATAAGTGAATTGTTAAACACAATTAAATTAAATTTATTATTGTCAGATAGTAAACATACAGGGTCAACGACCGATGAAGAATTCAAGGATTGTCACACGCTATGAACAACAACAATATTTACTATTTACAGTGTCTGCGAATTGGCTAGCCATCTCCAAATACAAATAATTAACCTACCGCCAATTCATGCGCTAGAGCAAGGCAGATATGTATCGCGAATGTATTCACTCATTGGTATAAATTGTCCGCGCGCCGAGAAATAAACATATTATTATTGTCATTCATTCAACTGTCAAGACTTGTTATTTATTTTACCCGCTGTCCACTTATCGTTTTATATCCGCATTCCTGAGTCTATATTCATTGAATACAAATCAAGATCATCATGACTTATAGAGATAAGCAATCCGCTACAGCACTGTTTGGCACTGTTTACCCGAATTAAACAGGAGTTTTTGCGTCGCTATGGGACAATGGATAAAACTTGGGTCCACCACTATACTCCGGAATCAAATCGGCAGTCAGCTGAGTGAAGAGCAGCCGGTGAAAGTCGTCCGAAGCGACCAAAAACTCAACAGTAGGCCGGGAAGGTTATGGCCTCCGTATTTTGGGATGCGATGCTCCAGGGAAAGAGATTTGGCTCCAATGAAGAAGTGATTGCCGAAACTAATGCCTATTTTGAAACCAAAGATAAATCGTTCTACACGGCTGGCATAGAAAAGTTAGGAAAGCGTTGGAATTAATGTATCGCTCTTGAAAGACACTATGTTGATGAATAAAGAAGAATTTTAGCAAACAAATGTTGTTTTAGTATTTAGTCCCGGGACTTATTGATCGATGTGTTATGTTATGTTTGACGAAGGGAATGATATTCTGAAAAAAGGAAATGTAAAAAGTCACAGAAATCGTAGTAGTATTAGAATGTATTATATATGTGTATAGAAAAGGTAAAATATGAAAGTCGCGATAGGAAAATCTGGTGCTTTGTCCTCTCTTCCTACCTCGACAGGGAAAACGTGTGATGGTATGTATGTTAGAAAAAAATATTTTATGCCAGCATTATGAAATCGTTCAATATCGATCTCAATTGCCAGATAAAATATGACATGAAAAAAAAAGGATCGTTATCTAAGGTTATGCAGTAAAATGAAAAATGCATATAAGCCCGGTATATGACGAAATTGGGCGTTTTATTAAACTTTTTATTTGATTGCAAATTATATGGATATTCAAGAGTTGCTGGATTACTTTTGACGATTATTTCTCCAATCCGCAGTCCTTACACTCGACTTTCAAACATTTTTTCATTATTTTTAATCTGTTAATAATAATGTATTCGAATTCCGAGTTAGAGCGCCCTCGGGGAGAGTCTGCTTTCTAAATGTCCTTTATATAAATTGTTATTTTATTATTATGAGAGCCAGAACAATGGACAATGGTGGACGACACGGGCAGCAACCCCGGTGCAGTCCTAATTGGGGCGCAAAACCGGAACTTTGTTGGCTATAAAAAAAATGGCAGTTTTCTTATGTCGAGGACCAGAGATAGTCAAGTGTTCAGAACCACTGGTTTACGAAACGTTTTTTAGAAGAATATTGTTAAACAAATGTGTACATATTTAATTCTAGTTTTCAATGATACGTTACTCTTACTTGATTTTTGCATTGCACATGTTTCTATACAATTTGTTCAAAGCCAGAATGTGGTTAGGGCTTATTTATTGTCCTTCTCTCGCTGATAACATCACCATCACATCAACATGCAGCAATCTGCATACAGTCCCATTCGACATTTTAATGCTACCTATTGACCTCTGTAGTTCATAACATATGAATCTATATAAATATTGAACAACCAGGGTGATATAACGCATCCTTGCCTTACCCCTTTTGAAATATCAAACCTCTCGGTCAAAGCACCATTCTCTCTATTACATGTTCTACTTTCAACGTACTACATATTAATTTATATTCAACAATTCATTCAATATTTTCCATAACTTGTCTCTTATCACACGCGGTCATATGCTAGAAAACGATCCTCCCGAATATTTCTGAATGGTCGGAAAAACTGTCTCTTGTCAATAAGCCAGCAATTGAAACTGAAAGTGTAATACAATATTTGATGTAGGTGTTTCACCCTACAGTGTTGGTTGAATTTTCCAATCGGTTTACGATTTTAATCAGATATTTATTTTGAAATTATTGCCCTTTTTGGCCCTTTATATTATTATTCACACTCGCTTTTATCTGGATTCTCTTTGAAATTTGGCCCTTTATATTATTATTCACACTCGCTTTTATCTGGATTCTCTTTGAAATTTCAAAGTTACAGTGCACCAAAGGTTACGAGTAAATGGTACACTCTTTGTAAATGAGCCGTGAAATTATGCCATTGAAGTAAATAAATATTAATGATGTTTATGTATTATCTGCTAATTATTTTCCAAGCGTTGATTGAATATCCTTGACATATGTATAAAAGTGATCTCACCTTCCATGTCCGAGTAGGTAAGATGCCTGTATATCAACCAAGGAAGTACAGATTTGATTCCCATTGCAACTTAATTTTTTTTAAAAAGGATTCATACTCGACGAGCTGTGTGTATGTGTGTGCATGCATGCAGGCATGTATGTATGTATGTGTATATATACTCAAAATCGATGCTATTAACCTCTAAACGAGTATGGCCGTACGGTGTATGAATTTTTACCACAAGAGAGTATGGACGTACACGGTACGTTCGATGTTTTTATTCCCGAATACATGAATTTATACATAAAACGGACAAGGCTCAAATGTTTTTATCTATTCAATTATTTTGTATATGGCGGCCGCAATTACGTTTTTTATATTACTTACAAAATCAATTTTTTATTTTACTTACAAAATCTTACTCGCTTAGAGGTTCAACAACATCAGGTGAAGATGATGTCATAACACCATTTCATGATATTTAACAAAATTATCATTATAAATTGTGATGTCACTGGAGATACACAGAATCTATGCTGCTACTAAAGAACAGCAGCCAACTGTAGATTATGTGTTATTCTTTCCCTCCATTTAATGATATTTAACTAAATTATCATTATAAATTTTAACTCCAGTATATTTTTTGTTCTTGGTACTAATAAAAGGTATAACTTCCTTCCAGGGTGGCAACAATGCGGGACACACTGTCGTGGTGGATGGGACAGAGTTTGACTTCCATTTACTTCCTAGTGGAATTATCAACCCCAAATGCAAGTCTGTCATTGGTGAGTTTGAGCTTGTATAGAATTTTATCATATTGTATCACGAACAATTGTTCGCCTTTATCATTTGTTTGTACATAGACCTCTCTCTCCTTAAACTACACATTAAATCATACTGACACACTATTTCACACAGAGCCCCAAACTTTCTGATCACTTCATACTGTCTCTGCGTTATTAATACATCTTTTCATACTGTTCCTTTAGTTTCTATTATATTATTTTTTATCTCTTATCCTAATTACATTTTTTTATTTTATTTTTATTTATTATTTTCTTCTCCATGAAAAGGAAAGATATAATAACTAAGTAACAGTTTAAATATGTAGACCATAATAATTATATATTATACAATAAAAAATACATCCGCCCTTCCCCATCATGTTTAATTTATATGTTCAGATACCGTAGACCTGCTGACTGACTAACTAGGAGTTCCTCTTTTAAGTCAACCATCTTATTCCACATGTCAATTAATACGTTCATCATCAATTTACAATTTTTTTCAGTTAAAGAAACGAAAAAGGAAAACAATAGTAGCAACATGTCACAAATACAAAATAACTACTCTTAATATGAGGTGCATGGCTGCGCGGTAACGCACTGGACTTCCGTGCGGAAGGTAGTCGGTTCGAACCCCATGCTGTGCTACTCCCTTCGAACAACACAGGCACTTTTCCACCTAATGTTCGAGGGTATAAGGATACCTATGTCTTCGGTCATATCTATTATTTTAGAGAAAAAAAATATACGATTTACTGCATAAACATTTAGAATTTTGTACTTAAACATAACCACCCCCGTAAACAAAAAGATCCCTTATACTATTTCTCAATGTTCAATATACTCTCTCAGATTCAGCAATGCCCTGAAAACAGAGCCATTGCTTCAGTATGTATTTGAGCATTAAAATAGTAAATGGCTTCTATTCTGCCGACAATTTGTTATACAGCCTTGGAGTAAAAAAAATTTTGTCTTCCTCTTCTATGACTCCGAGACACATTTAAATTGTAGATCTGTTTAGGCAGTTTTATAACCCGTTTATTAAATTTGTCCAAATCACCTCAGTCAGCTCTTTTTCACCTTACATAAAATGTATGTCGTTATTTCACATTCATTTCTATATTTTCGCTAGAGACGCCCCCTACCACGCAACCCTTAGATTTAATAAGGATTAGAATTAATATTTAATTTGCCTGACAAAAAGCTCAGTCAAGGAGATCAAATTGGAGTCAATAAAAACATCATATTAGTCGAATTTGAAAAGTATTACATACATACATACCATCACGTCATTTATTTGCCGGAGTAAGCAGAGAGGATAGAGCACCATACTTTCCTAAATGGACACACATCCATACAGTTTCTTATACAACCTCGAAGATTTCTCTGACTTCTCTTTCAACCAACCAGAAAGATGTCAAAGAGGCCTCAAGTGAAAACTAAATTCAAATCCTTTTTTAAAAAAATTGGGGCTTAGTAACTAAGGAGACGGAGAAGGCAAAATAAATATTTATTTTATTTTTTAATTTTATTTCAGGTAATGGAGTTGTTATCCATTTAAGTGGTCTCCTGGACGAGTTGAAGAAGAATGAAAACAAAGGAATGAAGGACATAGCGGACCGACTTATCATTTCTGATAAGGCACACATTGTCTTTGATTTCCACCAGCAGGTAAATTTCTCCTCTACTCTTCATTTAAAGATTAAAAAAGATATATTTTTAAATTAATATTTTACCTACTAAACCTTTTTTCTGTTTTCTTAGATTTTGAATTTAATTAGTACTCTTCTACACCATGATAGTTGTAGTTCATAGTAGTAAGACCGATATCTAATATGGTCTATTTTGCGAATGAATATAGAAGGTGATATTTGATAATTAATTGTATGTGTTTGAATTGATAAGTTTTCAAACTGCAGCATTTTGAAAATCTCCTTTTCTAACCACAATGACTAGAGACCGTTGACCAAAGATATATTCTGTTTCAGGTGGATGCCCTCCAAGAGGCTGAAAAGGGTAAGAAATCTCTGGGCACGACAAAGAAAGGCATCGGCCCTGCATACTCTTCCAAAGCGACAAGAAATGGTCTCCGCATTGGAGATCTCGTCGGGCCCGCTGCAGATTTTCGAGAAAAGTAAACGGCTATGGATTTATAAACATTCTGTCACATGAGGTTTATATTTAATGATCTGCTTAAAAATTTACATTACTCTATGATGTAACAGGAATAGGTTTTCCAATTTATCCCACTGATTTAACCTTTTTACTATTTATAACATCCTTAACCGATTCACTGTGGGTCTTGGCTATAGCTGAGAAATATGACCGTGCTGTCACCGTGGGGTCTCATTCTAGCCACTGTATTATTTAATTGCTCTCACTTATTTGTACCGCAGAAGAGATGTCAAATTATGGTGTATGATATTCAGAAGTCTGCATTCAACAAAAGAAGGTAGTCTTCATTTTCAAAATTGACCCAGCACTAAAGGTGAACCATAATAAAAAAAATTATACACTGAAAGGTTTAAGAACCTTAGTTATAGTTGAGTTAAATACATTTTTCATGTAAATCACTTATTATATTTATTTATCTGTAATATTTTATTGCATATAAACAAATACAACATTTAAAAAATATATAATAACCATATACCAGAACTATACTTATCTTTTTTGAAAAGTATAGTTTTTAAACAGAAAAGAAAAATAATTTTACTAAATTTTAGTTCCCTCTGCCCACTACCCACAATCTGAATTTTCACTGTTAGATGTTTGTCTGTGCCAGCCCAAGCATAATTCAGTATTGTTTGCACTCCCCTGATGATTAGGTGAAAACCTTGAAACCGGTAGGGTCATACCATTATCTTAAGTGGAAAAAACAGTGTTTTAATAAATTGAATGAACAGCAATGTGATATATGTTATGAAATTTCAACTTGGAAATGGTTTGAGTAACTCATACGAAGAAATTATTTGCTCAAGCAATGCCAAGTTACTCTAATTGATGTCAAAATTTATAGATGTTTCTCTAGCTTGGATCCCTTCACATATTGGTATCACTGGTAATGCATGTGTTGATTGCTTGGTAAAGGAAGCATCTTCTACCTGTTGTCCTCTATCTGATTTTTTACAGCTAATAACTAATCTTTTCGTGGAACTTTTCCACTTATAGATCGATTGATACATTTTTTAAACTTATTTAGTTGAAACTTTAAATTGTCTAGAATTATCATTTAAAAAAAATTACTGTTTACTTGTATAATTGCACAATGACTTGAATTTGGTGGCACAAACCATCCTTGTTTGGGTGGCCCATGATATGGCACACTTTACATGCAGTTTACATCCTCTCAGTAAATTTTTTATTTTACCGAAATCCATTCAAGTGAAAGTTGACTTAAACATTTCTGAAGTTTATCTTGTTTATTTGACAAGATCTCAATGTAATCTGTAAATCTTAAACAGCTTAAATAGTGTCTTGATTTGGATACCCTTTCTTTCCCAGTCTTATAAATTTTAATGCTAAGTGTATTTCTCTTTCAGATACCAGACAATTTTGAAGCAATACCAGCGCATGTTCCCATCACTGGAAGTGGATGTAGAACAGGAGCTGCAGCAGTGCGAGCGGTATGCGCAGCAACTACGGCCGCTGGTGCGAGAGACCGTCTCCTACCTGCACAAGTCTCTGGCAGAGGGGAAGAGAGTGCTCGTGGAGGGTGCTAATGCCGCCATGCTGGATATTGACTTTGGTAATTTTAAAGAGTTTTTAAATGGTTTATTAGAATTCTGTGCTATTAAGATAGTATTTTCTCAAATGATGGAAGAGTTACCAGGGGTATCAAATGGCGTGTAGCGATAGAAAACAAAGTCAATAAGGCACTAAAACATATATATATACTCGAAGTGCAAAGTATCAAAATCTGCTAAGATATTCTACAAAGTATGGGACTGAAACGTGGACATGGAAAAGAGCTGAATAAATCTTGATACGCGCGCACTTTTTTAACACTATCCAATACACAGCAGATAAATTTCCTGGTTGATTTTACTTTTAATTTACAGTTTTTTTAAGCTTATTAGACCGGTGTCGTACCAACTAGATCACAGAGATTTTATCACCAAATTCAAACATCGTCTATGATTTTTTTTTATAATATAAACCATAGATCATAGATTGTGAAGTAACCAATCATTTTGACTTAACTGAATGTTTTTATATTGGTAGGAACATACCCGTATGTGACATCTTCCAACTGCAGCATTGGCGGAGTCTGCACCGGATTGGGTCTCCCGCCCTGTGTCATCGGGGACGTCATCGGAGTGGTCAAGGCCTACACCACTCGAGTGGGCGATGGACCTTTCCCAACAGAACTTGAAGGAGTAAGTTGTTAGAGGGGCATTTAATGAAATTGCCTATTCTATTCATCTTAAAATTATATATACACATACCATCACGCCATCAACCCTGTTGGGATATGCAGAGAAGATATAGTGTCAAATTGTCCTATCACAACATCTTCCTTCGCCTCCTCCGTATCCATAGAGCTCCTTCTGTTTCTCTTACTCTACCTTTCCTTTTTTCGAAACTTCATTCACTTGATCCAACCATGGCTGATCCCATTTACTCGTATGCTTGCATTATAGATCTGTTTAGTCTGTCTTTCGCAACTCATCCGATCAACATGTCCAAACTACCTCAACTTGCTATTTATTACCCTGCTTAACACACTAGTTTTTTATTCGCATTCATTCTTAATAATTAAATTATGTTTATAATATTAAATTAATATTTATATCTGAAAATAAAATTCCCTTTCTGAGGGGAATAAACAAACAAGTCAAGTTTTCTTAATCGAGCTTTCGGAGTGACTGGCCTTATTCCATAAGAGGTTTCTTAAGTTGACACTTTTTGAAATTTACAAAGTTGAAACTGAAACACCTAAATAATGACTTTGATCCCGAAATCAAGCATATTTTTTTAAAACTTTGAAGCGGACAATACGTTAACTAAAATGACATTATGAATTCTAGTTCTTTTATGAATAATTAATTAAACTGTCTGGTTTTGGATCTATTTGACATTTTACAACATTAAATAGATCAATCCAATTTAAATATTACTCAAAAAAACGAACATTAACCAAAAATAAAAATTATTAAACATTACACAATAATAATACGAATTTTGCAATAGCAAAATAAACACGTGAAAATGATTAAAAATATACTATTATTGACTAAAACCAATCAAGAAATAGACTATAAATATAATAGAATATTGTACACAACTTCAGGAATACCCAAATAACCAAAATTCTTATTTTTCCAACAACTTATAAACCAGTCTATTTTTTTGTAATCCACCTTTCACGGATTTCTCCTGTTACACAAAAAGGGTCTGCTCCTAGCGTTGGCTTATTCGTTAGAAAGAATATCAGCCAAGATTCTTCTCATACTTCTTGCATTCAATGACATTAAACTATTATTTTCCTAAGGTGATTCTTTCTAGATACAAGAATGTTCAGAGGTGATGATATAGATTCTCATCACTACTTGGTGTTGATTAGAGTGAACTAATGTCCAATCAAGGGATGGTGATCAGAATTAATAAGAATTGGCCTGTAGTGAGGATCAGATGTAATAAAATAGAATAGAATAAAAAATTTGATCAATGAAGAAAAAAAAACTTAGGGGTGAGGAAGGCGGGAAGTTGAATGAGAATACTGAAGGAAATATGAAGATGTTTTTGAAGGAAATAAGGCACATGGGGAAAAAACTAAGTGTGGTAATATCAAAGATAGAAATAAAAATATTGTCAGATTAAGTAAGGGTTTATTTGAGAGGGAAGAAGTCATTTGAAAAGGTTTACAAGAGAGGTTATTGTGGTAGTGATAATGGCGAGGTTCAACTGTACAGTTCATTGTTTTATTCGTTTTATCAAAATAAAGAAAATTATCTTAAAATTGCCTTAAAATATTAACAGGAGCTTGGCAACTTGCTGCAATCAAGAGGTGCAGAGATCGGTGTGACCACAAGAAGGATACGAAGATGTGGCTGGTTGGACCTCGAAGTAGTCAAGTACACTGCAATGGTCAATGGATATACTTCGTAAGTGAAAACATATGAAAATTATAAATTTTGTTTATTTTTAAATATTTATTACTGTCCGTATAAGAAAGGCTGAAAAGGAAGTGTGGGATGCTCAGGGTACCTTTTTGAGTGGAAGAGAATGTGTGGATCAGATCAGATGCATGTGGAAAAATGTATGTAAAAAAATTAAAAGGTATATTGTGCATTTGTGGACTAGAAAAAAAGTAAGTGACCACATGATGGGAATTGGTGGCAAGCTATGAAAAATATTGAATGAATTGTGTTGAATGTAAATTAATACATGATATTGCGTCATTATATGCCGAAAGTTATGCATATAATGACGCAATATCATGTACCACTCAGTCAAGGCACCATTCACTCTAGTGAGTGAATGGTGCCTTGACTGAGTGGTTCAATATTCCAAAAAGGGTAAAGCAAGGATGCGTTGTCATCCTGATTGTTTAATATTTACATATGTTCAAGTGTGAAGGAGCTACAGAGGTCAATAGAGCATGCTTGGGACAAGAATAAATTAAACGACTCATGTTGTTAATTTTAAAATCTCACATTTTATCGCATTCTAAATGTATGTATGTTTTCCATTCAAATTTGCAGAATTTGCCTCACCAAACTGGATATTTTGGATACAATGAAAGAAATCAAAGTAGGCGTTGGGTATAAAGTCAATGGACAGAAGATTGACCATTACCCATCATCTGTTGCTGAGTTGGCCAGTGTTGAGGTAATGCCTTCATTTTTTTTTACTTCAAATCGAAAAGTTACATAACTCATGTGAATTTATTTTCATTAGTAAAACTGAGCGAAATGTAGTTTTATTTTAACACAAATGTAATGTTGGACGCTTATACTTTCTGGGTTCCCCTGCATGTGCGCGCACACAGGTTGCAAAATGGATTATTCTTTGTGATCTAGAATGATTTTCAGCCATTCTGTGGATGGAAGACAAATGTGCGTATATTGCTTTATTATATGCAAGTTGATATACTCCAGCAAGCACACAGTCTTAACTGATCTAACTTAAAGTACCAATGGCAAGAAGATTCAAGTTTCAAGACAATAGGTAGGCTTAATTTGCTGTAAGGCGGAGTATATAGTGCTGCTTTTGTGTTGCTTATTAGCAGTATAAAGATTTATAATAAGCAGCACAGAAAAGCATACATTCAAATGTGTAATGATCTAAGTAGGAGTAAAACCAGTCCGGAAGCGAATCTGGGACGCACACTAATTTAGTGTGAATGACAGACCACAGCCATCGACGAGGGTTTGATGCACGCTCAATGGGTTGAGGTGGTGTCATCAATGTATGTATCTAACACATCCAACGAGATGTTGGTACTCATTCTGAGGGTTACTAAACCTTTTACCAATGGAAAATTCTCAGGACACTACGTGGTGTATGTAGGAAGTGTGTTAGGATTTTAGTTGTATACTACATCGCTTCAACCTTTGTGGAAACCACACGTTTGTTCTTCCATGATGGGACGAACACATATACTTAATATTTTGTTATTTTCCTAAGACAAAAATACTATTAAGTAACCATAAAGCTACGGTTTTCGGTAGTGTTACAGCGACTTTTTATATCTTGTGACTTCTTGCAGGATAATACACCTGTGAGAAAAATTGTGATTAGATGGTGAAAAATTTGTTAGTAAAATGATTTTTTTAGTTATTTTTGTTTTGGTACACACAATGTGTACTCTAACTTCATCCAGAATAATGTGCCAGGTATCATTTGGTCTTACTACAGCTGTCCACTATATCCTCTATGATCCGGATTCTTCTATCTGTGTCACATTTTGAGTGAGTGTTCGTGTTTTTGCTACACAGGTGGTGTATGAGACCCTCCCGGGCTGGGAATGCTTCATAGATCAAATTCGAGACTTTGGCAACCTTCCCGAGAATGCCAAGAAATACGTTCAAATGATTCAACAATTTTTAAATATTCCCGGTTAGTATACTTTTTGTAATTATTTTATATGTGTATAAATTATCATTAACTTAAAATTAATTTGAACTTATTCAGACAGATGTGTTGTGTTTTATTTACATAATTCATTTTTAAAATACAGTAATCCCTCCATTTGCTCAGGTTTTGGGAATACATTACGTAATCAATAGGTGATTTTATACATATTTCCAGTTAAAGTTAAAGTAAAAGTCCATTAATTCGATATTCAGGGAACCAAATTTCATAAATAATATTGAATTATGAATTACATGATTACTAAAAAATCAAGATTGGAAACTCACAGACATTTTCCGTACTCTAAAAATAATTCTTTCATATCAGTAGTAACGGAAATAAATTGGACAAATCAGATGCCCTAGAAATATCCAAGTCAGTGCATTGGGATGAACGTCTAGTAAATACATATATTCCCAAGATATCACCTGTCTCCCTCCACACTCAACCTAAATTTTTGCCATTAGAAGTGTGTATGTCCGTACCGGTTCGAATATCTTTCAGTCTTGTTTGTGCTCCCCTGATGACACCTTGAGACCGGTAGGGTTATACCATTATATAAAGTTGAATAAACAGCGTTTAATTAATCAAATTGAAATGTATTTAAACCTCCACAGTGTCTCCACAACACCTTAACTATAAATAATATATGTAAAAAATAATGTAATTAAGACATAATAACATATTTAATGAATAAGAAAAATACGAACTCTTTTTCAAGGGCATTGGAATGAAATAAACACTGTAATTTGACATGGCCATATACTTGTTAGCACAAATTAACTTGTTTATATTTGCACGCTTAAGATAAATAGGAGAGTATGATATCACTGTTTTTTTTATTTAGTCATGCACTTGATTAAAATATTATAATCTACGATTCAAAGTTTTTGACAAATTAATAATCACAGTTGTGAAATTATTAAAGATAAAATAAATTAAAAAACTTAATAATACGTAATAATTTATATGAAAGGAATACTCAAAACCGATAATAATCTTGATATTTCGATATTGAATCTTTGGATATAAGGGAAGTCCTGAAATTTTATCACTCACCTAATACACCAGACATTGCACCACCAGAGCTGACAATTTCGAATGATTAGAAATCATAAATACTTTTTAGTGGAAAAAAAACTCACAAATTATGAAATTCATAGTTTTTCGAATTAATGGTAGAATTTATTACAAAAAATTTATTTCATGACCTAGAAAATGGCATAAAATACGAATTATCTAAGTTTTTCTAATTAATGGACTTTTGCTGTATTCTATTCTTACTTAGTTTAGTTAATTTTCAATAAGTATATAAGTGGTTGTTGATAACTAATAAAATACACATTTTTATGGGAGCTATATTAGAGCTTATAGAACTTACAATTTTATACACCTATTTATTGTATTTCACTTTCGTTGTGTACAATACAACCTAATAGACTTATTGCCATGTGACAATTTCTTCCAACAAACCAGAAAGCTATTAAGGAAGTCTTAAATAAAAACCTTTTTTCTTTAAATGTCGAGTTCTAACGTGAATCGATCCTGCAATCTTTGGGGTTGGAAGACGGTGTTTTACCAACAAGACTAAAGAAGTCAAAGAGATTGTATTGTAAACACTTTCGTCGTATACAGTAGAGCCTTGCAGTCTTGTTGCATGTGGCAATAAGCCCGCAAGATTTTACTGTATGAAAGTGGCCTTATGTAAAACCTGACTGGATTTTTTTTTAATCTGGGCTCCAGCGGGACTTGAGCCCAAAGCTCCGGGTTGGGAGACAGACATCGAACCAACTAGGCCACGGAGGTCGGAGATGTGTATCAGGACAGAATGAAGTGGAGATCTGTTCTCTTTGCCTACTGATGATGATAAATATTAACCAATAATTTTTTCATGTTTAAATTTCAGTGAGGTGGGTTGGTGTTGGCAAGGACAGAGAGTCCATCATCAACATCAAGAATGGCCAGTGAAGGGGCATTGCCCCTCAGGACATAGCTAAAATAATTATGTAAATGTAGAATTCTCAGCATTTTCTGCCTAAGGCCAGGTTGTTAGCACATTAACAGGATACTCGTATGTACAATTTGTCCAACAGTTCAGGGGCTGGCCCTACACTTGTGTGATATAAAATCTAAATAAACATTTTTGCTTGAGAATAATTTAAGGTGTTTTTATTTTTCACTTAATTTTGATTACTATTTTTGTAAATTTATATATTTTTCCTAATGTATATTATTATATACATCACAATAAAAATAGTTCAAAACACCAATTATATTTTTGATAGTCAATTATAAGTTTACAAATAAATATTTTATTTTAGTTGAAATATGTTGTTTTTTTCTCAACTTTGTCATTTCCTTTTATATATATTATATTTAATTTTAATTATACTTAACATTTTCCTTACCAATGTACAGTATCTGCTACACATGAACACCCAAAAAAGATTAAAATTATATTGTTTATTTGATTTCAACAAATTCTGTATATTTGAGCTTGTTTAGGTATAAAAATCTGCAATAAAATACATTTTGAATTATCTTGTTGTATCCATTTTATTTCTAACACAATTTAGAATTCAATAAAATTGACCAGACCACGTTGAGAATTTAACGAGCCATCAAATAAAATATGATTTTCCAATAAAAAATAATTTAATGAGACTGTACACAGTCTGTCCAATTGAAAAGGTGACGGATTTTATTTTTGCGTAACCACCAGCGCCATCTGTGGATGAATAAATGAGTGAACTAGCGACAAATTTCTACTATCTTCCGTAAAAGTTTGAAAGAAAACAAAATATAAAAGAAGGAATCAGACAGGTGCAACTTCATAAATCTTCAAAAAGCACAGGAAATAATCACAAAAATAGTATAAAAAAAATCAATTAAAAAGCAGTTCAAAAAAGGTCTCCAAAAGTCCTTGAAAGACATGCGGGATCTCACTTCAAGGCTCTGATATTTGGAAGTGTCTTTTCAGGCACTCATAGGTCAGCAAACTAACTCCAAATACATCCGAGACCGCAGAGTACTCATTTCCGATCCTGTGCAGTCTAGGTATGGGAGAATTTGCAAAATAATTTATTCTACAATTTTCACATAGAAATATGTCTTGCAGCCTGGTAATTCCTATCGGAATTCGAATGCTTATCAATTCCAAGAGTTTCGGATGATCGATCATTTCATTCACGACATCGAAAAGTAGAAGCAAGTCTGCTAATATTCGTCAATTAGAGAGGCTTATTAATTTGAGGTTAGATAATAACAAATTATAATTTAAATCATTCATATTCAGACTTAATTTAAAATTGACGTGCCGCAAAAACCTATGTTAAACTCTCCAGTTCACTGGACTGGGCTGCATAATGGGGAGTCCATATACTAGAATTGTATTCTAATTTACTTCTCACTGAGGCGATGTAAAGAAACTTAATTGCGTGTGTTCCCTTAAATGGTTTTGAAACTCAAGGAATAAATCCCAACATTTTCAGGCAACTACTAATGAGTTTGTAAATATGATTAGAAAAAGTGAAACCACTCAAATACCTAGATCTCGTATTTCCAAAAGCCCTTCCAATCCATCACAATCAACGGAATAATAAAAATTTATGGGGTTTTGGTCCTGAAAAAACTGTCATTTCTTAGTGTTCAAGTGCAGTCCATTACTCTGACGCAATGAAAAATTATTGAGGTCAGTTTATATTACATTACAGTCATCAATGCATCGGATTGCTTTAAATACCTTGATATCATCCGATGTTAAGTAAGATAAAGAAAGTACACGTTGAGATGGTTTCGGAATTTGGAATGAATAAATGACAAAAGACTAGCAAAACACATATACAAGTGCACATGTGAGAGAAAGGCCAAGGAAAGTATAGTTGGGTCAAGTGAATGATATTCTGAAAGAAGGAAATGTAGAAAGTTAGAGAAATTGTAGGTGTATGAGGATAAAGAAGAGGCTAAGGATGTGGGTCGAGATAGAAAAGTTTGGTGCTTGGCCAACCCCGACAGAAAAGTTGTGTGATGGTATGTATATTATGTATGCTAAAACAAATTATGCTGCCCCAACTTGTGGACTTCTTCAACATATGATACATTCCGGCCAAGGGTTGCTAAATGTTAAAATGCTTTTTGGAGAAACAATGTAGCCTATTAATTATTCAATAACTAGATGATAAACCGGTGCCATGCACGGTATCATAGGTTTTTTTTCTTTATTGTTTCTGTTATAAAACTGCTTGAAGGCAATTTTTTCTCTAAAAACAAAATAAAAGTTGCCTCTAAAATTATGTTAAATGTGCACTTTTCACACACACACTTCAGTGTTTTTTACACACACACTTCACGTTTTTTTTTAACAAATTCTGATATTCCTTGTAGCGAATGTTCATAAATGAACACACAACCCAATTAACTCCGAGATACCAATATGTCATTTATACACATAAACATTGCTACATGCGCTACACACTTCAATATATTTCTCAATATAACAACAAATATCACGGGATTCACTACTTACTACTCCTATAAATACATTATATATCAATTTTGCCAAATAAAAGGTTGCATTAAACATAACAATACCACTCTGACACATCGCCTGACAGCTGAAAGTCAAAACTATAAAATCTTCACACAACTATTATTAATTCAACACTATATCAAGACAAAGGTACATAAAAAGAGCTTATTTAAATTTTATAATTGAATTATTAGAACATGCTACATTTGTTATTGTAAGTCAGAACTATCTATTATTATTGATAATAATGTGCTATTTAATAGATATCTGTTTTTAGATATTATTTTTTTACTTGAGACGAACTTCAGAATGTTGCCGAAAGATCTATGTAATTATTATTATTATTTGCTTTTTGGTGCTAATATATTTGTAACTTAATCATTGCGAATGCTGCTCAATATATTTTTTTCGCGAGACATTATGTTGACAAAAGGATCGACAAATATTTATAAGCTATAAAAATATAGGTCAATGAATGCACTTTTGTAAAACATGAAACAAAATGCAGTGTATGATTCTAAACCAGTTTCCACACAATCGTAGCTACTCACAATATAAATGTGAATTTTGTCATCAAGTATAAAGCTAAAAATGAACTATGTATTTTATAAAAAAATCTAAAAGCTCCATTGAAACATGGATATTAGTTTAAAAAACATGTATGGTTGGCAACGCCATAATTTTGATCCGAAGACTTGGGATTAGTAACAATTCTCTAGGCTACCAGTCTTGAACAAGTTTCTTTCGGTTTTTTCATTTAAATTTTCACAATGAATTGAATTATTTAAACAACCTCAAGTATGAAGATATACAAGAATTTGAATCAATATTAAAAACAAATAATGAAGTTCGATTATAGGATAAAATCATCATTAACCAGTATTGACCAGAATTATGGAAAAATTACCAATGCTTTGCCAGCACCGAGTTAAATGTGAGATAACAGTTGCTAGGAAAGCTTTAATTATTCCAGTTAACACCTTTAAACCGCAATTTTTTTCTATTATATAATAGGTTTGGAAACATGATTGAAATAAAATGCATGTGAGCCTAGTAAAAAATATTTTTACTATTTGTGTCATCTTTTATATAGCTTTATATGTATTTAAATTTTTTCAGAAACCTCTTTTTTGTAATTAAATAGTATACTTCCAAGTAATGTCTACTCAGTAGGACCTCCTTCCTGCAAATTTCCAAAAGCCTCCACATTTGCATTAATATGGTTTTAGCTCTGTCTAAATATTTGGTTAGAATAAGTTCAGATAAGATTTCACAATTTTAATATTCTAAATCAGGCGTCGGCAACCTATGGCACGCGTGCCAGGCTTGGCACGCGATGGGGTTCTGAATGGCACTCTACAAATAATCAGGGAAATCGCGAAAATATCGAGACGAAGTGATTTTTAAATAAGAGAAAATGTTTAATTTTAATTATTTATCTAACGTGGCTCGCCAATGTCACGAAAATCTGCGCGAAGGGTGAGTGAGAGCGCATTCGGAGTAAAAGGGATGAAACATGCGTAGCGCCGACTAGTTATCGAAGCGGACTTCACGTATGTTCAAGCCGGAATGACATTCGCCCCTCTCTTTCTCGTTTTGCTACTGCGCACCATTTGCCTGTAATACCAGTTAAACTTGCATTTCGTTTAATACTGGTCGTTACTTTCCGTTCTAACTTTTTTGTGAAGACTTGTATCTTATTGGTTTAATATTTGTTATAATTCATCCATATTTAATCAAATGGAGGGTAAGAAACAAAAACTAAATGTTCGCGGGTTTCAAGACTATTGGACGAATGAATATGGATTTATACAACAAAAGGATCGTGCTGTATGTGCGATATGTCGCGAAAGTGTCGTATGCCGCACGTCAAGTGTACAAAGACATTTCCTAACCAAACATCAGTCCACATTTAATAGCAACGATGAGAAATGTGAAACTATAAAGAGAGCTGTTTCTGGTTATAAGAAACAAGTAACTTTTTTTTGTGGAATAACTGGAACGAAGCCTAAAGCGACAGAATGCAGCTTCGCAATTGCTCATTGCATAGCTGCCAAAGGCAAACCCTTTACAGATGGGGAATATATAAAGGAAATCTTTATAAAAAGTGCTGAAAAGTTGTTTAGCGATTTACCTAACCAACAAACCATATTATCCCGAATTCGAGAAATACCGGCTTCTGCGCGAACAATTGAAAGAAGAATAACTGAAATGGCAGACAATGTAACAACAAAACAGAATTCTGGATTACAAGAAGCTGTTGCATTTAGCGTCGCTGTTGATGAAAGTACCGATGTAAATGATATTGCGCGGCTTGCAGTCTTTGCACGGTATTGTGATAAAGGTCAAGTTTATGAAGAATTGTGCAATTTGATTCCTCTGTCTGGGACAACTAAGGGGCAGGATATTCTTGCTTCATTCATAAATTGTTTTGACAGCAAGAACATTAATATCAAAAAAATATTTTGTGTAACTACTGACGGCGCACCTGCAATGGTTGGCAAGGATAGAGGATTTGTCAAACTTCTTGAAAATCATATTGGACATAAAATATTGAACTTCCATTGTATAATACACCAGGAAAGTTTAGTTGCCAAAATTTCGTCACAGCGCTTAATTCCTGTAATGAACACTGTTGTTAAAATAGTTAATTTCATAGTGTCTCGCTCTTCATTGACACACAGGCAATTTAAATCTCTTTTAGAAGAAATAGAAAGTGAATATGTTGACCTCCCCTTATACAGCCATGTTCGTTGGCTTAGTCGAGGCAATGTCTTGAATAAGTTTGTGTCATGTCTGGAACACATTAAAGTTTTTCTTAATGAAAAGGAACAACATTTCCCCGAATTGAACGATAAAGAATGGTTATGCAAATTGATGTTTCTGACTGATATAACTAAACATCTCAATGAACTAAACTTAAGATTGCAATGAAAGCGCCAAACTGTGCTCGAACTTTTTGAATATTGGACAGGATTTGCTACAAAATTAAATATATTTTTATGTGATATTAATACTAGTACCTACAAATACTTCCCAAATGTTAAAGCGCTTGCAAATAAATCGACCATAGACAAAGATGAACTTAAAACCTACGTTGAAGCACTTAAAGATGAATTTTCCAGAAGATGCAAAGACTTTGAAGCTCATGTGCCTATATTTTCCTTCCTCATAAAACCAGATTTAATAGATCCATTAATAATCCCGTTTGATTTTTCAATTTTTGAGTGGATGAATGTTGATAATTTTGAAATGGAACTTATCGAACTAATATCTTCAGAATTATGGAAAACAAAATTTAAGGAATTACGAAAAAATCTGGAAGATGACTCTATGGAAAAATCGACTGCTATATTAAATTGTTGGATGTCATTGCCGGAAAGATTTAATTGTTTAAAGAAAATTGCATGTGCTCTCCTTTCCGCTTTTGGTTCCACATATCTCTGTGAACAAATTTTTTCTCACATGAAACATATTTTGAGTCCACAAAGAAGTCGTTTAACAACTGAACATTCAGAATCTTGTGTGAAATTAAAAGTCACAAATTATACCCCTGATATTGAAATATTAAGCAAAAATGTGCAGGGACAAGGTTCGCATTAAATTTTTTTAATTTATGTTAGAATTTTATGTTATTTTTTAATAAATATGTTTAAAAGATAAATTTGGTATAAAATTCTTCTCCTCTAGAACCCCATTATATAATTTAGAATTAAGGCGGCACCCTGAATCATATTGGTAGAGTGGCTTGGCACACCACAGCTAAAAGGTTGCCGACCCCTGTTCTAAATCAACTAGTAAGAACCCATCTATGTGAGGACATAGACAAGTCAATAATTTCTACATATTGTCATTGTTCTGCGAAATGTATTTAAGTCCAATTATTGAGTTTTGAGATAAATGCAATTTAAGTTTCGAAAGCCGATGTAAAATCAAGTTATATGACTTTTTATCCTTTCATAACAGCGAAACCACATAACTTTGGGACATAAATGTTTTTTCCATGTGTAGATATTTTTATTGTAAGTAAAATGGCACCAAAAAGTAATTTCAAGCAAAATGGACTTAAATGCTTTTCGCAGAACAACGATGATATTATCTCTCAATACTTTCCTCGATGAATCAAATAAGTGGAAATTCGATGGTCATAAATTTTATGAAATGTATGTGTAGCAGCATTGTATTTCACTTTTTTTGTATATGGTACACCTGGTGGGCTTAAGGCAATGTTACAATTTTTTCCAACCAACCAGAAGGATGTTAGTGAGACTGAGAGAAAACCAGTTTGAAATCCTTAAAAAATGTGAGTTCCAACGGGAATCGAATCCGCAACCCCCTGGTTAGGCGACAAGCGTTTTACCAACTAGGCAATTTCTTTATGGAACAAAGCTATTCTTTATATTTAGCTTGTGTAATGACATCTAACGTGATACTTCTTTAGTTTTAACACAGAACTTCCAACATTACTTAAATATTTTATCGTAAGATGTCATAATAAATTGCAGGTTGATAGGAATAATTTTTATCTTGTGGGCACACCGCAGCTACCTAATCTATAGGGTATAGTGGCAAGACCCCCGGAACCCAGCTGACTCGAGGCTAATATCACACGTATGTAAATGTCATTTATTATTAACATTTTTGTACTATTTTTCGTGAAATCTCGCTTGTTTTTAAATTAAAAGTTCACTTTTTCGTACCGTTCATTTCTTTAATATACGCGTAAATGTTATTCGTCTCAAAAAATGTCGATTTCACCGATACCTAACCTTCAATTAGGTGTCGAAAAAAGAATTGCCCATAAAAGTCGTTCCAGTCAATTATAAATCAGTGTAAATGGTAAAACACTCCAGCCCTTGCGAGATGGTGCTCAGTACGGAGTGGGCGCAGGTGGAAGTTATCGATCTAATCAACGATGGTAACGGACTGGGGTTCAACATAGTCGGCGGCAGGAGTACAGGCGTGGTCATCAAGTTCATCATTCCGGGCAGTGTGGCGGACAAGGATGGGCGGCTGCAGGGCGGGGACCACGTCCTGCAGGTGGGCGCCGTTAACTTGCGCGGCTTCAATTCTGAGCAGGTCGCCTCTGTGCTGCGCCAGTCCGGCCAGCAGGTGCGCCTGCTCGTGGCTCGCCCGGTGGACCCCACCTCGTCCGACTTCAGGGCGCTCGGCACGCAGGCACCCATCGTGCCCACTAAGATCCTCTCTGACCCTGAGCAGCTCGACAGACATCTCATCGAGAATGGATACAGTGATACATATAATGCTATTCCGCAGTGTTACGAAGAGCAAATTAACGAAAACAGATCTACTCCTGAATCGCACATGCCATTCCCGATTGCTGCTTATGTGGATATTGTTGGAAGAAACCCTATGGCGATCGGCCAACATCCCATGATGATGAACCCCACATCTCCTGTCATAACATTATCGATCCCGCCAGAAATGGTTCCTCAACTGCCTACTCCACCAGAGATGGAAGTGATAACGGTGATTTTAAATAAAAATGTTTATGGGCTCGGGGTCACTGTAGCAGGTTATGTTTGTGAAAAAGAAGAGCTCTCTGGTATATTTGTTAAGAGTATCATTGAAGGTAGTGCAGCGGAATTGAGTGGCAAAATTAAGATAAATGACAGGATTATCAAAGTAGATGGAGAATCATTAATTGGGAAGACTAATCCTCAGGCAGTCGAGATTTTAAGAAACACAGGCATATCAGTTACATTAGTGCTAGAAAGATATCTCAGAGGGCCGAAATATGAACACTTGCAGCTGGCTCTGTGGAAAGACGATTCTCCTCCATCGCCACCCTCCCCCTCTGTGACCACCCTTTCATGGTTCCAAGTGCAGACAGACAATGGTGAGACCACAACAGGGATCGAGATGGAACCCGAATCCCACACAACGATAGACTCCACAATATTAGAGCCTGAATATTTTCCGGAGCCCCCTCCTGAGGCAATTGAAAAAGAACTCGATGCCCAATTGGAGATTGACAATTATAAAACTAAATGGAGTGAACAAATAGGAGAAGACAAAGAAATAATTATTGCAGATATCAAGAAGCTCTCCGGTCTAGGAATAAGCCTGGAAGGGACAGTGGATGTTGAAGGAGGTCAAGAACTCAGGCCTCACCATTACATCAGGTCCATCCTCCCTCAGGGCCCCGTGGGCATGCACGGAGCTCTCCAAGCTGGAGATGAATTACTCCAAGTCAATGATCACTGCTTACATGGACTGAAACACACTGATGTAGTTTCTATCTTAAGAGATCTTCCAACCAGTGTAAGGCTCGTATGTGCCCGCAATTCTATAGACACTGGTCCTAGGCCTCTTATCAACATGTCACAAGATAGAGAAGGTTTTGAAGCGCGCAAAATTATATCAGGAAGTATACATAATTTAATCAAAGCACATTCAGATAGCTCAATAAATACATCAAGCACTGCCACACTGACAGACCATTCTGCATCTAAAAAGTCACATTCGATCGAATGTGTTTCAAATCTCGCTATGTGGAACGATGAAGAAGAGATTGTTAAAATGGCAAAAGGGGAGCAGGGCCTTGGTTTTTCTATTTTGGATTACCAAGATCCTATTGATCCTGAAGGAACTGTAATAGTGGTAAGGAGTTTAGTGCCAGGTGGAGCTGCAGAAAAGCAGGGTCATGTCTCTCCAGGAGATCGATTGCTGTCTGTCAATGGAATGAGCATCAGAAACGTAACACTGGACCAGGCTGTATATGCACTGAAGAGCGCTCCTTTAGGCACAGTCAAACTAGGTATAGCTAGACCTCTCCCTTCCACGGAACACTGCAGCAAATCCCTTCACAGCACTACTAGTGAAACCATAGCCACTAAGGTATCTAGTTAATATTGAATTTCTCCACGTTTATTGCTCTTCAATTTTTTGTTTACCCTACGAGATAGTTAAATTAGCGATGTGCCGAAAATGGACATTATATAAATTGATTTGGTAATCGAGTATTGAATTGCAATTATAAATGGAAAAACCTTTTTTTTATTTTGCATAGCAAATTAAAGTAAATATTAGATATACAACAAAATTAATTATAACTCTTAGTTTTTTTCAGTTTTTTGATCACACTTATAATAAATGAAAATTATATGAAAAAGAAACATGATATCATAAAAAACAATATTTTTCAAATATAAATTACAGTTGTTAAATCACCTCATGTTTTTCCAACTTTATTATCTACCAATGTTTTAGCTAAAATAAAATATTTATATTATTTATTCCAAAACCGTAATATATTAATATAAAAAAAATTGGCTCATCGCTAATTAACATCTCCTATACTTGATTCAGTATTCGATGCCACTATCTCGAACATATTTTTATATGTGTAGGTTAAATATATAAATTAATGTATAAAGAAGGGAAAATTTATTACTTCTATTTGAAAAAAACATTAAATGTTCAATTATATTATTGCACAGCTGCAAAAATATTAAAAATGAATCATTAAAAAAAAAATCTAGTCAAATTTGTTCGAATTTAAAAAAAAAAAAAACATTTAAGTTTATTTAAAAAAATAATAGCACCATTGCATTGGACGTAAGGAGGTGGGTATGATTAAATAAAATATGCATCGTATACACAATTATTATAAAACGGGATCAAAATTAACGTAGTAAAGGACAGAATTGAGTAACATATGTTAAAAGCTTTACGTACTTGTGAACTAACATAGTTTTGATAACACTTATATTTGTAGGGCTTGTAGGTGCTTTAATTCTGAATATATCTTATATCGTATAATATTTTGTAAAGGCCACATGTGCATTACACTCGTTTAATATAAAATAATTTAAAATGAGAAATGTGCGCGAGAATGCGACAATTATGTGATTGTACATCTCTTAATAGTTAAGTATGTTAAATCTTCCTCTAGAATAGTGAGTTCTCCTCACCCAATTATTAATCTTGATAATCAAAAAAATACTTGGGATCCCGAGACGGCTAATTCTCTAGTCTAATCAACCAGTGACCTGAACTTTGATTTCATTATTGGTTTTTTTTTATGTATTGGGTTGTATGGAAAGTAATTTTGTATGTTTAGGTCAAATTCAAATTTATAATTGTACCAAATGCTCGTGGACAATATTTTTTAATATTTTATTATCTTGTATCGTAGAAAGCTGGTTATTCTCGATCAAAGCCAGCACTGGTAATCAGTCTTCTAGAACGGATAGCATATTCAAGTATATATTACTATTATTGATTTTTTAAACCACATTTGACAAACAATTACTTACTGCATTGTCGCCATACACTGTACGTTTTTGCTTTTGGTTTGTGTCGCAATTTTTCCTTTTTTTGTTCCATATTCTAAATGATACAAAAAAAAACTCAAGCCATTCGGGTAATCAATGACCAAAAAATGCACATAATTTTTGCTTCTCATACATTTAACACGTTTAGAATGAAGTTGGCAATTAAAATTTTAGCCATGATATCTGAGAAATGCGAAACTACTTTCCTCTAACCATAAAAAAGTTAAGATATTTTTAACATAAGGTCTTAAATGAATTATGAACAGTCGTAAAATCTTCACAGCTCAGGTCCAAATTTAGCAAGAGATGTGGGTGAGGTTCAGCTTCTCCATCGCTTTTATTAAAAAAATATCACATATTGAATGTTTATGATTCAAATCCCTGAAAAATATTATCGACATAATTCTGTAAAAGTAACCATAAATTTGCTAGGTATACCCTGCGTATCATATCGACAAATTGCCAATATTACTGTTAGAAATTTAACTCCTAGAGACAGCCTCTTTTATTATTTTCAAATTGCTAGCAGCTTATTATAATAGAGAACCTAGTAAATATATAATGCTGAGCAGACCTTGTTTAATAAGATATATATATTGAATTACAAAATTAATTATGAACCACTTTTAAAGTGGAAATATGTCAAATGTTTCCATTCAACCTTTCTTCTATTTTTTAAGTTACAGTCGGAAGGCTAATGAATTAAATTTAAAATTTATCTTAAATGAACACAAATCCATTATATTTGATATCTACATGATGGATTTTGATCTCCACAGAATTGGACTATTTGTTTTCTAATTTCATTTTATGAAGGAACTATATTCACATTAAGTTAACAAGTAAATGACATCTGACATAGACAAATGATATAAATACATACAATGTATTTGGCTTATTTGCATTAACCAGACGACTTTGATAAAGTCATTTTCAACCATCATGAACAAACAAAATATTTTATGTATGTAGGTACATACTATCGAATTTTCATAATGAAAGCCATGCTTACCCAATTTAGTTTAGAATATTGAACATTTATGATTCAACTCTTTTTTCTTATGTTGTAGAGGTTACCTCAAATATTTATTTCATATTAATTATGATAATATACATATGGTTTAAAGATCTAGTCATAAAATATTTATAAACTAATGAAGATTTATAAAAAGAAATTATTTTTCACTCCACCATTATTGTTCATTATTATTATTACAAATTTAATCCCAATTAAATTTTGTCAAATATTTTATTTTGAATATTCACTCAAAAGAATCATTATTAATTATGAAAAAAATCTCACGAATGTCCCTCATATTTGGAGTGTTTAATTTTTTATATATCCAATATCATGTACAAGTGTCGAAGGTGATTGCTTTATTGTGATCATTTGTGGTGATTGTTTTATTGCAATCATTTAAGGCCGGATAAATCTATTCAACGGCGGAGTGGGTCCAGCCCGTGGAATGGATTTTTTTGACCTTTGGCAACTTACAGAAAAATAATGAAAAGTGGTCAAAAATCTCCCTAAGAGCATCAATCTTTCTATTTCTTAAATAGTGCGAGTTTAAGAATTCTCTTGAATGCCTCTAAGCGATCAGCCTGCTTACATTACAGGGGAAGTGTTTTTCATTCTGAAAGATCGATAGAGCTAGGCCAGTCTGATGGGCTGATATACTTCAACTAGACTGTTAACGATCTGAGACCCTGACGACTTGAATGTTGCACGTCTCCCAGAGGTTACATCTTTAATTCATAATACCGTCATATATTGAGGCATCAGACCATTCAGAGCTTTGAACACCATAAGACATTGAGCTTAAATTCCAGCCTTTCAGGACACTTCAATCAGTGAAGCTCCAACTGAGGAGTTATTCAGTTGAATTTTTGTGCATCAAAAATCAAGCATGCCATAATTGTGTATATACTCCAAGAGTCCTTTGAGACAATAAAATTATACCTATTTTTGGTCATAATCAGTGTATGTATATGATATACATATATATAAAATAATGTCTTTTTTCTATCCGGCTTACCTAGCACTTTCAATATCTTAATTTGACCCTCCGCTCGATAAGTTTGGGGACCCTTAATTTAAGGGAATAAAAGTGTTCACAGTACTAGGAACAAACGGGCAAAACAATAAAATATTTGCTGTCTAGGGAATCCCTATAACCTTATAGATAGTTAATAATATATGACCAATTTTTTTCATGTAATTAAATAATTTTTGTAAATTTGTGATTTACTCATAGTAAAATTGATCGCATTATTATGATAATGCATCACTTTAGCTAATTGTAAAAAAAACAATCCTTTTAGAACCTTGATCACAATAAGTATAAGTTGTAAAAAAAATACGCAATTTGATAAAAATATTCATAAGTCACATATATCATTTAAATTTTATTAAAAAAAACAATATATATTATATGAATAGAATATAACAAAATATATTGATAATTCAAAATTCATTCGATATGTTTAGATATTCTCTTTAACCCTTTGCGGTTTTATGTCGAGTCTGACTCGACATTGATTTTATGTTGAGTTTCCCATGGGTTTTATGTTGAGTTACACTCGACATTAAGAATTTCAAAATCAGTCAATAAATAAAAAAAATGTCAAAATATTGAGTTTTATTCAAAAAAATAATACGAGGGCTGCTACTTAGGTTTTGAGATATGGCAACACCAGTGTAGATACGTCAAATCTAACATTAGCATCGTAAAGTTTGACGTTTTTAATGGTATACGTGCTCAGAAAGTTTTGTCATACGAGTGCTATTTGTGTTGTTTACAGTGACTTGAAAAATTCATCTCGGTCAAAAATGGAATTAGTGAACATTTTTGTGCGATGATTTTTTATGATTTTCGACGTGGAATAACTCAACAACAGTGTGCCGATCAACTCGCTTCGACTTTTAGTGATAAAGCACCATCCTGCACAAAGCACCGTATCGCTGGTTTTCCGAATTCAATCGTGGTCGTATTTCGCTCCAAGACGAATTTCGTGAAGGTCGTCCAAAATCGGTTGTTGTGCCAGAAAACATCGATGCTGTGCGTGAACTGATATTGCAAGATCGTCATGTGACTTATCCTGAGATTGAGGCATGTTTGGGCATTAGTTCCACTCGCATACATTAAATATTGCATGAACATTTGGCCGTCAAAAATATTTGTTCGCATTGGATACTGCATAATTTGACAATCGCTCAAAAAAAGGCTCGTGTCGATTGGTCCAAAGAAATGTTGAAAAAATTCAATCTCGGTGCTTCAAAAGACGTCTATAAGATCGTGACAGGCGACGAATCATGGATCTATCATGGATCTGCATATGAGGCAGAAACTAAACAGCAGTCGACTGTATGGGTCTTTTAAGACGAGCCAAATCCAACAAAAGATGTTCGCGCACGAAGCACTTCGAAGCACTTGTTTCTTCGGTATAAATGGTCATGTCGCAACAGTGCCTTTAGTGGAACGTCGTAAGGACCATTTGTTTGCCAGAAGTGTTCGGAGAAATGAGGAAAACCAACCGCCGAAGACGGATCATTCTCCACCACGACAATGCGAGCTCTAACACATCAGCTCAAACAAGTGACTTTTTGAGCACTCAAAACATCGAATTGATGGATCATCCGCCGTACAGCCCTGATTTGGCACCCAATAACTTCTTTTTATTCCCGAACATCAAAAATAAATGACGAGGTCAACGTTTTTCGACGCCTGAAGAAGCGGTTGATGCGTTCAAAACGCATGTTTTGAAGTTACCTCATTCGGAGTGGAAAAAGTGTTTCGAAAATTGGTTCAAACGTATACAAAAGTGTATTGATCTTCATGGAGAGTATTTTGAAAAAAAATAAAGCCATTTTCGATGATAAATATTTGTTTTTACTTGTCTGTCTCAAAACTTAAGAAGCAACCCTCGTATAACTTAGTAAATCATAATTTTTCATGTAATAGTATAAAATTTGTATGGACCTGATAAAATAAAAACAATATTTTAGACTGCAAAGAGTTAATGCATATTTTGATTACATATATGTTTTTTTCATTGAATTTGCAACCAAATGTTTATGGAGTAAAGTTTTAAGATAAAGTAATTTAGATGTACAGTAGAGTCCTGTTTATCCAACCTATGATTATTCAACATTCCGAATTATCCGACTAGTCAAAATGTTAGAAAATATATGTAATACTGATTTTAAGAACATATTTCATAGTAAATGTACAAGAATTATTTTTTATTTTTTCTTATTTATAGATAGTACTGATCTGTTTTTATGTTTGTATTATGAACAAAAAAAATTTAAGTTAACATCATTCTTTAAGCTTATGGTACATACTATGTGAAAATATATTTCTGTCGTACAGTGTTCTGAAAATATATTACTAGGCACATGTTTTCAGTTTAATAACTTGTTTCTTTAAGATTGAGATTATGCGACCCTCCCGCATTCCCATTTAGGTCAAATAATTGGGACTCTACTGTAATTTCAATAAGTTTATTGTTTCTATAATAAATAATAAAAAAACTGCACAGTATTGCTGGAACATGTTCATATATAATTATTAGTTAATGTCATAATATTGAGAAGATATTGCCTTATCAGTTAAAATTTATTTTATTACCAACTAGTCCAAAAGTTTCCAGCCTCAATAATTTAAAGCGTGTATGGACGGATACCATAATTTGATACCTTCACCCTCAGTAGTATGTCAACTATAGTCGATAAAAGACATGTTTCATTATATTCTGGAATATTAAAAATTGAACATAGCGCGATTATCAAGTTTTCAAAAGAAGGAAATCACCCGGTAGAGATTAAATGACGTTTAGATGCGGTCTATGGAGAATCTTCTCTGTCATATTCCATAGTGATGGATTGGGCTAAATAGTTTCACTTAGACAGAAAATCAATTGAAAAGAACCATCGTCAAGGCAGACTAGAAGATGCACTCAGTCCAGAAACAGTTGCATTAGTTCAAGAGAAAGTGTTACAAAGTAGAAGACTATAATCAAAAGAAGTATCAGCAAGAAGGTGTGGGCTCTACAAAACTGCAGTGCTTAAAATTTTACACTATCATCTTGGCATGAATAAGGTGAGCGCAAGATGGGTACTAAAATTCTTAGTGCTATACAAAGGGAAATGTGTTGAATGTCGCAATGAATTTTCAATGCTGTGTGATGGAAAAGAAAAAGAAATAATTGAGTCATTTATCATGGGGGATGAAACCATTGTGTTGTACCATGATCCTCTGTCAAAAAGGGACTCGTTGAAGTGGCACCATCCGGGATCACAATGGCCCACAAAAAAACTGAGTTACATAAGCCCAAAAAAAAGATTATGGAATAAATTTTTTTTGGAATATCAGGGAATTCTACTAATTGACTTCAAAGAGAGAAACACTACGGTTATTGGCAAGTAGTACGCGTCATTAATGTACAAATTAAAAGATGCCATAGAAACAAAACGCCGAGGAAAGCTGTCACGAAGCATGATATTATTGCACGGCAATGTGCCAGTTCACACTTCTGTTGCTGCAAAGGGTTACTATTCAACACTGGTTTACAAGAATTTAGTCACTCATTTTTAAGTCCCAAATTGGCCCGTAGTGATTTATTTTCAATTTTTTTTGTTTCAAGTGACGAAGGAGTGATCTTCGCAGTGTTGTACCATTTGAGAACAAAATTTTTTAATATTTTTTCAGTGGTATTGAAAAAAAATTAACTGTTCAAAAAAATGTGTTTTGTTTGTTTCATTCTATCACCTTTTTTATATCCTTAAGTTGGAAATTTTTGGACCTTGCTACATATATCTATAATCACAATCATTTTAAGGCGTTCAAATATTTTGTGTTGCCGTCTTTTAAAGAAAGATTTAAAAGTGTTATTATTCCTCTAGTTGGTTGTGGTCTTCATTTAAAGACACTGTGAATTAAATATAAATAAGTTTATAAAATAACTTATATGTATAATTTGCAGATTATATTTGCAAATTTTTATACAATTATCTAATAAACCCCTTCCATTTATTTCAACACCGTTTCTCCCTTTAAAATTCACTTTCATATAAATTGCAGCAATATTATTTTAATTTTATATAATTTCATGGTTCTAAAAATAAAATATTTTCAATGTTATATCATTTTAAACCTACATATAGTATTGTTAATACTTCGTAGAGATTGCGATCTATAGTGATGAAAAGCAACAATTGAAAAGAAATTGTTTCTGTTGTACTTTTTATTTAGATTTCAGCAAAGTTTTTATTTTAAACTGGAAAATTTAAATTACCCAAATTCTTTTTTAATAAACCATAAACAAATACATTTGTCATTGACAAATACATTGAATTTGTCTATGGTATTTTATTTTTTTAAACTATATTATCTAGCCTTTGGATTTTTAAGAAAATTAAAAAAATATATTTAATCCCATTTGGAATAATGGTTTTCTACAATTTTGATTCTTATTATAACAACTTATTTGATTGAAACAAATTATCATTAACACTAATAATATGGTTAAATATTTTTATTTTCATATTTGGTATTTTATACATCGTTCTATTTGTAATTGTCACTGATCATTTTTTTGTTGTCATTAAATAATCATACTCGCCCATGGTGTTCATATATCAATTCGCTACATTAAAATTACAAAGTTCCATTTGAATTTTTTTTAAATGCATAATAAGCTTCAATTTGATACATTGAAGAATAACTTACTATGATAAAAAAGCAATTCATAAATGACAACCAAAATAAATCAAATCCAATGAGAGAAATTGGTTTATATCGTCAGTATTATTTTATTTGTGAAACTTTGAAATCATTACCATTAACAATAAATTAAAGTATTCATATTTAGATTTTACAGCACAACTTATTCCTGCCAGATGAGTGATTCCTATAATTGTCGCAAATAAGTTAAGCTTCTTATAATAGAATTCCATTAATTAATTATAAATAAGTTCCTTCCTTGTGTTGCCTGTAACATTAAATTGCTTTTCAGCTACTATTAAGTGCAATATTCCAAGTATTTCTTTTAGATTGTTAGTTCATTCATTATAAGTTAGTTAGTTTTAGGTGTTTATTATACGCATATTTTTAAATATCCTCTTTTATGGGCATTCAAACAAGTACTTAAGTTACAGAAAAAAGAAAACAACTGAACAAATAGGTTTTATATTTTTTGTACTTGTTATATTGTTTCTTTTTTATATACAAATTTTCGATATGCAGTACTTATCTTGCTACCTGTTATTACTTATAATCTATTATTACAGTCATAGTGCACTAAGAAACAATATAATGGAGTCAATTGTACAAATGCTTTTTTTTTCACTTCAAGTAAGCATTAGTGAAACTCCTGTAGAATTGTGTCACTCTCTGTTATCCCTTCAATCACTGTATAGAAGGTATAAAACACATCTTCAATTTTTACTTTGAAATAGCTATCTTATTAAAATAAAAAACATTATCTAATTCCGGGATTTATTATTAGGTGTTAACGTAAGTTGTGTCCGTTTTTTTTCAAATTTAAAAATGAGCACCAAAAGTGAAACAAAATGATAAAGGTTATACATCATTCGAAAGAAAATTTTCTGCTCTACAAGGTATTGTTTGCTTTTACGTTACATATATTATTTTGTCGAAATTACTGTCTTTGAAATGCAAAACCATCAACGAGCTGTCCTTTAATTCATAGTATCTTCACTGTACACTTCGCAAATATTGTGAGCAGCTTTATTTCCTCGATTGAACGCGAACAGAAGGAGGTGTCGAAAATGCTCACTTTCGTCTACTTGACATTCCATTTTGAAGGCTTGTAATCAAATAAAATAATATATGTAACGTAAAAGCAAACACAACATCTTGTAGAGCAGAAAATTTTCTTTCGAATGGCGTATAACCTTTACCATTTTGTATTACTGTGGGTGCTCATTTTTAAATTGGAAAAAAACAGACACAACTTATGTTAACACCTAATATTTTATGAATCCAACAAATACGGAAAGACACACGGCATGACGGTATACTTAAATAAATTATGTATTCTGAACAAAATAATATATATTACAAATATTCTATCAAGTATACTCTTGTGAATAAGAGGAATTGTTCTATGAAACAGGAATTGTACTAAAAAATCCCTTTTTTCATTCATGTTATGAAGAAATTTATTTTCAACTTATTAAATATTGTGATTTTAATTTTAGGAAAAAATATTTGAAGTCTATTTCTAATTTTATTACTAGTCAAATGATGAGATTATTTTGTTTTTTTTAATTAAAAATGTCCAAAATTTCTAAAACAATTCTTATCGGCCATTGTAGCATTGCAATCAACTATTTTGATTTTGATAATAAATTTTTTTAAAAACAACCATCATTTTGTTTTATTTCTATAAACATAACACATCAATCAACAATTCCCGGGATTAACCAATAGATGGAGCCAAATAACAAATCCATACCATTCTTAGTTAGTAACAACCTTTATAAGTTACGTGTCAAACTTTCATGACATTGTGTCATTGAGTTACAGTGGTTTTAGTGACGCTACTTTTGCTATTTTCAAAACAATGGAAAAAACCGAATTTCGTGTGTTGATAAAACATTGCTTTTTAATGGGAAAAAATACCGTTCAAACTCGGCGATAGCTTGAAAAGTGTTATCCGGGCTCTGCTCCGTCGAAAAACAACCATTTGTCGGTGGTATGCTGATTTCAAACGCGGTCGTACAGACACAAATCATGCTGAACGCTCTGGTCGTCCAAATGAGGCTGTTACACCAGAAAACATAAAAAAAACCCTCAAAATCGTGATGGAAAATCGCAAAGTAAAGTTGCGTGAGATAGCTGACATCCTGAAGATATCCTTTGGTAGTGTTTACACTATTTTGCATGAACATTGGGTCATGAAAAAACTTTTTTCGAAATGGGTGCCTCGTTGGCTCACAATGGAACAGAAACAACAACGCATCGATGATTCAGAGCGCTGTCTGGCATTGTTTACGCGAAATAAACAGGAGTTTTTGCATCGGTATTTGACAATGGATGAAACTTGGATCCACCACTATACTCCGGAATCAAATCGGCAGTGAGCTGAGTGGAGAGCAGCCGGTGAAAGTTGTCCGAAGCGACCAAAAACTCAACAGTCGGCCGGGAAGGTTATGGCGTCCGTATTTTGGGATGCGCATGGTATAATAATGGAGCGTTTGAAGGCAGAAATTGCAAAAAACGGCCCCATATGAAAAAGAAAAAAGTTCTCTTTCATCAGAACAATGCTCCATGTCAAAAGTCGATGGTAACGTTGGCCAAACTGCATGAGTTGTACTTCGAATTGTTTCCATACCCACCGTATTCTCCAGATTTGTCCCCCAGCGACTATTGGCTGTTCGCAGACCTCAAAAAGATGCTCATGGGAAAGAGATTTGGCTCCAATGAAGAACTGATTGCTGAAACTAACGTCTATTTTGAAACCAAAGATAAATCATTCTACACGGCTGGCATAGAAAAGTTAGGAAAGCGTTGGAATGAATGTATCGCTCTTGAAGGAGACTATGTTGATGAACAAAGAAGAATTTTGGCAAACAAATGTTGTTTTAGTATTGATCGATGTATTATTTGTGGCAAACTAGAGATTTGTAACAGTAAAAATCGCATTGGAGATGGCTAATATGAACACAATTGCATCTATGAACATTGTATAATGGTGATGCAGTTTAGTGATGATGAACGACTTAACGGCATCACAGGGTTGAACGGAAGAAATTTCTTGAAAGCAACAAATTCCTCAGATGTACAGGATGGCCCACAAGTCGCACTTCGATGCTCCTGTTCAAGATGTTGTGTATCATGTAGCTTTAATTCTTGCAACTGAATTTTATATGGAAAAAAGGGCAAATTACATTAGTAACACTTTCTTGTACTCTTTGAATATTCTCATTAATGCGGTACTCAAGGCAAGTCAACTTCTGATCCCTGCTGTCGAAAACGTGCAGTTAATCTCCTAATCGTCAATCTCACTGGATAATCTCCATCAATATAATGACATAGATTTGCATCTTGTGTTAGAATAATCGTCTCTTGATTTATGTAAAAATCATTGACCAGTTTCGTAAGTTTCTCTGTTGCTGAATTTTTCATAAGGATGCATTTTAAATTTTTGAAAAATAAAGCAAAAAAAAAATGAATGTATGAAATTGGAGAAAGACTTATGGGCTACCTATATGTATTTATATGCTAATATTAGAATTAAAAAAAAACACGATTGGAGCAGTCTTCTTAATTAACACGCTACAAGTTACGCACTTCGTTCTAAGAGCAGCTGTAAAGCAGCCACAACTCAACTCTTTACTTGGCTGTTTGAGCAGCATGTTACTTTAGATTGATAAGTGCTACTTTTTGGCCGTCGTCTTTTTACCGCCGACAGGTGGCATAGTCACCGGCCATGATCTAATAGTTCACGCTAAGCTAGTGGGTGCTCGAAGTTTTATTTCTAGCGGATTCACTTCTAGACTGGTTTTGCTTTAAGACCGTTTTATATCTGAATTGATGTTTTTCTGTATCTTATATGCTACTTATCATAAATTCTTATACTGCTATCAAGCACTATTAAAAATAGAGTTACATAAAACTCTGTCTAATGAAAATCTATAGCAGATTAAACCTGCCAATTATCTTGGAACTTTGGGTTTGATCTGTCAGGACTGTGTGCTTACAACAGCTTGCACACAATAAATTCAGAAGACGGCTAACAATCATACTCAATCATGAGGGATAACCTATCAACAAATCATAGTTAGTGAGATGTTTGTCTTGCATCTGGGAGTTTAAGATAAATTTATTGGTGCAAAAAAATAGGTCCCAGTCTGATTAGGAATTCATCTACAAAGTTGTTATTACCAATGCATACATAAAGCGCATAGAGTTGGTCTTTACGTGAAGGCTTGATAAATGGGTCCAAAGACAATATTGTCTCGTGGCCACTCTCTTCAACATCACTCACCAGTGTGAATATGTTGAGAAGTACCATGTGCCTACATATATACCATTATATCATGTCCCTTTTGGGTATGCAGAGAGGACAGATCTCCATGCCTTTATATGTTATAGTTCACAGCTCTCGCTTGTCCACATCCTGACTTCTCGTCCTACATACACTATTGTTTCTCACACTTCTTACCTTTCCCTTAGTTAAAATTTCTCGAACCATCTCCTACTCTTTCCTCAGTCTACCCCGTCCTCACTCTCCATTCATTCCAGACAAATATATTTGTTACGTAATTGTCTTTTGCGACTCATTTTTTAATGTGGCCAAACAATCTCTAGATTTCTTTCTTAATTCTACTTATAACATCCATCTCTAACAAATAGTTATCCTTTATTCGATAATTTCTTACTCTATCAAACATTGTAATACCAAATATTCTACTCAAAGTGCGCATTTCTACCACATTAATTAGCTTCCATACATCAAGGTTGGTACTAGCAAACCACTGTGCACAATCATTTTTGAATTTTTTTTAATTGTTTTTTTTAGCAAAAACAGTCATTGATCTTATTACCTGCAGCAGTTCTCTATTGATCTTATTACCTGCAGCAGTTATCCATTGCTCTTATTACCTGCAGTAACATGCCTTTCAATATCTTACCATCTCAGAAAACATGTTTCTAAAATAACAAAATTCTTATTCTAATCTTTTATTATTACCATGAGAATAAATGAAGAATTTTTAGTCTTTAAAAGACACAAAGTTGCTTGGAAAGTCATATCTTTGTGCCACACAGGCTAAGGCTCGAATACTTTTTCCAGCCTTAATATTTCATGATTTATGTTCAGAAGAAAACCTCATACGCTCCAAACTTTAATTTGAGGTAGTCAAAGCACGTGACTCCGTTATTTAACCTGTACACCGCATTAAAAATCAAATTCCACGAATCCTGTGCGCGGCACAATTTTGGCGTTTTTTAATTTCTAAGTTTAAATGCGTATTTTGTTTAGAACCACTGATATTTGATTACACCACCAAGTAAACATGACATTCAAGTAATTTTCTGATAATAAATAATAGTCATTACTCTTAAGGAAACTCATTAAATAAAGGAGATAAACTAAACATTACGTAAAATACACAAAGGAATGCTACAGATCAGATCACAGGTGTTTGTGCTTCCCGCGAGGAACACGTTAAGGAAGCTACGATGAATTTGTACATAATTTAACTTTCAATATAAATAAGTTAAAAATATTAAGAATTTAAATCAGACTATTAATTTGGACCTAAAAATCTATTAGAGATTTATTTTTCAAAATTTTAATAAACTTAGAGATAATGCCCTATTGTCATTTGAAATATTTTTCATTCCAAATGATTCAAAATATGTGAAAACCTCAATCAAATTATAATTAATTAATTCATTGTGATGTACTTTATGTTTCAGAATTATTGATTCATATCCATAATGGCGTGGTTTTCACAAAAAATTATTATTATTCCGAGTGCTGTCCTTGCAGGAGTAGGATTCACGAGTATCTTCAAGTAAGATTTGTATCAATTTACTATATTTATGTTGTATCCATTCTACGTCAAATGCATTGTACTCTTAAGCAAATCTCAATATTTGACAGTAGAAAAGAAAAGGAAATATATAAAGATCAAGAGTGATCTAAATTGTGGTCCAGTTGGTAAGATGTCAGTGTTCGGATCTGGCAGAAATCGAAGATGATATAAGGGTTATTGTTGTTTTTGTTACCATGTAAACATTTAAAAATGTGTAGTTTTACAATAAGAACATTTCCTCGGTTTTAACTCAATTCACGCAAAATCGACAGATTGCTGTTTTTGATACTAAACGACTCATATACTGCTAAGAAAGTATTTAAAACAAAATTGGTACATTTCCCAATATGTAGGGTGCCCCAAAAAAATGCACTTTTACACCGTGCTATTTGAACTTGCCGCAGGAATTTGTCATAATACCAATTTGTGAGAAGTTGAATGGTGTGGAAAACTTTTATTTCCAGCAAAAATGGGGTACCTCTTCACTACCATCGTGATATGAGAGCGTATTTTGATGAGAATTTGCTGAACAGATGGATTATATGTGGAGGTAGCATTGAATACACCCCACGCTCCCGAAACCTCAAACCAATGAACTTTTGTTATGGGGACTATCATCAAAGATAAAGTTTATGGTGTAAAACTAGCAATAATTAATGAATTGAGAGCTGCTATTGAAGAGAATGTGCTCAAATATCAGAACAAATGACTTGTGAAGTTTGTGATTCAATTTTATCAGTAGTGCATGGAGCAGAATGGCCATCAATTTGAGCACTTGGGATAGTTAAAAAAAATTCTGTCTTCTTTAATTAGAAGTTTTAATCTTAGATATATACCAGGTGTGTACCTATGAAACTGGAATTTGCTCATAGATGGCTCTAGTTGTCAGTGTAGTGACTCTCAAACCGCGTCATTGGCGCCTTTTTTGTGTTTACATTTGTCAAAGATTTTTAACTCACAACAATGCAAGTTTAATACAACTACATATGTTTTCATAGCGTTGAACATGTCTGTTTTTGTGCCTGAAAACTACGATTTGCGGACAGCATTGATTTTCTGTTACCATTTAAAGAAAACTGCTGCTGAATCGCATCAAATGCTTGTCGAAGCTTACGGTGAGCATGCTCTTGGTAATCACAGTGCTTTGAGTGATTTAAAAAATTCAAAAGTGGTGATTTTGATATGAGAAACGAAGAACGTGGAAGACCACCGAGAAAGTTTGAAGCCGCCGAATTGCAAGCATTGTTGGATGAGGATAACACTCAAACACAACAACAACTCGTGGATGTTGCTCTGTGTTTGGTGGGATCAGAAGGTTGTTATCTATTATGAGCTGCTAAAACCTGGCGAAACCGTTAATACTGAACGCTACCGACAACAAATGATGTATTTGAACCAATCATTGCGTGAAAAATGACCAGAATATCAAAAGAGGCAACACAAAGTAATTTTGCTTCATGATAATGCACCATCGCACACAGCATAACCGGTCAAGGAAACGATTGAGGCGTTTAGTTCATAATAAATATAACATTATTATATCTGATTATAATTTTGTATTTTTTCCTGTACACTGGTAGATCGTGACGTCATCCTTAAAAAAAAAGTAGCTTGTGTATATAAAAAGGTTGGGCTACCTTGCTCTAGGGCAGTGGTTCTTAACCTTTTCAAAGTTATGGAGCACTTTTGATTATAAGAAAAATTTGCAGAGCACCGAAATCATAATCATAAAAAATGCATGAACATTACTTTTATTTATAAATAAAAATTACAGATTACAAATGTTTCATATTTGACGGAGCACCAGTTAAGAACTTCTGCTCTAGAGACTGACAATATCACTAATAAATATTTCAACTCTTTTAGTGTCTTGAAATATTCTAAATTATAAAACATCAAAATTATTATTATTACACAAATTAAATCGATTACAATATTTTTACTGTGATAAAATATACTTAAATGTAATATTTTACTTAAATTTGTTTTTACATTAATTTGAGTTATACTTATATTTTATTTTAATCCCTTAATGTTCGTATGTTTAATGTCTAATTTTTAATATTACATGTAATACGTGATAATTATTAATTAATATTTGTTTATAAGTGTTAAAATTTCAAATGTTCCACGAAAATAATTAATTCATATTTATTTCAATATACATATATATTATCACGCCATTTTTCTATCGGGATAGGCAGAGAGGACAGATCACCAGCCTTTTCTTTCAAGATACACATCCTTCGCCTCTTCTTCATCCATAGAACTTCTCATACAACACCTAAGATTTCTAGGTTTTCTTCTTTCAAAATATCACTCACTTCATCAGACACATTGGAGTCACCTCCGAGGATTGAGTGGCAACCAGCCATCTATTTCACAATCTTTGTACTGGTACTGTACAGCTGTATATAATGCCGAAGAACACTCCTGATGATTAAATGGCAAGAAACAGGCTGAGTTTATTTTTAACTGCACAACGCTACAATGTCACTAAAATTACAGTTATAAAATGTTTTTAAAAAAATTTACATGCATCACTAACTAAACTTAGAACTGGGTTGCAAAGACTGTGTGTGGAAATGGAAAGGTGTAAAGATCTATCCTCTCTGCCAACACCAAAAGATTCATGGCATGAAGGTATGTATGTATAGAATTTAGTTCCCTCTAATCAAGAAAAATATTTCCTTAATCAAATTAATTACTGCGCGATGTTGTAGAGATTCGCGAAGTGGTCCAGCATTTGATAGCGAGAGAAAAATCAAAGCTGATGGGAAAACTATCATTGTCACCGGAGCCAACAGTGGAATTGGAAGAGAAGCTGCTAGAGAATTGGCTAAAAGAGGTGCCAAGGTATTATTTTCAATATTTTCAAAAAGGCTTCCAGCATCTGCTCAATGAAATCTCGGTCCCAATATTTTACAGAATGTGGGAAAAAAGTGATGAAAGTTTTATTTTATCCTACCTCATTAGGAACATGGCTTGATTTTTAAATTGAGTGTTTGTCTAAGATAAGTTGATGAAATCTTCTTGGCTGAACCAGGTGGAAGGTATTATTCAGTTAAAAGACCAAGGAAGGGCTAAAGGAGAAACTCTATAGAGAAAGGATGCTGCTGGAGTGAGTCAAGTCCTAGAAGGAGTGTTAGAGATGTAAATTCTCATCAATGTACCTATTTTCACTTTTTTGCATGAATGTCAAGATTGACAATCTGTTCAGTACAATGCAGGCTGTCCACCTTTGAACGGTCCATTATTGTATGATGTCCTATATATTATATATAAAGTTAATTTTTCGCATTTTAATGAGACGGTTGACATGTGTATTTGTATACTTATGTGTTGGTAATTTTTTTTATTATGATTGTTTCTTTCTATGTTATTTATACTGCCCTCATAAGCAAAAACGCAGCTAATGGCAAAAGTTAAGTTTTGAGAAAACTGCACTTTTATGTTTTTCATTGCTGCTTAAAAATGTCGTGATTCATAAACAAAAAAGCAGTAAAATGTGATTCATAAGAAAAAACGCATAGGCACCTGTTGTCGTTTTGCTTATGAATCACATTTTCTTGTTTTTTTGCTTAGAAAAACCTAGTATTTTGTAAAATTAAAAAAGACATTATTTTGATGTTTGCGTTGAAATAAATGGTTTTCTGTATTTTTTTTATAGATTATGGTTCAGAATTTGATATGGAATATTGCCTCATACTTAGTTAAATTTCTGATTTTTTCCCGTTAGCTGCGTTTTTGCTTATGACGGCAGTATAATTAAAACATTAACGCTGTGGAAGTTTAAATACATTGTAATTTGTTTAGTCCAACATGTTTATTCCACTTTAATATTTTTAAATAATTTTTTGTATGGTTGTGGTCTAACGGTTAGAATTCATGATAGGCAATTTTGAGCCGCAGGTCGATTCTTAGTAGATTTATTCTGTACTGGTTTTACTCTTAGACCGTTTTATGTCTCAATTTATGTTTTTGTGTTGCTAATATGCTGCTTATCATAAATTCTTAATGCGCTGTTAAACTACGCAAAAATAGCACTATTTAAAAAACTCGACCTAACGAAAGACTGCAGCAGATTAAACCTGCCGATTGTCTTGGAAGTTTTATCATCGAAATCGAAACTGAGTTTGATCTGCCAAGAGTGTGTGCTTGCTGAAATGCAACAGTTGCACACTATAAACCAATACACGCATATGCGTCTTCCATCTGCAGGATAATTATACTTAATCACAAAGGATTGCCTATTTATCTATCTATCTTTTTTTTTATACTTTAACTTTTATAATGTATGAAGCACTCGCTGCTTGTTTTTTTTATTATTCTTATAAGTACATTGTACCGTTTATTAATAAATAAATATAGATAAATAACTGTCGGTCGTAATGGGTAATTGGCCCTTGACTCTCGTAGGACATGGCCTTAGGCCCCTGACCTTCATAGTGAAGAGAGAGAGACAGAGTTTTCAATTTTGGTTGTGTAGTAATTAGAGAATTTCAGAATGAAATTGCTAACACAAAAATTTTGATGGCAGTTTTTTATTTTAGGTTTATATGGCCTGCAGAGACATGGAAAAATGTGAGAATGTCAGAAACGAAATCGTACTTGAATCTAGGAATCGTTATGTGTACTGCAGACCTTGCGACCTGGCCTCATTTCAGTCAATCAAAGAATTTGTGAAGATATTCAAAGAAGAGCAGGATGATTTGCATGTACTGATCAATAACGCTGGTGTGATGATGTGCCCTAAAAGCGTGACAAAAGAGGGAATAGAAACACAATTGGGAGTCAATCACATGGGACATTTTCTTCTCACAAATCTTCTTTTAGATTATCTTAAAGTAAGTTTCTTTTTTATTAACAATTTATGACATGGAAATATAATCCTTTTTGCCAGTTCGTGCTTTTCTTCAATTATGGAGCGAGTTTACTTCTTTCTGTGGAATGGCGACGAACCCTCTCTGTGGGAAAAACAACCTCCCTGTGACAATTTCAAAAATCCTCGTCTATTGCACCAAAAGACTTCTTCCTGCTTTAACAATAACACTATTCAGTGAGCAAACACAGACAATACCTTTACAAAAACTAAAAACAACCATCTATAGTGAAAAAAAGGATCTTCAAAGATCCAATGAAAATGTCACCCTTCCTACTGATAGGTCACCCTGCCACTCATCTCAAAGTATGTTTTATTTATTTAAAAACAATTTATGGCATGGAAATATCATCCTCATTGCCATATGTTTCTCCCCTTACGGAGAATTAATTTCTTTATATCGAATGACGAAAAAAATTACTGAACTTACAATTTTCTATACTTATTCAAAATTACTTGCAGGAAGCATCTTCCATTGTTACTGTTGTTGTAGATGTTTAAAATGTCAATGTTGATGGCATGAAGAATCTATTTAGTGTCGGCTACTCAGCTGCCCCTTTCCGTTCCTCTAGTTCTAAACAAAATAAACTGTGTTAAACTGAATTAGCATAAATCGAAATTGCGCCAAAGAAGGGATTACTGTATACCGATTCTCATAAATTAAGTAATTAGTATTTTGTATTGAACAAATAAGATTTGATTATTTATCTCTATTCTTCAATAAAATTTTAATGTTAAAAATACTGCCTGAAATTTCAGACTTATGTAGTAACTGTAGCATTTATTTCTGTTAACAATTATAAAATGAGTTATTTTAGCTAATTCTGATAAAACCTGTAATAATAAATTAAATAACGCTCAAGAGATTCCTTTAACACTTCCCTTACTGTGCTAAAAAATTACGCCAGTAACGGTGTTGGACACTGAGGGTACAGTAAACATGTATGTTTTAAATTAAAATTACACAAAATCTATTAGTTTTTTTTTGCAATTAGCTATAAACATCATTTTATTATGTAATAAAATGTCGAATAATATAAAATAAGTGTAAGAAATGATAAAATAAGAGTTCAAACAGAGAGGTGACATTTCTATAAGAATATCATATTTCCACTGCGTCGTTCGGTCTGCGCAACGTTCAGAATGCGCATGACTGAAAAGAGGTCCCCAACCTTTTAAAAAAAAATTATACAATAAAATGTAGCGTGTATTTTTTGGCAATAAAAATATAATTCGAATTAAGACAATAATTAACATATTAACCCCTTACCGCATACTGGCTCATATATGATCCAAAATAATCTTTCGCCATAAAAAACAACAAAATAATAAAATATTTCTTGCTTCTGGCAATAATACTAAAGTTTTATCTATGATCCGCGTTACTAGTTGTCAAATTTCTTGCTAGATGTCTCTGGTTGTACTAGATGTGCGTTCGACTGTTTCCAATTGTCGGTTTATGATTTTCTGTACAAACGTGATATTCAAAAGTGGTTTTTTTTTAGTTTTTTGTTTGTAAAACGCTATAAAAAATTATATTACACTGGTTTAATATTATTTTCATTGGGTAAGTAATAAAATGATCACTTTTATATAAAATTATGGATAATATTGTGTAAAATGTTTTTGGTCCATATATGGTCCATCATGCAGTTAGTCATAATTTTTGCACATACTGTCAAATAAGTTGTAAAATGCCAATAACTAAGTTAAGTGTATTTTTATCGATTTTAATTATTTTTTTTAGATATGGACGCTCGTAAATTCTACAACACTACAAAATATGCGAGAGAAATACCAAACAATGGTATTGACAGCGAGGATGATGTGTCAGATAATGAGGATTACCCCCAAAAATGTAATTATTCCAGAAAGCGATGTGAGCAGTTCTGATGAAGAAAACGAAGTCCAAGAAGCTCCTTCAACTTCTGCTACCGAGAAGTTTGTGTGGAGAAGTCGAAATATGTGTAAATCACCAGATGATATTGCATTTTTGGGAGATCTAGAGTTTCCAAAAGACTTTGACGATATAGATTCTCCTGTTCAATTGTTTAAATATTTTTTTGAAGACGACATCTTGGAACAGATAGTTTTGGAATCACGGTTGTACTCGACAAACCAAAGACCAGACAAACCAATCTCATTGTCGAAAAATGATATAGAACAATGAATAGGAATATGTATGATGATGTCTAAAGTACAGTTACCCTCCTGTACTACACTATAGGCATTATTGGAATCCTAATCTAGGTAACCCATTCATTTCCTAAACCATGACATGCGGAATAGGTGGGAGGAAATAACAACTCTGCAATGGCATCTCCAGATTCTCCACATTTTGACCCTCTTTACAAAATTAGGCCCATTCTTTCAGAGGTTTTAGTACCCAGATTGTACAGGACGATCTTTTGTCATCTGCGAAAAATGCAAAATAAACTTATGTCTGAATAAAGACAGGAATTGCTTTACAAATTTCCATGAAGAATAGTGGTTTTCGTTTCCAAGCCATGTCATGTACTCCAGTATTTTTTTTACTACAACTGCATGGCGTGCCAGATTTGGACCAAAATATTTTTTTGTATTTTATATAGGTAAAAATAAATTATTTGAAAAATAAAAAAATACGTGTCTTTTTTTTTCATCATTTACACATCATATATTTTTTTTACAAATTTAAAAAAAATCATGCAGTAAGGGGTTAACAAAATATAAAATGAATATATAAATTCAAAAATAATAATATAAAAACAAACACGAAATTCAAATCAATAAAATATGCCATTTGGAAAATATAAACACTTTGAAAATAGGACAAACATATCATAAAATCAAAATTTAATCCTGTGGAGAAAGGCTATCGCAATTGGGGCACGAAATAACGTTTGTTTCTATTCTATGTACTTAACACACAGGTGTTTGATAAAACTGGTAACCAATCCCTAGAACGAATGTACTCCTAAAATATTAACTGTCAAAAAAGAATGAGTCATCGGAGTGTTTTGACATTTCGTCAATTCTCGATTTAAAATCATTCATTTCTGTTGATATTTATTAATGATTTTATTTCGTAATGACATAATTCAAATCATAGAGGTTTCGATGAGGAATACATAAAGTATGAAGACCCTGCAAGCAGTATATTTCGAGAAATTAAATAAAATAAACGTCTTGGTCACTCTTGTCCGTTCACAGATCGGCAAGGGTTAATGTTACAGAGGAATACACAACGCCAAACCAAAAAGTATCTAAAAATTCATCATTGATTTAGTAAATAATTTTAATTAATTTTACAGAAATCAGCTCCTAGCCGTATCATTAATATATCTGATATTGCACACGCCAAAGGGAAAATCCACAAAGAAGATTTGAATCTTGATAAGGATTACAATGCAGAAGAAGCATATAGACAAAGTAAACTTGCTAATATTCTATTTTCTACAGAGTTAGGTATAAAATTATTGGGTGAGTATTATTTTTTAGATTTATAAGGTCTTATATCAGAGTTCAATTTTATTTATTTAAAAAGTATTACAACTATAATGACAATCTCCATTGCCTAGACGCTTGACTTTGACTCAGGGGTTTCGGGGGGGAATAAGGGTACAAGTCTGGTATAAGAGTCTGTTCACCGTGTTTTTCAATATGTCCGAATTACCAATAAAAAGGAAGCATATTATTAGGAAGAACCCAAAAATTGGTCTTGCGTCCAGTAAATTAGTCTGCCAAATAGATTTGTGAGTGGATTAAGTGCATATATCCGGGAGATCCAGGTTTCTTCTATCCCATGTCATATCTGTGATGTAGTTGGTAAAATTAATATCTTCCATCCAAAGTTTCAATTCCTGTTGGGACTCAAATATTTAACAAGAGTTTCAATCAAGATTTCACTTAAGACCTTTTTAATATCTTTATTGTTGATTGTCACATAGTAATAAACCCGCCAGGTACTTGTGCTGTATACAACGAAAATGTAATACAATACAGTGACAGATGTTACAGAGCAGACTGTGAATCTTTGTTTTATGCACAGCTAATGCAGTGAATATGCCAAAACAAGCCTTTTAAGACCAGATTGTAAAAAAAAATGCTAGTCTACAAATGTTACACATTTTGAGACAGGTAACATATAAATTGAAGATCGGCTACCACCTGGCTATATTACAAATTTTTAACAGATGAAAATATGGAGAAAATTTGATAAGCAATCATGATAGTAACATGAATAAGTTGGTAGTAATCACAGGTGTTTCTTGGAATTAAATTCAACAGATTTAAAACAAGATCAAGATGACGATTTTAAAAAAACAGTGTTACCATGTGTGAGGACTTAAAAGTACAGTAAAGGAGAGAAGAAAAGTTTTATGTCAAAAGTTGTGACGAGACTTGGATTTATAGATATGGCAGTTTATGAAAGATTGTTGAATATTTTAGTCAACATCTTCACAATCTACATAAAATTGTTAATCAACAAATGTGAACAAAAGATAATCATTTAATATTTTTTTTAGATTCTAAAGTGACAGTGAACACCGTATATCCAGGAATAGTTGACACAGACCTCAACCGTCACCTTCCAGTCAGACAGAGCTTTTCATATTATTTCTGGTATCCCATGGCCTGGCCCTGGCTGAGATTGCCTCGACAAGGTGTTCAGACTGTCATTTATGCTGCCTTGGAACCAAAATTGGAAAAGGTGACAGGGGAATACTTTGTGTAAGTGTAGTGGTTTTTCTAGTGTAAATCAAATGAAAAATTTACAAAAATATAAGGTTAAAAATTTTCTAATGGAAATGTTAACTTGATGAGAATCATAGTAGATATCATATTAATATCCTTTCGGATATTTAAAGATCTATTTTTAGCCTACTTTGCAATTATTTTAAAAGCTTCACAATTTTCATATTCAGTACTTTGCGAATAACATCACTAACATTTCACTATAGGGAATGCTATAAATGTGATACTGTGGACTTATTATGATTTTTGTTTTACATTAAATATTATCAAAACAGTGACAACCTCCGTGACCTAGCTGATAAGACACTTGACTTTCTCTTGAAAAAAGCTAAAAAAAAGGTCCCAATCTAGAAGAGTTTTCCTGATAATAATACTTACAAGCGCTAGATGTGTGCAAAATTTGTTGCCTCTTCAGATGTAGTAGTGTTGCCAAAATATGTGATGATGAACTGCCAGTTCCATGCCTATTCTAGAGGTTCTTGACCCGAAGACTCAATGAATAGGATCAAAGACAATTTTATCTCCTGGCCATAGCTAATTTGGGTATATAGAAGGATAATATAACACATCGATCAATAAGTCCTGGGACTAATCAACAGATGGCGCCTCTAATAACAAATCCATACCATTCTCAGTTAGTACCAACCTTAAGAAGTTATGTGTCAAACTTTCATAACATTCCGACATTGTGTCATTGAGTAACAGTGGTTTTAGTGACGCTACTTTTGCTATTTTCAAAACAATGGAAAAAACCGTATTTCGTGTCGATAAAACAATGCTTTTTAATGGGAACAAATACCGTTCAAACTCAGCGATGGCTTAAAAAGTGTTATCCGGACTCTGTTCCGTCGAAAACAACCATTTGTCGGTAGTATGCTGATTTCAAACGCGGTCGTACAGACACAAATGATGCTGAACGCTCTGGTTGTCCAAATGAGGCTGTTACTCCTCAAAATCGTGATGGAAAATCGCAAAGTAAAGTTGCGTGAGATAGCTGATATCCTGAAGATATCATTTGGTAGTGTTTACATTATTTTGCATGAACATTGGGTCATGAAAAAGCTTTTTTCGAAATGGGTGCCGCGTTTGCTCACAATGGAACAGAAACAACAACACATCGATGATTCAGAGCGCTGTTTGGCACTGTTTACGCGAAATAAACAGGAGTTTTTGCGTCGGTATGTGACAAGGGATGAAACTTGGACCCACCACTATACTCCGGAATCAAATCGGCAGTCAGCTGAGTGGAGAGCAGCTGGTGAAAGTTGTCCGATTTAAATGAAAACAGCAATCAAAAAAACTTAAAATACATCATACTAGGTTAGTCAAAAAGTTTTGAAAGCGGAAATGAAAACTCATTTTTTTTGGGGGGAAATTACTTTTATTGCTCAGTATAGTCTCCCATAAGATCAATACACTTGGTCCAACGATCTTCCAACTTTGTTGTCGCATCACGGAAGTGACTTTCTGGAAGGCCTGCAAAATACTCCTCTACGACGGCTATAACCTCTTCGTTTGATGAAAAATGCTTTCCACGAAGGAATTTTTTGAGGTGTGAGAACAGCCAGAAGTCAGAGGGAGCTAAATCTGGCAAATAGGGTGGATGCTGCAACAATTCGTACCCCAATTCACTGATTTTCGCAATGGTTTTTTGAGCTGCGTGAGCAGGTGCATTGTCTTGATGAAAAATGATTTTTTTCTTCTGCAAACCGGGTCTTTTTTCACAAATTTTTTCATCCAACTGGTCCAAAAGGTCACAATAATAATCAGAGTTGATTGTCTTACCAGTTTGGAGATAATCTATCAATAAAATTCCTATTGCATCCCAAAAAACTGATGCTAACACCTTCTTGGCCGATTTCTGGACACGAACTCGCTTCGGAGCCAAAGTGCCTGGTTCATTCACCACTCCTTAGCCTCTTGTTTTGATTCAGGATCATGGTGGTAGACCCAAGTCTCATCCATAGTGATGAATTGACGCAGAAAATCCTTTTTATCCTTTCGAAATTGCTCCAAATGTTGCTCAGAAAGTCGCATTCGAACGTATTTTTGTTGCATTGTTAGCAAATGCGGCACCCATTGTGCACACAGTTTTTTGAAACCCAAAACTTCAGCCAAAATATTCCATGTTGTTCCATGTGAGATGCCTATGGTGTCAGCTATCACATCCACAGTTGATCGATGATCTTCCAAAACCATATCCTGTATTTTCACTATGATTTCTGGTGTTGATGCACTTTTTGGACGTCCTGAGCGTGGATCGTCTTCAACGCTTGTACGGCCACGCTTTAACTCCAAAACCCATCGGTGAACGGTTGGAAATGAAGGAGAAGACTCCTTTAATACTTTCACCATCTTTGCATGGATCTCAGTAGCCGATAAACCTTCCAAAACAAAGAATTTAATCACTGCACAATATTCGGATTTTTCCATTGTTGAAAAATACACTGACACGTCAACTTCAAATGGCTTGTAAACAAAGAATGAATTGACAGATCGAAATGAAATTTTGAGTACGTTCTTATGAAAGATGAAATATTAAAATGGCGTAGAAATTTTGGTTTTCTACTGCTCCATAGATGTCGCTTTCAAAACTTTTTGACTAACCTATTATAACAATAATGAAAAACAAGGACTGAAGTAAAAACTTCAAAACTTAAACACACAATTAAAACGTTTATGTTTATACAAAACAGAAAAATAAATATGGCACAATTATATAAAAAATATTGACCTCAAAGACCTTCCTCAATGGCTTGCTGTTGATACTGTAGGTGTAGAGATCTGGTGCCTTTTTGTATATGAAAGTTATTATTATACATTTATTATATTCAGAGACAGATCATACATGGACAGATTCAATTCAATATATACTGAAGAAAAATAATAAACAAATAGGCCAACCATATCTATATCATTATCACACATTAGCACCTATATAAAACATGCATAATATAATATAATATTAGGTGTACAAATAAGTTTCTGCCGTTTTTTTATAAAAAATTAGGCATTTATTGTGAAAGAATGGAACCTCATGTTTTATTCGAAGTATTGCTCATCGCTTGCCACTACTTTTTCCCATCTTTCTGGCAGCATATGGATACCGCGTCGGAAGAATGCTTCATCTTTTGAGGCTATCCACGAATCGACCCAATTTTTGGTATCTTCATATGATGTGAAGTGCTGCTCAGACAGGCCATGCGTCATCGATCAAAACACGTGGAAATCAGAAGGAGCAATGTCTGGTGAATACGGCGGGTGCGGTAAAACTTCCCAATTAAGTGTTTCCAAATAGGTTTTGACTGGCGCCGTAACATGTGGACGAGCATTATCATGCAGGAGAATAATTTTGTCAAGTCTGGAATAGTAGTGGGCGCGCTTTTCCTTGAGTGCTCGACTCAATCTCATCAATTGTGTTCGGTAGACAGCCCCAGCAATGGTTTCGTTCGGTTTGAGCAACTCATAATACACTACGCCAAGCTGATCCCACCAAATACACAAAAGAGTTTTTTTCCATGAATATTTGGTTTAGCCTTAGATGTTGAAGCATGGCTAGGGGGTCCCCAGGATTTCTTACTTTTTGGATTATCATAGAGGATCCATTTTTCATCACCAGTGACTATACGGTGCATAAAACCCTTTCGTTTATGCCTGGCAAGCAGCATTTCACATGTGGAAAATCGGCGTTCAACGTTTCTCAGTGTCAGTTCGTATGGAACCCAATTTCCTTGTTTTTGAATCATTCCTAATGATTTCAACCGATGTAAAATTGCTTGTTGAGTCACTCCTAATGTAAGTGCAAGTTCTTCTTGCATTTGGCATGAATCTTGATCCAATAATACTTCCAATTCCGCGTCTTCGTACACTTTCAGCCTTCCGCTACGTTCTTTGTCTTCGATGTCAAATTCACCGTTCTTAAACTTTTGAAACCACTCACGACAACTTCTCTCACTTAAGGCAGCCTCACCATATGTTTCTACAAGCAATTGATGCGCCTCAGCTGCAGATTTCTTCAAATTGAAGAAGTAAATCAAAAGTTCCCGCAAATGACGCTTATTCAGCTCAAAACTTGACATTTTCGCACACAAAAGAATATATTATACTGATAAAAACTCACTAATATTTCAAGGTTATGTTGTTGACAGTTGTCCAACCTTACGACAATGACGTTTTACACCTGACAATTTTAACCATAACTTACTGGCGGCGCCAACTTTTGTGAAACGGCGGCGGCTTATTTGTACACCTGATACATTTCATGTATACAAATTTCATATGTGATTCTATTAAGAAATCAAGTTCCTGATCATTTCAAAGACTTTTTTATAAATTCTAATACAAAACTTTTTTGTAACTTAATATTTTATCTTAATATTTTTAACTTTTTAATCATTTCTATATGTAGCTTTTTTTTTTAATTCTTGAATCTATAAAAACAATCTATAAATCAAATTTTAACAAGGTTAGATTTTTTTAACTCTCAAATAGGTTCTGTAATGCAATATTGGTGTTCTCAGAGATCTGAATTTTTTATAATCATCGTAATAAATTCGTGAATATTTAATCAAAAGTTAAAGAAATACATTATAATTATGTGAATTTTTTTTTAGCGATTCTCAAAAAAGCCAAGTGGCACCTGTCGCAGATGATTTTGAAACAGCAAAATGGTTATGGGCGGTTAGCGAGAAATGGACACGACTAAAAGATTCCACTGCAACTGTGAATTAATGTATTTTTATCAAGCAGTTGTATTCCTTGAAGTATGTCAAGAAATATGTTGAATGTTTTTTCACGAGAATGTTGGTTGAACTCAATGTGTTTATTTAACTTTGTTTAACGAATTTCAATATTTTGTCATATGTACAAGCAAGCTTGAAATAATGATTCACACTAAAATAAAACATTATTTAAAATTAAGTTTTATAAACTTAATTTTAAAACTGTTTTAAAAATGGATGAAATTCAAAAGGCGCCGCCATTCTCTCACAAGATGTACGAAGTTGCATCTTGACATACTTAGACGTGTTTTAACATAAAACAAAGAAGAACAGAGATTCTGAAAAGTATTTTAAACAATTATCAGTTTTAAAATAAAGATTGTATTAAGCTTAATAAATCAGTCTACTTAACGAGTGAAGCAATTTTTTTAACGTTTCATAATTTTCACTATCACACACTGTCATGAGTCGTCAAGATGCAAACCCCGCTCTGAAAGACTTTCGGTTTTGAGTAAATGATGATTAACTACTTCAAATGTAAATGAAATGTTAGTGTGATATACTTTCTGCTTTATGCCTTTAGAAATAATAAATAATATCAGTCCCATAATAAGCTTTGACAGAAACACAATGAAAAATTTAATATTTTTTATTTAATTATATGCAGAGTGGATTTAGACACTCGCTGTCTTCCAGAGTAGGTTTTGCATTTTGACAACTCATATTTTAATCTCAGTAGAAAAATCTAATGTTTGTTTTTTAACTACAAATTACTAAGTTAAAAAATAATATAAAAAAACTATTTTTCATAACATGATTCGTCTTTCAGGCCACCATAACAAACAATCATTATGACCTAATAGTTTTGATCAATTTGGCAGTTAATTTACTAACATAGCTAATTTATTTGTCAGGTATATTTGTAATGTATAAAAATTATTTATAAACATTTTACACTTTAAAATTCAAACGTTTAAAAAATTCTGTTCTAAACACATACTAGCAAATTTACCAAATAAAAATCCATGGAAAAAGTCCATAAGAACCATATATTAAACCATAAGTTTTATAAAACCGTAAAAACAATTTGGTCTGATGAACTTTTTAATTGTTTTTTAAACAGGATTTTATATGAGGAAAGTAAAAGAGCGATGAATTATACTAAGTAAATTATGTTAAGTACAGGGTAATCCTTATATAGAGTGGTAGCTACTTCTTACTAAGCAAAAGTGCGTACAAAATACTTGAAGCATTTTTTAGCTTATTCAGTTGTAAAACATTATTTGTCACTGCTCAAGCCTTAGATTTTTTTTGACAAAACAGATGACACGAAAATATGGTATTATTATCTCAGGAGGCAGAGAACATTGAATTCTCGATGACACTTTTTGCAAGGTTTTATATTTATATCTTGAATCGTTAGAGGGATATTTTATTCACTTTGTGGTGTTACGTTAATTGATTTTTTGGTATAATTAAATTAATTGAACATTGTTTTTTCTTTGTATTTACCACTGTTTTATTGAGTTCATTCTTAATTTTAGAGAACTCTAATTTCTTCATCAGGTGATAAGGAACTAAATTACATGTTTAAAATATGTTTTAGTGTTCACTGTTAAGAGAGTGGTTAGTGGTCACTGGTAAAGAAAGAGAGGGGTTAGTGGCCACTAGTAAAGAAAGAGAGGGGTTAGTGGTCACTGGTTAAGAAAGACAAGGTCTAGTGGCCACTGGCAAAGAAAGAGAAGGGTAAGTGGTCATTGATAAAGAAAGGAAGGGGTTAGGCTTGCAAGGAGAAGCGGTGTGCACAGGTTGAAGAGAGGACCATTGCATTGACTTTTTATATATTTTAATTAAATAAAGAGCACACAGTATATAAATGTATACATTAAAATGATAAATGTACTTCAAATTTACCATTATAAAATATATCATTAGTAACACAGTAAGTTATTTGTTCTGTAACCAATACATGCCTTCACAATGTTTTTAGGAATGGGTGTTGTTTATTTATTTTTAGTGGATATACAGGCTTAACCCAATTACATTGGAATTTTAAATTACAAATAATAATTGAAATATTAAAAAAAATTAAATATTCAATACTACCTTAAATTAATTGACGAGTACTTTCCATCGTTGCCGGTCTCAGAAGAAATTTTCTTTTTATACTGATAATGTGATATGAAATATGTCAATATCTGAAGTAGTCCTCAACAGAGTTAAGGCCCTTCCAATAAACACAGCTGCTAGGAGACACGTTCTTACGGAAGTGGTTGAGAACAGTTCCTGCCGGTGCAGTCAAATGTAATGGTTAGGAATATTTAACTCTAATTTTTCTAGTAATGCTGGACAACTCATAACTCTTTGAACAAGCCTGACTACGTGTATCCGACATTTCAGCTATATTAAATTAAAAAAGAGATCTTTAATATAATAGAAGCACCCTTAAATTAACGTCATTGAATAAATATCATCGTAGAAATCAAATCGTTGATACCGTATTGGACCGACTATAGAGTGACTCATTAATTTGTAATCTGTTTTTTTTTTTTTAAATTGTACTGAACTATTTTTTTATCAATTGATTCAAAATGTCATTTTTAAAGAACCTCAGAATGCTTTTCTTGTAGAATGTGCATTCTTGTCTTGTTTCTTCGATGTCTAATATTGTTTTCAGTAATACCAAATATTCTGGCGGCCGCAAAGTTATTGTAGCTTACGCAGTAAGCACTATCATAATTTTGAATTTGGAATCGTAGGTCTTGTGAGTTCCTTGATTGATTTGATTTTTCGAGCTCCTCACGTTTCAAAATGCTAACTCATATTTTCGAGGATGTAAGAAGATGAAAATAGCACAAAAATAAGATAAAAACAACTGCCAGAAACTAGCAGCCCACCGGCAGTTAGAAACAATAATTTCTGTTTAATAAGCTCATTAAAAATATTGTGAGAGATAAATAGAAATATAGCGGCTCGGTCATAGAGTGCATTTATTCTTTATTTGTTTGAAACTTGAATATAATAAGACCCTATAATGTGTGGATTTTTTAAAATAAAAATACAGTATTAATACAGTATTACAATATAAAAATGTGTGAATAACATGTGTATTCTACATGATAAGCTGTTGAAATTTCAGAGGTGTGTTAATTCATAGTCGAGTATCAAATGATATTGGATTGTATTACACTTTTGTTATATTCAGTACAATTTGGCGGGCTTATTATCATTTGGTATTCTATTTCAACCAACCAGATGATAATAATTTTGAAACAAAAGATGTTTGTTTGGAAAAAAATGCTAAACAATAAATCAGCCAGATGTATTTAAGAAAGTGTTAAAATAAATTAAAGCATATAACCAAACCATATTGGTCTGTGTTGACCCGAACCGTTTGTAAAATAAAACTTCAATAGATTCAATATAAATATTATTTATTTTAATTTAAAACATTATAAATAGTTGTTAATCCCAAATAGACTGATGATAACATGGTTGATCAAAAAGCAGTTTCCTCGGTTGCGGTTGCTCTGGAATATCATGGTTGTGGAGCAACTTGAAGACTCCAGTTCCAATAGCTGCAGGGATGCCCATTATTATAGATTCAGACACACCTTCTATAGCGTCAGCTTGACCGTAGTAGGCAGCATCGAAGAGATGGTCAGCGGTTTTCTCAAACTGAAATCAAAGAAAAGTTGATTAAATTTTGTCCAAAAAAAATGATGCAGGTAATGAAACATGGGTGTAAAGAATCTTGGAATTTGGAACTGTAAACCTATAGAGTAAGGATGGTGAACCTGTGATACGCATATCACTTTGGTGATACTGTTTTGTTTGAAAAATGTATTTAAGTTGAGTTTTTTTTTGCTCAATTCACTGAGTCAACAATAAATCATTCAACTAAATGAACTAGTTTATTTTATTGAACAACCTAAAAAAGATCTGATGGTTGTTCAGTAAAAATAACTGATTCATTTAGATGATTGCCTTATTGTTTGCTCAGTGAATTGAGCAAAAAAAACTCAACATAAATATATTTTTCAAACGAAATTCCAACTTTACTCGCGTGTCACCAAACATCGGTCATTGGTCATACTGGTCTAAATAGAGTTGAGTCAAATGACTCCTAACTTTTACATCTGGATTTATTGGCTGATTTGTATATGTATTTACTTATGTTGATAAGATAATTTTTTACTTAATCTAATGGTTAGGGGAGGGATTCTTGAGTAGGATCATCACCAATACACTATCACTCTAACCTCCGCATTTGCACATTTTTTTATTTTAGCTATATCATTTTCTTTTTTTATGGTCTAAAAAAATCATATTTTATTTGGCCCATTTTACTATTTAAATTCTTATTGTGGCACTTTATGCAAAATATTTGTCCAGTCCTGATGTAAAGTATACTAAACAAGCCATTTATTAATTATTATTACCAATTTTTGCTATATTTTAATGGTGGTTATACAAGAGATATAACAAATGATCTTACCGAAGCAAGATTTAATACAGATTCTTTCATCCTGGCCAGACCATATCTGGTGATGCCCAACACCTCTCCCCGGGCAGTCATCTGCCCTGCCAGAAGCATCATGTGGCGATAGTCCACTGACATTCCATGTCCCTCCATCACTTCTTTTATTTCATGCATGATGGTTGTCTTCGCTGCTTCCACACCCAATGTTTGGTACACCTGCAGATATACAATTTCAGGATTAAGTTAAAAATGACACAACTATATTTTATTTACCTAATTAAAGGATATTTGACCATTGAACGGACTGAATACTGAGAAGTTACTTCAAGTAGCACAAGATTGAGAGATTCCAGGAGTTAATCAACGCGGTGTCATAGACGCCTGAATTGGGCGTGACAAGAGAAGAAGAATTAATAAAAACAACACAGTTTACTATTTAGTCTAATTTGGAATTTATCAAAGCTATTTTCAGCACATTATTCACCTTCCGCCCTGTTATTATTTTTGTGTTTATTTGGAACAATCTGCATATCACATTTCCTGGTACTGCGATGACAATCAAGTCAATAATTTTAAATAAGGGATCTCCATTAAGCCATGTCAGCCTTTCATCACTCAGTCCTTTGATATGTCTACTAAAACCACATCCGAGTATTTTTTATCATCCTACTTAATACACCCGTCTTTAGTTCTTATTCATCTTTTATAATTTCATTATGTATTCAATCATATCGATCGTCCAGTTCATTACTCAGACAACTCTAAATAACCTGTTTTGAGATAATGAGAAAAGCAATATTACAATTGTCACCATAAATCAAATACTATTAATTTTTGCCTGAGTTTTATATATTTTATCAATAGATTTTATTAACATCTATTGATAAAATATATAAAACTCGGGCAAAAATGAATAATATTTGATTTATGGTGCCGATTATAATATTACTTTTCTCATTATCTCAAAACAGGTTATTTGGAGTTGTATGAGTAATGAACTGGACGATCAATATAATGTCACACCACAGAGCACACATTACATTATGTATTCTATCATATAATGTCACACCACAGAGCATACATTTCATTATGTATTCTATCATATCATGTCACACCACAGAGCACACATTTCAAGAGCATTAATTTAATTTCTTTATATATCAACGTTTCACCCCCATACATCAAAGTGATATACATTGGTGATAAATTAAATGTGTTTTCCAAAATTTTTATTAATTTCAATTTATTTAACACTTTCATACAAACACATCTGGCGGATTTATTGCTTTAAAGCATTGTTTTCCAACCTATTTAACTTTGCTTTTAACATTTTGCGTTTTTGTAACTGTGTTGATCCAGCACATTGGAGATGAAGTCGTTTTTATGAAAATCACCAAGATTTTCTATTTTTCATATTTATTTATTATTGATAGGCAGCGTATATGCTGTAAATATTGATATAAACTGGCATATATTTATAAAAACAAATAATCAAAAGAATAAGCAAAGGAAACAAAACAGCGCTTCTGGATTTCTGAGTAAGAACTTGTTCAGACAGTTTTAAAACTGGTTCAATATCACAGCTCTCATTACACTATTGGGCACTACAGTTTTTTCCAAGATTCCACAACTCGGTTAGCAAAATAATGTTTCCTCAGATTATAGTGGAATTTAATTTTGGAAAGTTAAAAACTAATGTCCTTTTAAATGTGTGTTTTGCTTAAAATAATATTTTTAGCATAGTTCTGAGCAACATAATGACTGATCAAGACCGTATAATACTCGATCAAGTCTTCATAATTTATTCTTTATTGCAGATGAAGCAATAAACACAGTCTATCTTCATAAGTCAGATTACTCTGACATTTTGGAATTTTGGTTGCTCTTCTTTGAACCAATGACATAATGACTGATCAAGATCGTATAATACTCGATCAAGTCTCCATAATTCATTCTTTATTGCAGATGAAGCAATAAACACAGTCTATCTTCATAAGTCAGATTACTCTGACATTTTGGAATTTTTGTTGCTCGTCTTTGAACCAATGACATAATGACTGATAAAGCAACATAATGACTGATCAAGATCGTATAATACTCGATCAAGTCTTCATAATTTATTCTTTATTGCAGATGAAGCAATAAACACAGTCTATCTTCATAAGTCAGATTACTCTGACATTTTGGAATTTTTGTTGCTCGTCTTTGAACCAATGACATAATGACTGATAAAGCAACATAATGACTGATCAAGATCGTATAGTACTCTATCAAGTAAAGCTACTTGAATAAACGCAGTCTATCTTCGTAAGTCAGATTAGTCTGACGTCATGGAAATTTTGTTGCTCATCTTTGAACCCTTTCAAGAAATTCAATGTCCTTTATAAAATAAGGATTCATAACCAAATTCTAACATAAGTCTTATAGGCTATCAAAAACGACATTTACTTGATGAAATATGAAATGCTAAGTTTGAGTTGAACTCAAAGGGAATTGAAATATAAAGGTAAAAAACTGACCTCCCAAATATTGTTGGAAGTGGTTTTGTTTCCATTGACACCATAAGTGGCCATCACTTCCCTCAGTCCGTCTCCTTCAACACAAAGCTTGTATCTGAAAATACAATATATTGAAATTGAAATTAGATTATTCATCATCAATATCACCTTATACTCGTGCAATGTATAGGTCAAAATATCTGCCAAGATGATAGTCCACAACAGTGTTTTACTACCAACATTTATGTATGGGAATGAAACGTGGATGTGGAACAAGACTGAAAAAAATACAATAAATGCGTACACTAAGAATACAGGTGACAATGAATGACAGAACAGGGAATGAAGGGATTAGGGATGAGTGTGAACTTAAGGCTGATGTGTTGAGCAAGATGAAGAAGACCACTCTGAGATGGTTTGGGCACATCAAATGAATAAATGAAGAAACACTACCAAAAAAATATTCAGTGCAAATGTGAATGGAAAGCGTGGTAGAGGAAGACCAAGGAAAGTATGGATGGATCAAGTATATCAAAGAAGGTAATTTAAAGCCTAAGAAATTGTAGGAGTTGTATGAGAAGTTGTATGGATAAAGAGATGAAAGATGTGTGTCACGATTGGAAAGTCTGGCGCTCTTTCCTCTCTGCATATTCTAACATGGAGATGGTTTAATGGTATATATTGTGTACAAATAAATTTTCTGTTTTAAAAATTTTTATAAATTAAGCTTTAAAAATCACCAGGCTTTCGTGTGTGATATACCGCAACAAGTTATTATGCAGGCCATAACTCATGTTTTCGTATGTGTGAACTTAGCACCTGCTCATAATAAAATTTTTGTAATTTATTTTTAACAAACACTGTTTATTCCACTTTTTTATGACGGTATAACCCTACCGGTTTCAAGGCTTTCACCTCATCTTCAGGGGAGTACAAACAAGACTAAATGCTGTTCGAATTGGCACCGACATAGACACTTCAATGGTTGGAGGCGGGAGGGGTGAGGGGAAGGCTAGGTATAATTTCGGCCAGGAGCGGGGAGATTTTGGGGAAATAACTATTCAACAGATGCTCCGATCGGTATACTGACTTAGAAATTTCTAGGGCCTCTAATCTGTCCAATTTATTTCCATTGCCGCTAATATGTAAGAATTTGGAATCATCGATAGAAAAAGTATGATTCTCACGGTGACAATGATTAGCCTTTCAGAATAAATTAGAGGATTTGTTAAGGCAGATTGGTGTTCACGAAATCTCTTTTCATCTCCCCGCTCCTGGCCGAAATTATACCTAGCCTTCCCCTCACCCCTCCCGCCTCCAACCGTTGAAGTGTCTATGTCGGTGCCAATTCGAACAGCATTTAGTCTTGTTTGTACTCCCCTGAAGATGAGGTGAAAGCCTTGAAACCGGTAGGGTTATACCGTCATAAAAAAGTGGAATAAACAGTGTTTGTTAAAAATAAATTACAATGTCTTTAAACCTCCACAACGTTAATGCCTTAACTATAAACAACATATAAAATTTTTGTATTAATGTTAGAATACACTCGTGAAATTTGGACATGGCAAAAAAGTTATAAAAGAAAGAGAGATAAAAGTGGATACAAAGGCTGTTTTTCATACCCAAGGAACATGGTATGTATGTAATAATAATGGAACTTTCTCGTTACCTAACGGGTGTCTTGGTATCGTCACACGCAATGACAGCCCTGGAGACCTGGCTGAGGCCCTTGATGACCACCTTGGGCACCTGCTGTGCCAGCTGTTGCAGTGCAAAGTTGAGTGCATGCCCATGCTTGTTGATGTCCGGTGAGATGGTGATGAGGGCCTCCCCCACCACACTCACCTGGTTGGGTTTCAGCTTCAGCTTTGATGTACATAAACTGAAAAATAAATCTCATTATTAATCAATATTTTCACTTAAATATTAAAAGCTGAAATTTTACTTATTGATACATTATTACTAGTGGAAGTAGATGTTCAGTGAAGGTAAATTATAAGTAGTGAAGGTGTACATTGAACATTCTAAAATATGGACATCCATTCGCAGATGAGGTCTTGTACTTTGAAATGCAAGACTCTGAAGCCTCAATGCAAGAACAATGGCACTTTAGGCACATTAAAATTTTATATTAGGTGTACAAATAAGTTTCCGCCGTTTTTTATAAAAAAATGGGCATTTATTGTGAAAGAACGGAACCTCATGTTTTATTCGAAGTAGTACCCATCGCTTGCCACTACTTTTCCCCATCTTTCTGTCAGCATACGAATACCGCGTCAGTCATCATCATCATCTTTTGAGGCTATCCACGAATCGACTCAATTTTTGGTATCTTCATATGATGTGAAGTGCTGCTCAGACAGGCCATGCGTCATCGATCAAAACAAGTGGTAATCAGAAGGAGCAATGTCTGGTGAATACAGCGGGTGGGGTAAAACTTCTCAATTGAGTGTTTCCAAATAGGTTTTGACCGGTGCCGCAACATGTGGACTAGCATTATCATGCAGGAGAATAATTTTGTCGTGTCTGGCGTAGTAGTGGGCGCGCTTTTCCTCGAGTGCTCGACTCAATCTCATCAATTATGTTCGGTAGACAGCCCCAGCAATGGTTTCATTCGGTTTGAGCAACTCATAATACACGACACCAAGCTGATCACACCAAATACACAACAAGAGTTTTTTTCCATGAATATTTGGCTTAGCCGTAGATGTTGAAGCATGACCAGGGGATCCCCATGATTTCTTCCTTTTTGGATTATCATAATGGATGCATTTTTCATCACCAGTGACTATATGGTGCAGAAAACCCTTTCGTTTATGCCTGGCAAGCAGCATTTCACATGTGGAAAATTGGCATTCAAAGTTTCTCCGTGTCAGTTCATATGAATCCCAATTTCTTTGTTTTTGAATCATTCCCAATGATTTCAACCCATGTGAAATTGCTTGTTGAGTCACTCCTAATGTAAGTGCAAGTTCTTCTTGCGTTTGGCACGAATCTTGATCCAATAATACTTCTAATTCCGCGTCTTCGTACACTTTCGGCCTTCCGCTACGTTCTTTGTCTTCGATGTCAAATTCACCGTTCTTAAACTTTTGAAACCACTCACGACAACTTCTCTCACTTAAGGCAGCCTCACCATATGCTTCTAAATCAAAAGTTCCCGCAAATGACGCTTATTCGGCTCAAAACTTGACATTTTCGAACACAAAAAAATGTTATACTGATAAAAATTCACTAATATTTCAAGGTCATGTTGTTGACAGATGTCCAACCTTACGATAATGACATTTTACATCTGACAATTTTAACCATAACTTACTGGTGGCGCCAACTTTTGTCAAACGGCGGTGACTTATTTGTACACCCAATAACTATTTGATTTGCTGTAATAAATAAAAATTTATGGATATAGAAGAAGCGAATGATGTATATTGAGTCTAGCGCTGTCCTCTCTGCCTATCTCGACAGGAAAATGGCTTGATGGAATGTATGTTGATTAAAAGGTTTTTTATAGTTTAATTTTAGATTTACTTTCCCCGACTCCAGTTAGTAAAGGTTAACAAACACTAAAGAGGATATACAATCACGCATTAAATATAGATTAATTATTTTTGAAAAAAAAAAACAATGTCTTCCACTTTCACTGATTACATAGTCAAGCCAATACGGAACTTTATTGAAGGTGTACATTCAATAGTAATAATTTACATTCACTATACAATCCTCATCTACTGTGATACATACATACACCATCACATAAATTTTCCTATTGGGGTTGGCAAAGAGAGAATGCTAGACTTTTCTATATTTTGTGCACCTTTCCCTTTTTCAACATCACATACAACCAAGTTGTTATTAAGATGCCTGTCTTCCAGCCTGAAGGTTCCAGACTTGACTACCGCTGGTATCTGTCTTTTGGTCTCTTTATTCTTTCTGATTGGGTAGAAGAGATTATCACAAAGCAATGAAGCATGCCAGATTGTACTTAATATTAAAAACTGTAACACAATACAGTATAAACTTCTTTGGTCTGTGTAACTCTTTGCCTTTTCTTTTAAAAATTTCATTCACTCGGTCCAACCATAGCTTTCTCAGTCTTCCTCTCGTACGACTTCCTCAAACCGACTTCGGAGTGTTATTTTTCATTCTTATTTAATCAGTACATAATTCACATTCATCATCGTGCAATGCTTATATACGCTAATATTTTCAAAAAAATCCTAAGAATATTAGATATTTCTTAAAATTTACAAATGTTCAATAAATAATGTATTACTTACGAGTATCTGATAGTTTCAGCATTTACTTCTAAGCTCAATAGCTTAATTCTCTCTGAATTGAGACGAATCAGCAGGAAACAATCATCTCGTAGATAGACTTCTTCAATATAAGTCGTGATCTAAAAATAAACAAATGACTGTTGACACGTACTTGGAAATAAAAACATAGTTAATAAGAATGACTTATATTTCTAAGTTACATTTAGTTTCTTTTAAAACTCTTAGTTTGGACATAAAGATACCTCAAAGTTTTTTAAAAATCACTGTTGCTCAACGAAACCTTTGTTTTCTTCCGTATCTGACCAGCTAAATGTAAAAGTAACACTTCCGCAATATGTTGAGAATACTCTTCATCCTGATCTGATTCAAAATGGATTGCGGGCAGACACTTACATGAACTACGTACTTACAGATTTCAAATTCATCAAATAACCTAGAAATTGTAATTATTATTTTTCTTAAATTGTTGAAACAACTTAATATAAAGCATTTAGCACAATTCAAAATTTCTTTTAATCTTCAAAAATATTTCTTCAACATTTGTATTAAACACACAAATTATATCTTAAAAACTAAAAACTTTTCGACATTCTTAAATAAGATTTTTTTTTATAAATGTCAAAAACACGTGCATAAAGATCAATGACTCCGAAAACTTAAATAATGCGGGAATTGATTTTATAAAGACAAAAATTTCAATGAGCACATGAAAATGAATCAGGTCTAAATACAATTGACACATTCAATTGGTTCTAAGTAGAATTGTGTTACATGAAAAACTTGTAAAGTGAATCGATTTTAATCTAATCTGGGTGAGATTGGGATTGGTTTCAAACGAAAAAAAAAAGTAGCCTCAGAATAATAAAAAAGTCATCATTAATTTTATTTTCTATTAGAAGACCTGCATAGCGTATTCCTTTCAATTGGGTAATGAATCAACTAGGTCTGGCGGATTTGACTCATAATTTTCCTGCTGTCTTAAAGGGTCTGGAGCAGTAGGTAGATGGTTTTTAGTGTTTTTTTCAAGTCAATGAGACTACATAATGGACACTCCTTGTGAATCATTTATGCTGCGCATTCTACTTCATGGCTGGTGTACAGCAAAATCATGTATAACGAGGGATAACTTAAATATATATATTGTGAAGGAAATTTAAAATGCCATCAAATCAGACTGTATTATGTTTATTCGGTTTCTCCTACTTCTCACATTTCTTTCATAATTTTGTTCACTTGGCAACAATACTTTTCTCAGCCCTCTTCTACCATGACTCCATATATGTATGATAGAATTAATAATTAAGTTGTTCTACACAGCAATTAACATTTATTTGTGTAACAATTGTTTGGTTGGTTTATAGATATAGCCATTTGGCTCGACACATAACAATGAAAAAAACTAACAAATTGTGAGCATTAGGAGGAATAAATAAAAGAAATAAAAGAATAATATTTAGAATGATCCTCACCTCGCCCAGTGTAGTTTTTTCTATTCTACCCTTGACTTTCCTAGCAAACTCCTGGTCATAAGAGTCCATGAGTTCGGCAGTAATGATGGGTGTGGAGATATTCTTACTGGCATTGATAATTTCCTTTATACGCGGCACTCCCTGTGTGATATTCATTGAGGCTACTCCGGCAAAATGGAAAGTCTTTAGGGTCATTTGAGTACCAGGTTCTCCAATGCTCTAAAAATCATGAATAATATGTTTTATTTATTAGTTTACAGTCAACTCGAATGGAAGAAGGATGAGTTTTTGAATAGTATGGGAAGAAAAAAGGCATGCTGTAGTGATGCTTGCTAATGATATGAAGAGATGGATTCGAATCGGTTTTAGATAAGTATAGTGATAAGAAGACAGATGATAATGGTGATAGACTGCTGGAAATCTGTGAGCATCATATGGTTGTGGCCAATAAGATGTCATTCGAGAAAAATAATAATAAAACAATAGGTATTAGGTGTGACATATTACAAGATGATGTGAAAGCTAATGAGTTGACAATAATGATCAAATCAAAAATAGATTGCATGAACAGAAATATAAGTACAGAAGCATGTCAATTATCCACGAGTTGGATTAACCGTGGTCCTCTAGTACAATTTTTTTTTTAATTTTTAATGTGAAAATTAAAAAGCAAGGACTGTTACAAAATCTATGGTTTACTTTGCGCCAATTGACTAACGCTAGTAAGTTGGCGTGTTTCCTCACATCCACACGAACACGAAAATGTGTGGATTCGGGGCTTCTCAATGTAATTGTCGCCGTATGATATAGGAATTTAGCTATTGTATCTGTCAAACATTACGAAAATTTGTTCGTGTACTTATCTTGCATAACACAATTTATCTAGTATACTCGTATATTTCAACTCTTAAAATGTTGAACTCAATAAAAAGTTAAATTGGATTGACCATGTTTTTCAATTATCAGTGCTCTACTGTACATAGGAAGAATGGATGTCTAAAAAATATTTTTTGCTGATCTAAATTGCAAGAATCCAAGAAAAAAAATGTAGGAGACATAATCTTCAAATCTCTCGATTTACTTTATTGACATTGGCTCTTAAACTTAGACTAAGGAGATGTCCAGCAGTAAGTATACCTGAGCTGCTAGAGCACCAACAGCAGTTCCTGGCTCGATGATGCTCCTCATATACTTGTTCTTGCATGTGGTGAGGAAAACCACCACCTGGGAGACGGTAAGCCTCTCCAGCTCCATAGCAATGGGACCACATGAGCGATACTTAGAGCGGAGGGAGTTCACCTTGGAAGCGACACCTCGAAGGAAATTGCTGCAAATTCACATTATTTATTTATTTAACACTTTTATGCTAATACATCTGGCGGATTTATTGTTTTAAAATAATTTCTTCCAATCAACCAGCTTTTGTTTCATAATTATTATTGGTATTCATGAAAGTCTTTACTTTAATGTAGTGTAAGAAAACAATATTTGAGAAAAACTAACATAAATTGAAATAAAAGATTAATCTCAAGGAAAGTAGTGATTACCTTGGAAACTGGGAGCTAAGTAAAAATAATATTTTAAGATAAATAATGCTTCTTTAGTTTATTCTTAAATATCAATAAGGATGTAGCATGTCTAAATATTAGCGAATGTATACCTTCACTATAGTAACCAGTGAATATGTACGCCAGTATTAAATAATCACATTCACTATTGTAAGTGTATTTATAATGTAAATGCAAGAAAAATAGCATGTATTGCATGTCAAAATGTCACGACTCTTTGACTTGTTGAAATAAATAAAAACGTTAATTAAAAGGTTTTCTTTTCGTTTTATTTTGAATTTACTTTCACTAACCACAACCAGTAAAGGTAAACAAAAAAAGTAGAAGGTATACAATCGCTAGTGAATATGGATTTATTATTTTTAAACAAACAATTCCTTCCAAAATAACAGATTACTTTAGTGAAGGTGTGCATTCACTTTTAATAGTTAACATTAACTTTAATCAATAACTGACAATATACTTCCACTCTGACATATATGTTATACACATATAAAAAAAAACAAGATACTTACAGAAGTTCAAGTCTAAATTCAGGACTGCATGATTTGAAGTCCTCCATTTCTAGAGTCTCTTCTGCAGCTGCTATAATGGCATCTCCATTAAGAGATTCTTCCTCCCTGTAAGTCATGACAAACTTAAACAATTAGTTTTGGGTGCATACAAATTTGCATGATGCAAAGAGAATACAGCGTCTATCTTTTTCAGGTAGTCTGTAAGAGGTGAATGAGAATGAGCCATTCTCCCCAGATCTAGGGTACATTGGATTTATCCTCCAATGCCCTTAAAATAAACTACACAACATCCAAAATCATGGTCAAATAAATTCTGGGAATTTTGTCAGGCCAAGACTTGAAAGAAATTAAGTGCCAGGCTATGAACTAACCTGGATAGAGACGTTTTTTGGCATCTCTATGTTCTTGTTGAAATGTATAGGGTGATAATAAAATGTATAGGGAGTTTCTGGAGACAGCACGACTTGTAATGAGAGGCTTGAGAATGAATATATCAAAAACAAAATTTAAGATTGTACCTAAAAGGAGATTACAAACAAGGGTACCTCTCAATAAAAATAATAGTTGAGAGAGTTTAATATAAATAGCCAGGATGCTAGTTTAGTGATCAATGAGACCAGCCTGAAGAGATCAATGTAAGAGTGGAGATGGCATGAAGATGCTTCTATAAAATGCAGGATCTCCTCTGTAAAAAGGATTTAAATCTTGACTTACTCATACATATACGAATTTTGCGTTGCAACATATTTTCCATATTTCCTTTAGAGTTGAAGCATGGACATTTAAGTAGGCCACCACAAAGAAACTAGAAGCTTTTAAAATGTAGTGCTATCGAAGAATGCTGAGAGTCATATAGGTTGACATAATGATGATAAACGGACAAATAAAGATACAGAAGTATTATTCACCATCAAAAGGAGAAAGAGTATTTTGGACATATACTGCGAGAAGAAAAATAAGACAACCTTCAACTGATATTGCTGGGGAAAATCCAAGGCAGAAGAAGACACATCTCTTGGATGAAGAACTTATGAGAGTTGTTTGATTGTGGGACCATATAATGATCGCCAACCTCTGAAGAGGAGAGGAACTTGAAAGAAAATGAAAAATTCATTCAAATGTGTAAATATCACTGAATAAAATAACAAACCTTGATGGGCACTTTGCTCTAATATCGCCGAGCACTCGATTCAGGTCCACAGGCCTATCTTTGGCCTCCATGTACGTAGGGTCTAGGCCATCACTGCCATACTTGAACTCTACCACCTCACCAACAGCATTTCTGACTGTCATGTCGTAATGTAGTACTAAGTCTTCCAAAGACTAAAAACAATCAATATAAATTAGTTGAGTACAACAACAAAATATTATTCTAGATTGGTTCTATCACATAAAAATACTCTCCAAAAGGATCTTTTCTGTAATAAAAAAGCAATATATTTTTTACCTATTTCACTAGATTTTTTTTTATATATATTTTTTAACCTGGCGAGTTTATTGCCATGTGGCAATAGAGTTATGAGGAAGAAACAGATATTAATTAATCACAAAAATATAATAAATTAATTGATAATTAATTTGTACATGTATCTCATCTAAATAAACTAAAAATACGTAAAGCTTATTTATATTTTTCATTAGAAAGGGAATGTTTAATTTAATATTGCATTGTTGAAGACCTGCATAATATTTAAGTTTGTTAGAAATTTTAAGTTCAATAATTCTTGTTTTTAAATTCAGATTTGTTCTTTTTTTTGTTTCATTCATTAATCCTATTTTGATATTTTTATCTCTCTTTTTGTTATATTTAATATGAAAAAATATATATAAATAATTGTAACAAACAATAGGCGAAATTTGTTTTTGTTTATTTATATTTAGATGTGTTTCTTTATATGTGTACATGTATGTTCCTTAACATGTTTAATGCTAAGGACATGCCTCGCATGTCCATACCCCTCTTCACCTTCCTTCCAGCTTCTAGGCCATGGAAGTTGTTCATAAAAAAAAATAATAAAAAACCATAAACCTTACCTTGACAAGTCTCCTTTGTAGATAGCCAGTTTCGGCAGTTTTGACAGCAGTGTCAACCAAACCCTCTCGCCCTCCCATGGTGTGGAAAAAGAACTCTGTCGGAGTGAGCCCAGAATAGAAACTGTTTTCTACAAATCCACGAGCTGCTGGAATCTTAGCTGAAAATTCAAATTCATATTGAATTTAAGATATAAAGTAGGCAATGAGGTTATATTTTAACTTGTCAAATTTATTAGAAAGATTATTCTTCACATTTAAACTTATTTATATTTAACATCAAACTTGTTAAAAAGATTATTCATATTTAAACTTATTTATATTTAACATCAAACTTATTAAAAGGATTATTCATATTTGACATCAAATTTATTAAAAAATTATTCATATTTAACATCTAATTTACTAATAAGATTATTCACATTTAACATAGGAAATATGGCTACGTGTTACTAATTTTGAAACATGCTTCTAGGGCTTAAAATCAGAAAGTGAAAGAACCATCACATTCTGAAGGTTTGACATTATTTTGCATGCTTAACAATCCCAATTCTCCTTCATATCTTCGCATCTCAATCTAAGCCAACTATTGTCCTTCAAGCTTTGTTGAAGAGGTGTTTTGGAAGGTGTGACTCCTCCATTCAATAGATGTGTTCCATTGATCTTTCAACTCTTATACATTTGGAGATATTGGATTCTCTGCAGAAAATTATTACAGTTAATAGTTGTAGCTTTTTCTTCTTAAACTTTCTATAGACTCAAGAGTCTGTTACTGCAGGATTGTCCTCCTGTGATGCTGAGCTCCAGCTATCTCTCCATCGTTTCAGGGGTCTCCCTGGTGGATGCCGTCCATCTGGCACCCTTGTGGAATTCATTCTCTGTACAAGTTGGTACCAGTATCTTCGACGCTGTCGTCCCCATCTGACCACATCTTGGACCTCACAGACCTCTCGGATTGTGGTGTTCCTTACACGATCACACAAATTCTTCCCAGCAATAGCACGTAGAGTTCTCATTTCCGTTGTCCTTAGCATATCTTTTGTCCTGACAGTGTCCGCCCTCGCTTCGATGCCATATGTAAGGACAGGTCGCACACAGGTCTTATAAATGCGTATCTTGCTATCCATTCTCATATCCTTATTCCTCCATATGACATCTCTCAGGCAGCCCGCCAAAACTGCAGCTTTATCTACCTGAGGCCTTACTTCTCTGGGGAGGTCATGAGAGCTGAGCAGTTCACTGCCAAGATATCTGAACTGAGTTGCTTGTTCAATTGGCTCGTCACGTACTGAAATTCTGCACTCTAGTGGGTCTTTGGAGAATGTCATACACTTGGTTTTTGCTACGGAGATAATCATATTGTACTTTGAGCACGATTCATCGAACTTTGTGAGCATTCTCTGTAAGTCATTTTTATTTTCAGCTATGAGTGTAACGTCGTCAGCATAACAGAGAATTCCCACCGCTTCCTTACCAAGAGTGTACCCCAACTTGAGAGATGCAACCTCTGCAATGATATTATCCATTATGCAGTTAAAGAGAAATGGGCTTAGGCTATCGCCTTGTCTGATTCTTAAAGAGAAATGGTTGTAGCATCTATACTAAATTTTGCTCCAATATATCTACAACTCCAAAAGTTTTCTTTGAACCTTGCTTTTAAAAGTATCAAAATTTATTTTTATCTTTTTTCATAGTTACATAAGTCTTTATTGTTATCTTTATTAATAATCCTGTTTTCATAGTTACATAAGTCTTTATTGTTATCTTTATTATTAATCCTGTTTTCATAGTTACATAAGTCTTTATTGTTATCTTAATTATTAATCCTGTTTTCATAGTTACATAAGTCTTTATTGTTATCTTTATTATTAACACTTCCCTTACTGTGCTAAAAAATTACACCAGTTACGGTGTTGGACACTGAGGGTACACTAAAAATGTATGTTTTAAATTAAAATTATGCAAAATCTATTAGTTTTTTTTTTTAATTAGCTATAAACATCATTTTATTGTGTAATAAAATGTCGAATAATATAAAATAAGTGTAAGAAATGATAAAATAATAGTTGAAACAGAGAAGTGACATTTCTATACGAATATAATTTTCCCACTGCGTCGTTCGGTCTGCGCAACGTTCAGAATGCGCATGACTGAAAAGAGGTCTCCAACCTTTTAACACTTCCCTTACTATGCTAAAAAATTATGCCAGTAACGGCGTTGGACACTGAGGGTACACTAAACATGTATGTTTCAAATTAAAATTATGCAAAATCTGCTAGGTTATTTTTTGTTATTAGCTATAAACATCATTTTATTATGTAATAAAATGTCGAATAATATAAAATAAAGGTAAGAAATGATAAAATAAGAGCTAAAACAGAAAGGCATTTCTATAAGAATATTATTTTTACGCTGCGTCGTTCGGTCTGCGCAACATTCAGAATGCGCATGCGTGATAAGAGATTTCCAGCCTTTTAATTTTTTTTCATAAAATTATACAATAAAATGTAGCGTGTATTTTTTTGGCAATAAAACCATAATTCGAATAAAGACAATAAATAACATATAAACAAAATATAAAATGAATATATAAATTCAAAAATCAAGGTTTTAGGGCGAGAAATTTATATAGTATAAACAAACACGAAATTCAAAATTATATATAAACAAACACGAAATTCAAATCAATAAAATATATGCAATTTGGAAAATATAAACACTACAGAAAATTTGAAAATAGGACAAACATATCATATAATCAAAGTTTAATCCTGTGGAGAAAGTTATCGCAATTGGGGCATGAAACCACTTTTTTTTTACTATATTCTACGTACTAAACACGCAGGTGTTTGACAAATATTGCAGAAAAGCCTGGTTTTTTTTCTCGAATGTTTTTAATAAAACCCACAACTTCCTCTTTTGAGGACCTCACGGGGTGCCAACAGGGTATTATTTACTAATGTTTCGGATATTGACTCGCCACAATATGTTAAAACTGTATTAAAAGCATCTTGTTGTTGCTATTTTTCCTTTTTAAGATATTGGGCATTGCCAATTCCAAACTTAACTCTCTTGTGAAATGTTTTCGGTGGTATTAATTATTTTGTTTCCACTCTGGATATTTGTCTATCCATAAGAGGTATGCATTCAATGCAGCCATATCTATAATTTCCATAAAAAGACGGAAAGGCCATCTTCTCGTTGACCTTGAGCAAGAGTACTCTCAAGTAATTTGGTCTCCCGTATCTACTCCAATTTTCGTATTATTATAATGATGTATAATTACAATAGTGGCTTTTGTTTTTCTGAATAATCAATTTCTGCATCATTGAATTGAGTGGATAATAATAATACTGCTTTATTTTTTGTGGTACACACGAAACAAGTATTTTATTTTCAGCTACTATGGATTGTTTTCTCTCTAGACGGTATAAATTCAAGTGAGATTACTCTTTTATTTTTTCGAAGCGTGCCAGTTAGAGTTAAACCTTTTAATAAAAGATTATCGGCTAATTTGATGGAGGTAATAAAAATACCTGTGGTTATCCTCCTGTTCGTGCCATACTGCGGTTGAACCATTTCTATAACTACTCAGTTACCTTGATTTATCTCTCTCTACGATTATTTATCATACCAGAATAAGCCTGTAAATTTGTTATGCGTCATATGCCGCCGCAGTCGGCAGCAACCCAGATTTTGATGCCATATTTACCAAGTTTAGACTTCATGTACACGCGAAATGAACAATTCTCTCTAAAGTTTGGCAAACGTTCATCTACAGTTATATTCGAAGATGGAGAATAATTGCTTTTGCACATATCCATAAACATTTTTGAAATCCACTTAATTGGTTCTAATTTATCTGAAAAAACCCTGATATCTCTCTTCTCGGGTTTCTTTATCATCAAAACGAATATGACTGTAAATATAAATGAATCTATCTCGAGACAGAGCTGTTGTGAAAAATGACTGGCAAAAGAGACTTTCACTTATCCACAATTCACTCAAAGATAGCTTTCGTGTTCGATTTCTGCCAGGTGCGAGCAATATTCCAATGAATTCATATAACTCGTCTTTTGATATTGGTTGGTTCTTTTCTGAATGAATTCGATTTAAATGACGATTTGTTTCTTAAACATCACTTTTACCACCTCTTCATTTACAAACAGACAACACATATCTTTTATGGAATGTACATTTATACTTGAATTTCTCAGTCCAGAATCTTCGATGAGAATATTTGATACCCGACCGATGCCTCGAAGATTGAGGTGGTACTCGTAATGAACTCCATTCGAATCCATGTTTTGATGTAAATAATATTTCTTCGTCTTCTTCACTCGTCTCCAAATCAGAATATACTTCATCCTGTACCTCGACAAAATCTTCTGATTCTGATATATTGCCTGTCGCCTTAAATTCCAAATCGCTATCATCGCCGTCGATATTTCCCGCCATCTCAATTATTATATTTTTGAAAATGAAATAATAAATAAAATGTACATTTATTATAAAAAGAGTAATGGTACAATATAACATACCAGATAAAAAATGATAATAGAAAAAACATACCAGATAAAAATAAAAAATAACAATCAGGATTATAAAACTGGTGACGATCCCCTGGAACGGGCGCTATACGAACTGTCAAAAAAGAATGAGTGTTTGACATTTCGTCAATTCGCGATTTAAAATCATTAATTTCTGTTGAATTAACTATGAATGTTTTGTTTCCTAATGACATCATTCAAATCATAGAGGTTTCGATGAGGAATACATAAAGTATGAAGACCCTGCAAGCAGTATATTTCGAGAAATTAAATAAAATATAAGTCATGATCACTCGCTATCCATCACCGTACGGCAAGTGTTAATCCTGTTATTGCATATTATTATTTGCTGATTTTTATTTCCTTGATGGAAAAATGTGCACGATCGAACAGTTTTGTGGGATGACGTACAGGAGAACAAGGATAGCCAAGAGTTATACAGCCATGGGAAGTAAATAAGGTTAAAAACTCTAGACTCGAGCATCTTCTGCAATTAAAATTGCACCAACTCTCATGAAGATTTTTAAAATTTTCTTTGGTTATAATATACAAGAATTTATATTATAGTATAAATTTATATCATTTGACTTACAGTGTCTTTCGAAATGCGGTAGAGATCTGTCCTCAAATCCATTTGGAACTCGTTTTCCATTCAAAGCTTGCTGGCCCACACAAGCTATCATCTGAGAAATGTTAATATTTGACCCTAAAAGAAAAATAATTGATATTTCATATTAATGCATTTCTATTATATTTTACGACCTCCGAAGACTGGTTGGTAAAATTATCGTTTTTCAACAGAGTGTTTAGATGGCTGAACTATGAGTTAGAGATGTGCTCTCCGGGAATAGTAATATATCTTGGTCATGCATTATTTACCATTTACAGTGTTACTAAGTAATATTAAAATAGCCCTATATATTATTTGCCAAATAAAAAGACTGCAGGAGATGAAATCTGCCGATTGTCTTGAAACTTAGATCTCCTTGCCATAGTAACTTTGAGTTTCATCTGTCAAGACTCTGTGCTTGTAAAATGCAACCTCTGCCTATCCCAACAGGGAAATGGCGTGATGGTATGTATGTATGTTTCTTATTTCAGAATATCATTCACTTGATCCAACCATATTTTCCTTCTCACACGCCTTCCATTCAAATTTGTATTATATATTTGTTTTGTTATTTTGTTCATTTATTCGTTCAACATGTTCAAACCATCTCAGCGTGCTTTTCTTCACCTTATTTAACACATCAGCCTTAAGTTCACACTCATACCTAATCCCTTCATTCTGTATTCTGTCATACATTGTCACCCCATGTATTCTTCTCAATGCACACATTTCTACAACATTTATTCAGCTCCTCTCAGTCTTTTTCTACATTTGCTTTTCACTTCCATATATCAAAGATGATACAAAATACCATTGTGCACTATCTATCTTCTTGGCAGATTTTGATACTGTCTGGTTCGAGTATAATATATTAGTGCCCCATTGATTTTGTTTCCTATCGCTACACGATAAGAAAATGCTACCCAAATAGCAGGATTCCTCAACTTTCTTCAATCTTTCATTGTACCTATATTACTTGACAACTCATTTTCAAAACATGGAGAACATTTAACCAATGTTTGTCAATACCTTTGGATCCACTTTGAGCCATAATAAGAGGTGCGTTGGTCGGATGCAGCTCTCTGAAGCAAGCCTTAGCGGCCAACTCTCGAATGCTAGACAACTCATTGAGCATAACGGCTTCCAGGGTCTCTTCGACAGAGCAACCCGGCTGACATTGTAGCGTTCCTCTCTCCATTTCCACAATGTACTCATCACACTTGGCATATCTGGAAGATTCAAAATCAAATATGTAATATTTTACTGTAAATTACTTTTACAATGTATTTTTCTATCAGCGTTCTATTAGAATTTTCAATTGTGTATTCTTAGCTCTTGAAAAACATTATTTGTCTCTTATTTCTACAATCAAAAGACCTTGTTAATAAGTAGAATATTTTGGTTGTTAAAAAGGGTGATTTGATAAATAATTGTAATATAAATAGTAAATAATGAAAGATTAAAACAAGTTAAGGAATTTTGCTATTTAGGGAGCATGTTTTCAAGAGATGGTTCTTACCATAGAGAGTAAGATAAGGACATTCATTAAAAGGCATGTTGCTACAGGTAACAAGGCCAATGTCAATGGCAATGACAAGATCAACATCAATTAGATGTCAGATCCTTTTTTCTATAAACATACGTATCACTTTCCTGTTGAAGGCAGAGAGAAGAAAGTCCAGATTTTCCTATCTCAACACACATCCTTCGCCTCTTCTACATCTATACATTTTTCATACTCCTACAATTTCTCTGACTTTTACATTTCTTTCAAAATAAAATTCGCTTGATACAACCATAATTTCTTTAATCTTCCTCTACCATGCCGTTGTTTTGTTAGTCTTTCGTCATTTTTTAAGAATACATGCTCCAACCATCTCAGAGTGCTCTTTATCATCTTACTCATCTTAAGTTTATATTCATCCCTAATCACTTCATTCCGTATTTTTCACCCCATGTATTCTTCTTAGTCCATCCATGCATTTTTACGGCTTTTTTCAGTGTTTTTCCATGTCAACATTTCACTACATTATATTATATTAAAATTGGTACTAAAATACTGTTTCGGACTATCTTCGCAGATTTTATATTGTTATAATCAATTATTATAAGGAAACAGTATATTATACAGATCGTTAAATGAAAAAAAACTATTTACCCATCCCTCAGTAGTTTGTTTTTCGCCTCAATCAACTGCTTCCCCGGGGTAACATCAATAATGCCAAAACTAAAACCTCTGTTCATCATGTAATAAGACGCCATTCTTGCCAATCTAAAAAATAACAAACATTTTATCTGGATTATTAATTAAAAGAGTTTATCCTTGGTTCAATGGAAAAATTAAATGTAAGGAAAAAACATTCAGTTAACTTAATATATCCATATGCACTTAAAGTTTTTTTTTATTGCTAGCAGTCACTCATGATAGTAGATACATCTAATGTCCTACAGCCATTGGGTAGGTTAAGTGACCTAAACATGATTCAAAATTTTATATACCTTGGTTCCTCGAATAGTGCAGAATGTGGTTGTGAAATAAAGAGGTGAATACAAATTGCCGAAAATGCCATGACCTGACTAATAAATATATGGAGAAATTGGGGTATTTCCAATTGTACTAAAACAAAGTTAGTGTGAACTCTGATATTTCCAATAGTCTTGTATGGTGCTGAAATATGGACAGTAAAAACGCCAAAACATGCAAGAATAATTTTTTTTGATATGTTCTATTGGTATTGGATGCTGAAAATCCAGTGGACCGCTAGAAGACTCCATGTCTTCAAAATCCAAAAGTTAAATGTGATGATACAATTGTCTTCAATTTGCTTCCAGCGTATTTTCAAGCTTTTTGAGCATAAAGCTCTGAGCCAGATAACTTGGAAAAATTAATGGAATAACAAAGTAATTTTTTGTTATATATTTCAATTATTATATTTTCTAAAATAGACCAAATCATTCTATTGTAGGTGGACTGTCTACTAAAAATAAGATGCAAGTGCCTTCAAGATACAAAAATAAACAAAAAAAATATGTAGATATGAACCTATGACCTATGACAGACGTATAACCTATGACAGAAATATGTATCTACATATAAAAATTCACTGATGCCTAATAATAGCAAGTACCCCCATGGCCAAAATATTTTTTTAGCTATTGGTACCTGTATTAGTGTTATTTTATGAATACATAATGAAAATTGAAAATACCTACTGTATACTAAAACAACACACCAATTTTCAATGAATTGGTGACAGTTGACTAACACACTCTTTTAGTAATATAATGACAAACGAATGACTGTTACTGACAACTTAAACTCTAAAATCATATGCAGTTGTATAACTAATACGGTCGTTAAATTTCATCGGGAGTTGTTACATCACAAGTCAAAGCACAGGCAAATGAGTATTTTAGTGACTTTTTAAAATTTGATTATTCATATTGATTTTGCAATGTTACTACTATAAGAAAATTTAAAAAAAATAGTCATATTTCTATTCTTTGGTTCAATGTCTTTTTTTATAAAAAAAAGAAAAAAAAGTGAAATGACTATGAGAAATACGTCCACTTCTGTATATCCCTGGTGCTATACAAGAGAGTATAGCTCGCTAACTTAACACTACGTGATATGAGGTGATCGGCAGTGAATGTGTTAAAAGATTTATATGCAATACAAAACATTGTATTGATTTTTTATGTAGATAATCAAAATTTTGAAATAAAGAAGTAAAATTTTGATATTAACGCCTCTAGCACACAGAGACGCGGAAGCGAAACGACAATTTCGTATCGCTTTCACGTAGTACGTCTTTCTGAACGGTAGACCGGATGCGAACCGAATCCAGCCCATTTTGATGTTAAACATACGCTATACAGTCATGTTGATAACTGATTTAAAATTATTCTTATAGTCACTGTGACTCATATCGTATATAAATGCTCATTCTCTTACAGCTAAAATCAATTTTTCCGTTAAATTATGAAAATACGTTCGAAACTGCGAAAATCTATCAACATGTACAAACTTAAAGCGGACACCCGGCGACCTGAATTCGTTCCACGTAATGTGTGTAATGAGTCATTCAAAAACATGACAGACAGAGTTTCGCTATTTGCTAGCGTTTCGTGTCGGTCCACTTCCGTTTCGCTGCAGTGTGCTAACGGCGTAAGGAAAAGCTAATAATATAACATCCAAAGAAATTAGTATGCCAAATAAAATATATACATATTTTTTTTTTTTATTCTACATAATAAACTGTACACGGGTGTATCAATCAAAAGTATAAGTAAACAATGACAATCACCTCCACATTCCTTTGATAGCGTATTCTTCCCCCCAATCTCTGAGTAATATATAAAATATACTACTCTTTGTTCCGGATCCCAAAGTACTCTTGTCCATTGAACCACAAAGTAGTTCCGAGTTTCTAATTATTACATCTAAAAACATATATTTTATGAAAAATGTGCATTATTGAATAACAACATAAAAAGGAAACATTATTAAGTAAAAAATTGACACATTCCAGACTTAGCCGATTAGTCCCGGCTAAAGCAGAGATGCTCTGACCATTATATACATTTATTACCTACAGTTTATCATGCCTCAGAAGATTTATCCAATTTTGTTGCATCATATTCAAAAGTTTAGTCAATGGAATAAAGTAGTTTTTGTTTTATAAACAGCACTGGAGATAAAAGTTTAGTCAATGGAATAAAGTAGTTTTTGTTTTATAAACAGCACTGGAGATAAAAGTTTAGTCAATGGAATAAAGTAGTTTTTGTTTTATAAACAGCTGGAGATAAACCATAAGAAAAATTTAGTAGCAAAAGTGTTAAGGGCTTAATTTTCACGAAAGGGACCAAACACTTCACTATAAAATTCAGAATGAATTTTTTTTCAATTATGAAAGTATTGATTCAAACAATTATTTTAAATTTACTCATAATCATATATTTTTTAACTGTTATTATATATATTATATTTTAGAACTGTGAAATCTCGAAATTAAGTATGTATAGTTTATTTCATCTTAGTCCTGAATTAATTTCATAAATAGATTGCATGGATCGTTCCTCTATACAATATTTGACATTTCTAAATATCAAAAATAACATTTCGTAGCAAAATATAAATGCTTTGTTTAAACTAGAAAAATGACCCTAATAAACAATTAGCAGAATATTCGAGACGCACGTATTTCACTTGAATACTTGTTAACATGACCTAGATACCGCTTCCACCATCCATCCCGAAGAGGATAGACAGGAGATACAAGGTTAAAGGAGACAGAAGAAAAGGTTCAAGATGTTGAAGAAGATCCACCACCTGTATTTATATTTTCAAAAGCATATGTGGACTTCGAAAAAAATGAGAATATTTTTTTATTCACACACAATAACTGATTGCAACACAGAAAAAATACTGTTAACTTATAGAAACAAATAATAATGAAAGATTATTTTAATAAAAACAAAAAAAGTTTCTCTTTTATTTTCAGTGTAACTTTATGTACGTACGTGTGCAAATATTTTTTTAGGATATTTAACATCTAGGTATGTTGTTTTTTTTTAAATATTCCCTCATTTATTGTTTAGGTCAATAGGTTCCTTCAAAAACTATAGATGTTTCATTATATGTAGAATTTCACACAAGGAATGTGTCGATATATATCAAAAATTTCTTTAAAGAATATTAATTTACTCACAAGAATCCTGAACACACATGTCCAAATTAGAGGTGTAATTTTTCCCTTTTGTTTGAAGATTTGCTTTGACTTCACAGAGTTTATTAGGTTTCAAAATCAAGCTGAAAAATAAATTAATTGATTCAACACCAATCGAAGGAACTTTGATTTTATTATACATATTACCATGACAATTATTTTTTATTTGTACTTTGTATTGTACAGCACCAGTACAAAGACTATAAAATAGGGAGATGGGTACACCTCAATTCTTTGAAGTTCTGGCGTGACTTCAATGTGTCTTGATGACAGCAGGGCGATGAGATTCCTTTTTCATGGCACGAAGGTTCAAACGAGATCCTACACACACCACACGCATACTGGCCTAACTGCTGAAGTTCTAGATGTAGAGTGATGTAATATGACACATACCACCCATCACACATAAAATATAAACCTGAGAGTAAGACAGGTTAAAGCTCAGGCAAACGCCTTAACATATACATACGCATAATCAATCCACTCCAATACAAAAAAAAAACGGATCAAAACTTCAATATATTTCGAAAAGTTTGAGAGAAACAAAGTCAACAAAAAGAATGAGTGAAAAAAAATTAACAAGAGTCATGCCGTGACGTCTGATTTATGGTTCAGACAAACAAAAATGATCTCCAAGAGAAAAGACATTAAAACTGTCACCAAACATGGCCGAGACTGCTGCAAAGTCATCACCCAACCGATGCAATCTGGGTACGGGAGAATTAGATCAATAGTTAGTTCTACAACTCATGCACTGGAATATATCCTGCAGTCTCATATTTCTTGAAGGAATTCGGAAGTCAATAAATTCCAGTAACTTGGAACAGTAAATTATCCCATTCACTATTTTGAAAAGTAGGATCAAATCAAACATCACTCTACGATCGGAAAGTTTCATCAAGTTCAGACGCGATAACAACATATTATAGTTTACATTATCATTTCTAAGAACGAGCCTAAACGTGATGTAACGCAGAAATCAGTGCTGCACCCTCGCTGAGCATTAGGCAGTTTGGCACATTATTTGTTCTAAAACCTGTATAACATTTATAATAGACCATTTGAAAAAAACTCAAGATATATGAATATTTAATAAAACAAACTATCGTAGTATATTGTTTCAAGTTACCTAAAAATTTGTTTTCCAGTCCACAAGATTCTGGGTTTCAAAATAGCAGGTCGTGGCAGATCAATCATCATACTGGCATCCTGGCCTGCCAGCAAGCATGCGGCAAGTTGGCAAGCTTGCTCCTTGGTTAGGAAGGTGTCTCGTTGGGTAAGAAGGTAACCACCTGTGATAAAATCTTGGGTTGCTGCAATAAGCAACTCTCCATTCCGTGGGGTTACCAGGTTAGATTTATTCTGGAATTCAATATAATTTTTTTACTTGTTACGGAGAGATATGGATCATACTTTATGAATATTAAAAATATAATAATATCAAAGGATTTAAGCCTTGGATAATTTTTTTCTTAACCTTTTCTCTGCCGCAAAAAAAAAATATGGTGAATCCAGTCAGGTCGAACATAATTTATTTTTATTAAAATTTCCGTTATTTTTATTAAAATTACATAGAACTAATTATTGACTTACTAGAAATTGTGAAATATAACAGTTAAAACAGTTTTTATTAATAAAAATCTAAATTTAGAATTCGACATTTGTTCAGGGTTGTCACACGCTCATATTTAAACTAGACCAATATCCAATATTAAAAAAATATTTCACTACATAGCAAGAAACAAAGAAGAAATATGTACGAGTACCTAGTTTTTGTTCACTATTGTATATAAAATAGTCCGATTTCGATATAAAATAATGAAAAAAAATTATGTAAAAGTACTCAAAAAATAATAATAGTATATTTTAGTTTCCCAGCGAGGTGAAAAGAATTATGTAAAATCACCAAAAAAAGAACCAACATACAAAAAAGAGATCGCGAACTTTATAAACAAAGAACTAAGGTTTTCGGCTACAACTATAAAAAGGGTCAGCCATAGCTGTCAAATGGAACTGTCTTCGAAATATGTCGATAAGTGATTCAAAGACGATTTGAAACAATATGAAATGTTTGTATATGATTTGGATAGATGTCAATGTGTGTGCTGATTTATAAATTTGTCAATAATATTTAGTTGTGACACAGCAATTAGGTACCAAGAGTATTGACGAGATATCTCGTCATTGGCGTGGCACGCACAGATGTATGGGACAACATATCTCGTATCTGGCAGTGATCCGGTTAATTTTAAATTAAGTCAATGTAACTAACCCCCATAAGAATAAGTGCTTCTGCTCTCGCTTCTTCAGTTTGAGGCAAATGAAGATTCATTTCATCACCATCAAAATCTGCATTATATGGTGTACAAACACATTCATTGAACCTAAAAAAAAATATGATTAGTAAGTTTTCTTTTCAATATTTCATGAACTAAATTTTTATCAATATCATTAGATTTTGAAATGTTTAAGACTTATCATTTCCAATTCAATAAATTTACTAATACATTTATAAGATTTGAGAGTGTCTATGAAGGTAAAGAGAGTAAATAATTTCTACTTGGGCGTATTATTTTTACTTAATTTACACTCACTACTTTATGTACCTCTTGATATAAATAATGAAAATGTTGAACGGGTCCAACAGTTTAAAATACATGGGATGCTGGCTGAATGATCAATGCTATCAGTCTCAAGAGATCAAAGTAAGAGTGAAGATGACACGAAGCTACTACTTCAAAATACGAGATATCTGCAACAATTTTTTTTACTTATGAAAACGATTTTTACAAGCTGCATATTGTCCATACTTCTCTATGGTATTGATGCATGGACACATATGGGAATTTTGCATTTCTATATATTCTCGAGTATATAATAGGCATAACATTATTATCAGATAATATAATGTAAAAACTAATAAATACACCAAACTTACCTGAATGTTCTCTGTGGCTGTACTTTGGCCCGATGACACATGATAGAAAGTTTATGTAGTGAAGGCTGTCGATTGAAAAGAACCACATCGTCATCAACAAGATGTCTCTCAACAACATCTCCACACTGGAAATAGAATTGAATGAAATAAGTCTTTCTGCTTGGATATAAACTAATGAAATGAAAAATTGTTTTCCATTCTGTCTCGGTTCAGATTTATTGCTGACAAGTGTAAAAGTTATCTTAGAACCATGTTAAATGACCACAGCAAAATAAAAATGTAAATACAGAGAAACTGTCTTAAGATGTTTTCATAGCATTTGGGAGTGCGGCCACATTGAGGAAACATTGAATCATATATTCTTTGAATGCTCACTAAACTAAGCGTATCTGACCATTTATGAATATCTATAGCTAACAAATTACAAGGTTATTTATGCATATAGAATAAAACTTAGTAAATCCAAAAATTCTTTCAAGGCATTTTCTGCCAATTCCCATGTAATGATTTTTTTTCTGTCGTAAATAATTATCAAGGTGCTTGAAAAAGTGAAAACCGGTTGACGATAAATTGGGTGAGTAAGGCGGATGAGGTACTTTTTTAAATTGAGAAATGGATAATTATGGTAACGCAACAGCAACAAAGAACACACTTTGAAAATTCATAAACAAAATAAATTACCAACAATAAAAGTATATCATTAATAAATGGAAAAAGGATTATGTAATTTAAGAATAATTTAGTGTAGAATTTCACTCATTTTAATTAGAATTTCAAATATTTCTTAACACGTTGATCGCCATGGGGGTCACCGGTGACCGGCACTGAATTGCTTTAAGGGTGCCATGGGGGTCACCGGTGACCGGCAAGGAAGACCTACCTTAGAGTTGTTATACAGTGCCAGCGGGCACGCGTACTGTGGATTTTTTTATATGTGGTGACCGGGATGGCCCTTCTGTATATTACTGCAACTTGGCCTGAGAATATTTCTTCTAAGTCACAAAATATAGGCTATCAAAGGTGATGAAAAAAAAAACATCTTTTTTATAAAATCGTAAATGTGTTTTTATTGATATAAAAATGAAAATTTAGCAATAACGATGTTCTTTATTGAAGTTTATCACTATATTACCAGGTATTGTATCAGTATAACTTATTCACTGTAACACGATAGGTATTGGTTTATTTTTAATGTGACACAACTCACGACACTGCTAATAAGAGTGACATGTGTGACTAATTGAAATCTAAACAAATAACGGTCAATGTTCTAACCAAAAAAGACTAGCGCGCAGTCACCCACACATAGTAGAGCGAGATAGGTGGCCGGCAAATTGGCCTGCCCGGCGCATTGCAATAAATCAATCTATTGGCGCCGTAACGGACACCCGTGGCCGGCATATCAAAAAAACCAATAATCCTCGTAAAAAAATCATCAAAATAAATAAAAACAATACATTCTTACATATCCTATCAAATACTACTAAAAAACAAATAATCATTTTTTTAACTATTTTAAGTAAAACCTGTTGGCGATCAACGTGTCAATAACTAAAAAAATGTTTTTATACAAAAAAAATCAAATAAAAGGATATTAAAAAAAAAAAACAAAAGTATGTTACCTTCAATTCTTGAGCGATCTTTTCTCGATTGCCATATTTGAGGAATTTCTTGAAAGCCGACCCTCTTTGCTGGACGTAATTGGCCCCTGGGTGCTTATCTGGACCGTTGCAGACCAGAGAGCGAAGCCAATGAATGTTGGCAGGGAAAACCCGTTCTGGGTATGTTAATATTTTGGCAACATGCACAGGGACTCCAACCTAAAATGATTTAATATTTAAATTCATTGAATTACATACCAAGCTTGTATTGATATAAACAATAATGTTTTAGGTCATTTGACTTAACAAATGAATAACTTAATGCTAGGGTTTTTAAATAAAAAATAATTTATAAGGATGTATTATGCACATATATGATTAAATTAAGTCTATGACAAACCTGTTGAATCTGTAGATTAGGGTCAGGCGAAATGACAGTTCTGCTGGAAAAATCCACCCTTTTTCCTGACAAGTTTCCCCTAAACCTTCCTTGCTTGCCCTTTAATCTTTGCACAAGCCCTCGACCAGGTTTTTTTGGCTAGAAACACATCAAATGAAAAAATAACTTACATGGCCCATCAAATTTGAAATTGATTTATTATCCTTTCTTTTTTGGTCATAGCTTCAATCCTGAGGTTTGCAATCTTCATGATGAAATTAGTCTCACGGAAAATGATTTGGAAAATAGTGAAGTACGAGTACATCTTTATATGCTTTGAATGATATTTGAATAAATAATTTATGGTTAGTTGTGTTTTTCTATGATCTTTTGTAAAATTTTGAAGGTATGGGCTGAAAAACATCTATGGCCACAGTAAAGTTTCTTCTTTTTACACTGGGGTGATGTCTGATAAGAGAGGTTGTACAAGATGAGACCTTGTAATAGCGTCAGATTTAAATTATTTCTTGTTAAACCTATTTAAATGTATATATATTTTCTTGTATTGCTTTGGTTTGCTATCAATAAACAAAAATATTATTATTGTGAAGTGGTTTCTCATTGTTTTATGTACCACACTACTAATACTTCTACTTCATGGAGTTAGTCCATGTATGTCTAAAGTTCACTTGACAAATCGCCTCCAGTTAACGCCATCCTGGGTTGATACTACCAACGCTCTACCTATTTTTAATAACAGCATCAAGCTAGGTTCTCCTTTCAGAGCCACAGTACCTTGATTACAAAAGATGTTCAAACTACTCAAATGCTCTGTTCTCCAAGACCACACTAAGAAAACTTTGTAGCCTAATAATCCCCTCAATCACTTTTTTTACTTTTTCAGTTTATCATCAAAGGAGTTCTTAGTGAGTTAAATTTGAATCTACGAGGCAAATCCAGAAAGTAAGTGTACTGAATTTTTGTAGGTTACAATTGTTTTTATTTAAACAAAAAAATTACGTGGTTACCGTAGTACATATGTAAGCTATTTTTCGACATAGTCGCCATTCCTCTCAATGCAGGTGGTGAAGCGGGGTATCAACTTTTTGATTCCTTCCTCGAAGTAGTTTCCCGCCAACCCCTCCGTCCACTTCTCCAACTCTTCCTTTACCTCCTCGTCGGTTGAAAACCTTTTTCCACCCATGTGCAGCTTCAGGGAGGTAAAGAGATAGTAATCTGAAGGTGCTAGGTCAGGGGAATGCGCGGGATGGTTCAGGACAACCCATTTAAACGAGGCGAGCAGTTCCGTCTGGCATTGTCGTGCAACAGGCAGACACCCTTTGTCAGCATGCCTCTTCTCTTGTTCTAAATCACCCTCCGCAATTTTTTTAGGGTCTCACAGTATCTTACAGAGTTGATGGTCTCCCCTTGAGGCATATATTCAACTAAAATTATGCCTTGACAATCCCAAAACACGGATGCCATGATTTTCTTGGCAGATATTGTGGTTTTGAACTTTTTGGCGGAGGGTGAAGAGGTGTGACGCCACTGTTGAGACTGCCTTTTGGTTTCAGGCGTGTAATGTGCAACCCAAGTTTCATATCCAGTAACGATGGAGCGGAGAAATTCATCTCCGTGGAGTTTGCAGTGCCTCAAAAACTCTTGCCCGGCCTCCACTCGATTCAACTAGGCGGGAGATGGGATTGACATTTTTCATGAAACGTGTTGTCGCGTCGACACTTCTCAACGTACTGACCTCGAACCGGTCTCGTTGCGGAGGGGAAGGGTCAGGCTACACGGAAGTGTAGCCAACATGTCGAAAATAAAATCCATCCGGTCGTGAGAGCCTCAGTACACTTAGTTTCTGGATACGCCTCGTATATAATTTTCGGTCCATTGCAACAGATTATTTTAATTTAATTTAGAGACCTCTGATTTTGAATAAACTATTGAGTAAAAGTAACTGAGATATAATAGAATTACCATTTACATTTTTACTTCATAAAAAAATATACTTTTTTTAGAAATTAAAATACATATTACACAGATTTAAATTTGACTCGCTTTATGAACATATGACAGTTAACATATTGACTGCTGAATAATTTCTTTTATAATTACTGTACTGTTAAAAAAATTAAAAGCATGAATTATTCATTGCTATATAACCCTTAAAGCTACTCTAGGCTCACTTGTTTTTTAACTCACTTAAAGAAATCGGGAATAGAACAGCGAACAGGCATTTTAAGCACCCAGCAAAAGTTTATGTGAACGCCAATAGGCGTTTTCAGCACTGAACGTGTCGAACTTTATATAGATATTAACAACATTCATACTGCCTGTCTATAATGATAATGATATAAAAAATGGAATGATGTTAAATTAATAAGCTTATATATAACATTCATATTTAAAAAATATTAGGTTAACTTGAATAAAGATTCAAAATATATACATATAAAAAAATACTATACCTGCATAGCAATTGGAATGCCAGACATTTCACTGTTAATATATAATGCACAATGCAACTGCAAGTAATCCCAGTCTTCTTGTATCAACTCAATTTTTCCACCACTTGACATGTGCTTTTGTATTACATCGTTTATCAACAAAATTTCTGATTGTTTCATGGTCAGATCATCCTCGTTTCTATACAAAAATCACAAAAGATACACATTCCAAACTACAGCAGCAAAATGAAGATAATAAAACTCAATAAAATAATCATAAAATGAATAAAACAATAGCAAAATATCATAATTGACCGGCAGAGACTTTCAATCAAAACTAACTTCAGGTGAATGGGAACACTTACACAGTTGATCCACTGAGGTCTATTGAGAGATCAAATTACAAAACAAGATTATGCACCATTATCTTTTTTAAACATGCCTTGTACGAAGGATTCATTAATATATTCAAACCTTTGTTTTATATTATATATTTTATTTAGTTTATTGGGCTTTCAGGATGAATGACGAGTGGAAAAGATTTGTGTGGGCTCGTGAGTGTGGGTTTCTTCGTGTTGTTTTAATTTTAGTTGTTTTTGTATTTGTGTTTCTGTATATATTTGTTTTAATTTTTATTTGTATTCTTGTGATTATGTGCGGTATATTGTGGGATGAATATTTTTGGTCTTTTTGGAGTGATGATGTGTGAGGAGTTTAATTTCGCATGATGTTTCCAGTTGTAATTGAGTATCATTGTTTGTCAGGTTTGGGGTTTTGTTTTTGTGTAATCAAAAATCGGAAAGAAGTATCGATTTATTTTTTCATGCTAAATATCCTCAGTGAGATACAGGCAAAAGCCTAGTTTACTGGGGATACGACAAATGAAAGGCAACAAACCCAGATCCATTAAAATTGTATGTCCAAATTAAATTACCTGTTGTTTATTTTTAAAATCTAACAGTAACATTTTTTTAACAAAAGCCCCTACAGATAATGCATGATGATAAATTAATAGTTTTTTCATAAATAAAATAGGTCAAGTGTTGGGGGGGTTATTTATTTTGTTTATATACATCCACTTTGAAGAATGTCTAGGAAAAGTTTTGTAATTTCACTCATGTTACATCCACACTTTTACTGTATTATTTTCAATATCATCATCTTTTTCTCTTTTTGCAGAAAAGAGTAAACCATATTAAAAAGTTAATAAATTACTAATACACACCAAGTCCTGTAGACAGAGAGAAAAGATCTCCAAACTTTTATATCCAAGTTCACAACTTTTACCACTTCCACATTCATACATCTCGTCATTCACAATCTTCCATAATTCATACTTCTCACTTTATTTTATTTAAAAATCTGGTCCTCTTGATTCAGCCATGTTTACTACGGGGTACCTCTTTCACGCACACCATGCACTTCTGACTTGTATACTTGTTTAATCATTCACTCTCCACATATTTTAAATTACATTTGTTCATCTTATTTAAAACATTTTATCCATAATCATTTCTGTTGTGGCGTTATGGCAGAAGTTGATATGTCCGTTTTACCTTAGTTTACAGAAGCAATATTAACTTTGATAAGCTGTTAACATCTCAAGTACTAAGATATTTTTAAAATTTTAAAACATTGTTTGTTCAGTTGGTAAAACATGTAACTAGCCGATAAATGATTTAATTGTGTGGTATCATCAATAGACGTCATCGGTACTCCAAATCCTGACATAATCTGGGAATATTCGAGAAATAATCACTGCGCCCCAACCGCGGGGCCATACGCTATCTGACTCAATGTGTCATGGCCCCACGGTTGGGGCGGTACACACGGAGAGGTTAAAATCAGTACAAATAAGCATTTTTGAAGCTTTTCCAAACAATATATCTTTTGTTTGGATAATGACTTACACACCAAGTTTTGCCACATGCTGAGAAATATTTTCTATAAATTGGGAGAATAAACACAAAATGACAAAAAACGGACATATCCACTTCTGCCATAACGCCACAGATTTATGATGTCTTCTTTCGAACATTGACACTCAACAAATATTTTTAGTGGACACATGTCACATGTCACAGGACAAAAGTTTTTCCATATGTCAAGTTGAGTTTCGATACAATATTATGTACAGTAATTTTTGCTTTTAATATCTAGTATGGAAATTATTAATATTACTTACGTTCCAGGTTTCAAATCTGATACCACACTCGGTCTAATACAGACAGGAGGAACCGGTAATCTGGTCAAAATAAGGTCTTCTGGTCGGGAGCGGAGACTGTTCATTCCCAATAGAGGAACATCTTCTTCAGGAATGCGACAAAGGAGTTTGAGAACCTAAATAATATTTAGTAAATTATTAAAAACTGTCATTACTCATACAAATGACAAATAACTAAATGTAATATGTCACACTTGATTTCTTGAGAAATTCTAAATGATTAATATTGAATTATTTTCATACATTACATAACACGACAACCTTTTAAGCCTAGTTGGTATAATGCCTTCTCCCAACCCGGAAGTTGAGTTCAAATCCCGCTGGAACCCGGATTTTTTAAAAAGGATTCCAGTCTGGTTTTCACTTAAGCCCACGTTAACATCTTTCTGGTTGGTTGAAAGAGATTGTACTGTATACAATGAAAGTGTAATACAATACAATAACACTGATGAAATCCGTGAGCTAGTTGGTAAGTTGCCTATCTTCCAAGCCGGTGGTTGCGGGTTTGATTCAGGCCTTTTTAAACATATTTCTAGTTGGTTGTAAGAAATTACACATGAAAATCTGCCAGGTTGTACTTCAAACAACGCAAGCATGGTAAAATATAATAATACTGTCAATAATTGACTTACACAATATAAATAATAAATACTCAAGACCAATCAATATAGAGCAAGCAGTAATTCTAAAATGCATCAAATTATTGGGTCACCCACAATGATTTTTGATGACTTTAAAAACGTAACAAAGAGGCATAAAATAATGTGGTAAAGATGGCATTTTTTCAACCACTGTTTATACAAATTGCTTGAGCAGATTTTTTGGCATCATTTTGAATATGTAACAAATATGTTGTTTTTTTTTACTATTGCAATGAAAAAATGAGATACAAATTTTAAAAAAAGATTTGTACAGTGTATAGTGATGATGTAATAAACGATTGATTGTAACTGGTTGAAAATAAAAAGACTTACATTTAAAGGATTCATATCAATAATAAGGGCACTATTTAACATGGAAGCCAATTCCCTATTGGATTCTTTAGCTTCATGCAGCTTACTCAAAACATTGATCACTATTGGATCCGTAGCTTTCTTACTTCTGTACTTATCGTGCACTATCTTTAATATTCCCGCTGGACTCTTCTTCACCATACCGTTGATTTCATTACAGTACGGGCACTTGGAATACTTTTTGGCCTTTTTCAATATTTGTGTTCTAATTGCTTTCTTAGTTAGGTAGGACATGTTTGGATTCAGAAGCCGTTTTCTAAAGTTATTTTTTTCTTGCACGTTCAACATAACTTTGGCACATTGCTGGAAAAATAAACAATGGGTTATTAAAAAATATTCTTATAGGTAAATTAAATAAGTGAAAAAATAAAAGAAAAAAAACACATATATGATTTTTTTAATATGGATAGATATGACCAAAGTTATAAGTATCTTTGTACCCCTAAACTAAGCAAAATAAATGCTCGTGTTATTTTAGGGAAGAAGCGCAGTGCAGGGTTCAAACAGGCAACCTTTCTAACAGAAGTTTGACACATAACTACATGTCATAAGATTTAACTAATAATCCACCTGTTCATAAGATTAAACAATCAATCAAGTTTTTTTATTTTGTGCCATTTTGTGGTATAAATTGTGATAGATCACTTATTAGTGTTACTACATAAACTCAAACAGAACGAAGAGGTACTCTTCTCTCAATTTTTCTTCAAAAGCAATCGAATTAAGAATCCCAACAATGGGTGATACTAGTAAGTGTATCAGATACTATATTTGAGTAGAAATCAAAAGTATCAAGTTTAAGAAAATGGTGTAATTAACTTATTCTGGTTATTAGATACCCTTCAAATACCATGCAGGATGAATTATGAGTAGATTTAGGTTGCTATTAAAGACATTTGCAATAATTTTATCAACCTTGCATATAATCAACAGTGTATCTAGGGGTGGGACCACCGCAAGTGGAATTCCAAAGGGGATGTATAAGTGGGAAAATGAATGTATGGAATAACTAAAAATATGTGAATGTTTATATTGCTAGGATTAGTAAACATTTTTAAACTCATTAGTTTCAAATAGGGTTTTGCTGCAGTATATAACATTTCAAATATGTTTATATATAGTGTAAATTGTTAAACATGAAATTATATGGACAGAAATATTTTTTTTTACTAAAAAAACTCCATGTTAAAAGTAGAGAAAAAAATCACCAATACTTTTGATGTCACAATAATCAAAAGAATTAAGATGGAAAGTTTCAACACTTGAAGCACTATATAACATTACACAAGGGGCATTTTATAAACAATTTATGAACACTTAACATGTTCATTGATTTTGCCATTCTACAGTTAAGAGAGATAAATTTATAGATTTTTTACTAAACACGGAATTCTTTATACGAGGGTGGTCCCAGAAGTGCCCGACCTGACGTATAGATGGCAGTTGTTGCTTTAAAAATTTACTATGGTAGAAAGTACTAAGCTTATAAAGCTTAAGTTTCAAGTTTTAAGACGCTACGTTGTTTAGTATTTGTCTGGCAGCCATCAATAGTGAACGCTCTCAGTGAATTTGTAAACATGGAAAAAATTGATCATCGTTATGTGATACAATACTTTCATTTGAAAGGTCTAAGTCCAACCAATATCAAAGCCGAGCTAGATTCTACTCTGCGGGAGTCTGCTCCTTCATTTACAACAGTAAAATATTGGGTGGCAGAGTTTAAACGAGGCCGTACGAGCTGCCAAGACGAACATCGCAGTGGTCGACCAAATGAGGTGACCACGTCAGAAATGGTAAAGAAAATCCACAAAATGGTATTGGATGACCGTCGATTGAAAGTGTGCAAGCTAGCAGACATGCTAGGCATTTCAAAAAGTGCTGTACATCGCATATTGACTGAAAATTTGGCATGAGAAAGCTGTGTGCAAGATGGGTGCCGCGTTTGCTCACAATGGAACAAAAACAGCATCGTGAGGATGTTTCAATCGAGTGTTTGGCGATGTTTCACAGCAATAAAGGCGAGTTTTTGCGTTGATTCATAACCATGGATGAAACATGGGTCCATCATTTCACACCTGAGACGAAGGAACAGTCAAAACAATGGACTGAAAGGGGAGAATCGGCTCCAAAAAACGCGAAGACAGTTCCATCTGCAGGCAAGGTCATGGCGTCAGTTTTTTGGGATGCGCGTGGGATAATTTTCATTGATTATCTTCAAAAAGGAAAAACAATCAACGGCGAGTATTATGCGAACTTATTGCAGCGTTTAAGTGATGAAATCAAGAAAAAACGGCCGCATTTGGCGAAAAAGAAAGTGTTTTTTCATCAAGACAATGCACCAGTTCACACATCCGCTATCGCGGTGGCCAAAATCAATGAATTAAAGTTCGAATTGCTTCCTCACGCATCCTATTCGCCAGATTTAGCCCCCTCGGATTATTTTCTTTTTCCAAACTTGAAAAAATGGCTCGGTGGTAAAAGATTTGCCAACAATGAAGAGGTGGAATCTGCGGTTGATGGCTATTTTGAGGCGCTCGACGGTTCTCACTATAAACAGGGTATCGAAGCTATTGAACATCGCTGGGAAAAGTGTGTCGAGCTGAAAGGATATGTTGAGAAATAACAATATTTTTTCCCAAATTTTTTGTGTTTTCTTTGTTAGGTCGGGTACTTTTGGGACTACCCTTGTACATGCCACTCATTTCAAGAACAGACTGTAAACTTAATGTTTTGCCTCCTGATGGTAAATTCATTTGTTTAAAATGTTAAGAGTAGTGTGCAGTAAGTGACATCCTTGTATCTATTGTTTATTATAAGATGTCAGCCTAGTAAATGGAATTGTGAGTCATAGATCCATAAACAGTAAACAATTTGGTAAGGACACACCGTGACCAGTAAATTATTTTGTTCTTCTTAGATGCGAAATCTTTTCATATTGAGCATTTTTGTTACATGTTAAAAAAAATTAAGTATGAAATCACATAGCATTTTGTCGGGACTATAATATTGTTTCATCAACCTATTTTTCATGTACAACGATTCCTACAGTAACATTTTTTTTATATATTCATTACTAAAACTGATTATGAAAAAAAAAAAATTTATAAGAGCACCCTTTTTTAAGCCCCTAGTGGAAAATAATCTATAATAGTTAGGTGAATGCCTATTGCGCCCCTAAATTATCGATAGCGATGAAGTAATGACTCCTTAAAATGGAAGAACTCTAAAAGTAACTCATATTCCTTTTAACACATCGATCAATATGTCCCAGGACTAACCAACAGATGGCGCCTCTTAAAACAAATCCATACCATTCTTTTAGTACCAACCTTTAGAAATTACATGTCAAACTTTCATGACATTCCGACATTGTGTCATTGAGTTACAGTGATTTTAGTGACGCTACTTTTGCTATTTTCAAAACAATGAAAAAAAAACGAATTTCGTGTGTTGATAAAACATTGCTTTTTAATGAGAAAAAATACCGTTCAAACTCAGCGATGGCTTGTAAAGTATTATGCGGGCTCTGCTCCGTCGAAAACAACCATTTGTCGGTGGTATGCTGATTTCAATCAAACGCGGTCGTACAGACACAAATGATGCTGAACGCAATGGTCGTCCAAATGAGGCTGTTACACCAGAAAACATTAAAAAAACCCTCAAAATCGTGATGGAAAATCGCAAAGTAAAGTTGCGTGAGATAGCTGACATCCTGAAGATATCATTAGGTAGTATTTACACTATTTTGCATGAACATTTGGTCATTAAAAAGTTTTTTTAGAAATGGGTGCCGCGTTTGCTCACAATGGAACAGAAACAACAATGCATTTATGATTCAGAGCACTGTTTGGCACTGTTTACGCAAAATAAACAGGAGTTTTTACGTTGGTATGTGACAATGGATGAAACTTGGATCCACCACTATACTCCGGAATCAAATCGGCAGTCAGCTGAGTGGAGAGCAACCGGTGAACCAGTGACCAAAAACTCAACAGTCGGCCGGGAAGGTTATGGCCTCCGTATTTTGGGATGTGCATGGTATAATATTCATCGATCACCTTGAAATGGGAAAAACCATCAATAGCAAATATTACATAGATATTGGAGCGTTTGAAGGCAGAAATTGCAAAAAAACGGCCCTATATGAAGAAGAAAAAAGTTCTCTTTCATCAGGACAATTCACCGTGTCACAAGGCAATGGTAACGATGGCCAAATATCAAAAGATGGTAACGATGGCATGAATTGAACTTCGAATTGCTTCCGCACCCACCGAAAGAGATTTGGCTCCAATGAAGAAGTGATTGCCGAAACTAATGCCTATTTTGAAACCAAAGATAAATCGTTCTACACGGCTGGCATAGAAAAGTTATGAAAGCGTTGGAATGAATGTATCGCTCTTGAAAGAGACTATGTTAACCCTGAGAGATCGGCGCACTGCTATAGCAGTGGAAGAAATTTGTTCTACCCTTGTATTCTAAATGAATATCATTCATTTAGAATACAAGGGTACATATTCTAAAATATATTTATGTTGTAAAAATATATTTTTTTTGTTTTTTTGTTGTTTAAAATAAATATTTATCACGAACGTCCGAATCGTAAATATATCTCAGCACTAGATAGACAATTATATTTTTTTCTCGTAGCGCTCTCAGGGTTAATGAATACACAAGAATTTTAGCCAACAAATGTTGTTTTAGTAGTTAGTCCCGGAACTTATTGATCGATGTGTTATGTATCTACATTAAACATCTACATCAGATAGCCATTGGAAAACAAAATAGTGTAATTAAGAAATATAGGTATACATTTTTATATGCTATACCACTTAATGCTCTTTTACTAAAACGCAATTTAGATAAAATTAAGAAATAAATTATAAAAAGCAAATTTTCATTTATTCGATTGAAAGAAATAAGCTCTGTAGATCTTTTAATTGAAAATAAAAATAGTAAATGTATTTTCAACATTTTTAGGTTAGGTTACATGTTTGGAACCAATAACACCCAATTTTAAAATCAATTCACTTGCCGCATTTTTCTAGCTAAGCATTTTTTCCTAGGACGAATTTATCGCATAAAGCAAGGGGCACCTATAATTCTAATAAGTTTTATTATAGTTGAAGAAACCACAGAAAAAAATAAAGATTGTTACTAAAATAAAAAATTGAAGGCACTGCATTTTTAACACAATAATTTTGACTCTTTTTCAAATTTGAAATAGATAAATCTGTAGACATCATTCTTGTATTCAACTACTCAACTCGCTTCGGAAAAAAGTGACATTTCCCTTTTTCTGTGGAGTCTTCAACTGTAGAATATTTGTACATACTTTACAGATAGTTTGAAGGATATTAATGATGGACCGAAAGTAGCCCACGTGAAATACTGGTAGTGCGAGCTCCAGATATCCATAGTGCCCAACACACTCCCTCAGCCCTTTCCCACAAGTCTGGCAGTTTGCATCCTTTTGATTTGTACCCTGTGAACACCATGAAATTTTTTATTTTATTTTTCACCAAGTTGTTAAGATAAAAATATAGTTATGCTTAGAATTCCACATAATACAAAACTAAATCAATACTTACTAAAAAATATGATACACATAATTAAATTCATTGATTTTTTTTATTACAATTTTGCTAATCATATCAGTATAACTGTGTTTTTGGGGTTGATAAGGTTTTAAAATTATATTTATCCTTTCTTCATATGTCGTGTCTAGTCACCTTGACAACGGCGATCAATCCTAAGAAAATATCTTTATCTTTGGCACTTACACTTGCTTAGCAGTGTTTGAGATGGGCTTCCAAGAAATTCTGAACATTGTCTGATGAATCTACATTCTGAATATATAATCCAGAAAGGCAATCTTTCGGAATATTTTGGTATTGAAGAGCTTTTATTTCGACACTTGCTTGGCATCAGTGTTTGAGATACGATTCCAAGAAATTCTGAGCATTGTCTGATTAACCCTGAGAGCGCTACGAGAAAAAAATATAATTGTCTATCTAGTGCTGAGATATATTTACGATTCGGACGTTCGTGATAAATATTTATTTTAAACAACAAAAAAACAAAAAAAATATATTTTTACAACATAAATATATTTTAGAATATGTACCCTTGTATTCTAAATAAATGATATTCATTTAGAATACAAGGGTAGAACAAATTTCTTCCACTGCTATAGCAGTGCGCCGATCTCTCAGGGTTAATCCACATTTTGAATATACAATCCAGAAAGGCAATCTATCAAAATGTTGTGGTATTGAAGAGCTTTCATTCTACCTCTGCTCGACAGTGTTTGAGATACGATCCCAAGAAATTCTGAGCATTATTTAATGAATCAACATTTCGAATGCTTCCAGATCATTTAGTATTTTGGTTTACATGGTCCATGATCAAGTAGACCATATATTGCACTTAATCATGCGTTCCCGAAGTCTAAGACTCAAGGTTTCATCCATGCTATTTATCCTATTTTAGCATTAGATATACCATTTATAAAAAGAAAATTTATTGTAATGTTATGAATACAAACCATTCGTCTATCCAAGACTCCGTGCATTGCTGGGGTTCTTTGCCCATCTTGAGCGTAAAGATTTTTAGTTACCACGTGCAAATGTGCTTGTTGTTGAATATTTGCGGCACTATCAACTCCGAAAGTGACATGAGAGCTGTAAAACACAATAATTTCAGTGATATAGATGGAGAAGGGATAACCTATACAAAACAATAAACAAACTAATATTTGAATGGAATCTAACTCACATTTTCCTTGCTACGTCGGTTTCGCGATACTGCTCCTTAGGCATATTAATATTTTTTAACTTCAACCTAATATAACATTATATTCATATTTTAAAATATCTAAAAACACATTTTCTGTCACCGTAATGTGAAACGTCAATGAAGATATATATTTATGACAAGCAATTTTATACTTTATTCGTTTTTTAATAATGACCATAATCAAATGATGAAAAATGCATTCAATGAACGTCTTGTCTGAATCATAGACAATTTCAGTTTGTAATGTTGCCCGGATAGGTTACTAATTACTTATTTAATAAAATAATCCAGTGTGTGAAATACATTTTCGTAAAAAGTGGGCCATTCTTTTAATATTATACATTATTCCACATGATTGTTAAAATAAAAAAAAACCGTTTGAGTTTTAAACACGCTGCATTTAAATTATCTAAATCAAAATAATTAGAACACGGATAGATCATCACGCATTGGTCTTTTTGGAGTAAGCAAATAGGTCAGATCTCTACATACGTCATTTCACACAGTCATTTCGTTTACACATCTATATATTTAATCGAGGTTAAATAATTAATAAATGTTGATATATCATTAGAACATATCTTCAAACTATTTTTATTTTCATGTTTTATCTCACATTGATACTAAAAAAATGTTCTAACATTTGTACTTATTAAATTTATCTTCTTAAAAAATATTTTATTTCCCAAAGTCGAATTAAAAATAAATTAAAGCAATTTTCAAAAATATATTAGGATTCAATTAATGCTAAGATTGAAATCGAGTGAATAATTAATGAACACTACAATTTGATAGACTTATTGCTACAAGATAATTTCTTTCAACAATCTGAAAAGATTTTAAAATGCCCTGTGCAAAAAACAGACATCATTTTTGGGTTTGATTAATAATTAAAATCAACATTCATAGGCTGAAAGACAATCAACTATGACATGAAGGTTTTCAATTATGATATACAAATAAAATTCAAGAAAAAATTATTTAATTTGTATAGACAAGTGAATAAAAAATGATAATCAGTCAAATTTAAAATAGGTGGTATAAATATATATTCAAATATAACAAACAAAATTTACTTTCAGAAAATTTCATCTCATTTTCTAACTATTTATGTATACTATGGTCACCCTAATATTTAGCTAGTGTTCAAAAATGCTCTAGGTAATACCTTGGCGCCAACAATTTTTGATAGCTTACCATCTGTTCGTGTTTCTCTTACTGTTTTTTGCTCTTGTGTTTCTGGTGTAGCGCGCCGTTTTTGGCTTGTCAACCAAAGCCGCGCTTATTTTCTCGTATTGTATTTGAAGATCGCATTTATTCACATGAAAAAATGATATCCCTCAAGTGAAACCATCCTACCAACAAATACTGACGTTGCCGTGTGATAAAATAATTGCATAGTCCGTGTTAAGTGTTGTTTTACTCGGTTGCGTTTTGATATCATTCTAACATGCCTTTATTGAAAAGAAAAGCCTTTGAGAAGTCGCCAGCGTCAGAATTTCTCCGAGACGATGAAGAAGTCTTTCATTGTGAAATTACGAACGAGATATTCCGTGATTATGAGTGAGTGCCAATGAAATCAGTTCATTATTAGATGTTATTCTAAAGTCACGACTAATAAACCGTTGGTGTATTTTAATAACCCTGTTTGACTTTGTCGTTTACGCAATTGGCCATGCGTTACCCAAATTTTCTTACTTTTTGTATCCCGCTGTCACATCGAATAACTCAATAATTACGTATGTATTGCAAATATTATAATTTTAACGTTATATTTAACTATTTTATTCTATTCATGTTTCTAGGGAATATTGCGAACGGATCATACTGGTCAACTCCATGGTTTGGTCATGTGAGATGACTGGGAAACCAAATCTTACATACACTGAAGCCTTAGAAAGTGAGAAAAATGCGCGAAAATCTTTAAGAGATTTTCCAATGGAACTCAGAGTGCCAATATTGTATTTGGCCTCTAGGACTAAGCGTTGCACATATGCTGAAATGCTGGATGATGTGTTTAACTTCGTTAGAGACCGATATTTTGTGGGGGAAACTGTAGAAACCTGCCTGGAAGGAGACAGCTGGTGTGAGGGCCAAATATTATCAGTTACTGCCCCAAAACAACATCCTGTACCAGTCGACGGGTAGGCAATACAATTCATTCATGCCAAGTGCTTTTTTATATATTCATTTTTAACATTTAATCAATGTGAACTTAAGGTTAATGTGTTGAGTAAGATGGAAAAGAACACTTTGTAATAATTTAGGCATGTAAAACGAAAGAATTAATAAAGATCAATGAAACTTGACTGTGCAAATGCGAGTGGAAGGTGTCAGAGAAAGACTAAGGAAACTATTTGGTTGGATCAAGTGAATGATATTTTGGAAGATAGAAATGTAGAAAGTCAGAGAAATCATAAGAAGTGTATGGATGTAGAGATAGGAAAGTCTGGTGCCCTGTGCTCTCTGCCTACCCCAATAGGGAAATGGTGTGATAGTATCTATTTAAAATAGATTATATTCAATCTTCAAAATATAAACCAACAAGTAGGAGGTAACAGCCATTAATCGATAAAAGATAACCCTATATATGTTGGTAGCTAAATATTTAGCTACCAATCTGGGTCTAGATGATCTCAGTGTAGCATGAGTTTTAATTAACCATTTAGTTGAGATTAATCAGGCAATCAAACTTTTTGGTAAACTAAACATTGTTTAACTTGAAGAAACATAATAAATAACGTTTGTTTTCTTTTTTTATCTCATCTGTAACCGCAGTACATGTAGATAAAAATGTATATATTATCACTAGATGATGTGATTCATATATTTTTTAATCAATTTTATCAATTACCGTAAAATCTCTTATTATGTACATATTTAATTTAGCCCGAAAATTTCTAATAGAATGGAAATGTATATATAAAATAATATATACAGTAAACATTTGTTAACTAAACTGAAACATTTAATAAAAAACAAACAAAAATGCATGACATAGAATTTTATGAAAACACTCATCATCACCGTCACTTATAAGAAGTCCACCTAGTGCTGTCGAATTAATACCATTGTTATTGGTGCTGTCATTTTGCTTTCTATCATCCTCGCTGCTGTCAAGATTATTGGAAATACAAACTGTCCTGTACAATATTCAAAATGATGTATTTTTTGTACATCAGTATAATGCATACAGTACCCGTTGGTAAGTAATACACATCGGGCTTAAGAAAGAGACTGTCGGCCAACTTCGGCTTTGTAGAACGTTGTCTCTGTCATTCATACACGTGTTCCGTCGCGATTTGTCAGTCGTCAACTGGACTGTTAGCTGATTATGGCCAACAGTCTTTACTTACCGCCGGGTACTGTACCTCTGTTTGAGAGAGCTAAAATTATTAAAAAATAGTGTATTATAATTTAACATTTTACCGTATATATATATATATATATAGTTTTTGATAAATAATTTTCATATTTTACCAATACTTTTAGAGAGTAAATCCTTGAATTAATTGATTGATAAAAGTCATTATAAACGTTCATTTTTAATATTTTCTCTTTTTAACATACCATAACACCATTTTCCTGTTGAGGCAAGCAGAAGAAACAAAGTGTCAAATTTTCTTATTTCATACACACATCCTTTGCCTCATCTATATCCATATATCTTCTCACACGACTCTTATGATTTCTCTGACTTTCTACGGTTCCTTTCAGAATATCATTATCTTTTTTTTACAATTAAATCCAAACTCTGGAAATAAATTTATGGCCCATTTTTTATGTGAAAATGATCAAATTCTGTCTTTCTCTTAAATTATTTATTGCCAAGGCTTCCTGCATGATAAACATAATTTGTTTTTAGTTTTTTTTATGAAAAAAATATGAATCACTAAAGTTTTAACGTATTTTTGATCTTTTATCAAATGGTTTGTATCATCATCCACATAATTTATATTCTATTTGGGGTAGGCAGAGAGAAAAGATGTCCACTTCATTCTATCCTGGCACACATTTTTAGTTTCTGCCACAACCATATTCTCCTATTACAAAGGCTTTTCATTCTTTCTTGTTTCATAATTTGATTAATTTGGTATACCATGATTTTCTAGGTCTTCCCAAACTTCTTGTATCTTAACTACTTTATAAATTGTTTTTGTAAATATTTCTGTCTGGCCGAGCCATCTCAATCCTTTCTTTATTTTAAGCCCTGCATCCTTTTTTAATCTGCATTATTTTCTAATGTGCTCATTTCTTGTATCATATTTTTCTTATTATCATAATTTTTTTGCTACATCCAAGTTTCGCTAGGATATATTCAGAGTTAGAGCGCCTTTGAGCTCTCTCAACGACACTATACAAATTGTCCTTTTATTATTATTATTTTTGGGACCCATTGTGAGCTTTGCTTCTCTTGAAAAGCTCCGATTTGTTAACACATTGTATAAACCACTACTGCTGCTGCTCCTCTTCTTTGAATATCGCATTATCACGTGGCCATCTGATATGCCTATGATTCCAAGATACAATGCTAGATAACCATGATATATGATATGTATGAAATCACCTAATGAAAAAGTTTTATTATTTATTTGACAATTGTAAAATTAAAATGTATTGAAGTCTTGTAAACCGGAATATAATTTTGTAGTGTCTATGAGCATTTATAATCAAGAATAAAAATAATCACTAACATTCATAATGCATATTTGACCGAATACATATTTTTCAGGGTGAGAAGTACTAAATTATTTAAACAATCGGCTATAGACTTGTCACCTATTGTCCATTATGACTTGATAAAGGTTTACTATTTGCAGCCGTCTCAAGGTTTGAACAATGTTTAATAAACCAAAAAATATGAATTATAGATCACCCTCCAAGCCATCATCAATATACTGCTATGAAGTGGAGCAATTTGGTGAGGACATGGACAGCACAGGCCTAGGTCATGTGGCGATAGTGCCACATGACAGAGTGCGAAGGAGTAGGGGCATCTTCACCAGGGACAAGAACAAACTCTATCTCAAGCAGTTTGTTGAGCAGGGGCCTGGAGGTGTTATCAGGATTAAAGTAAGTTCTGTTCACTATTTGTCCCATTATACTACACGAGACAAGATATAATGAACAATAACAGGGGCTTAGTTGGAAACTAACACGTAAAACATTCAAAGGGATCCAAGAGCAAAAAAGAATAAATTTTTTAAACCTTTTCTTACAAGGACTTATAAAGCCGTATGATAACCTCTGTGAAAAGAGTAAAATTAATTCTGTGGAGATGCGTGCATTAACACGTTCCGTGCCGCAGTACATTTTGAGAAAATAAGTATCTGCGCCACTAAACAAATTATAGTTTATATTATGTATACATATATAGGCTTCATAAATAATGATTTATTTTTAAAAATAAAATGATTTTAGGTGATATTGTGAGCGTAGGTCACCGGTGACCTACGCGGCGTCGTACGGTAATACATGTATATACAACATAAACTTTTGTAGTCGAAACAAATTGTAGCATGCCTAATTTATTACATATTATATTTTTTATTTATTTATGTAATATGCTATAGTGTTACGCCATAACATAATAATCTCTTATGATTACTGAGACAATAGCTCCAAAAAAAGGGTCACAATGTTGCATAGACAATGCACCCTCATAAATTTCCAGAGTGTGACAAATGGATGGTCCCATTCATTATGTTATCCCTGGAATCTCTTCTATACCCCCTAGCCTAATTGTAGAGGCTAGTTTATCCTTGAAAAAAATAAACCGTAATAGCTTGCTCATGTACACCTGGAGGTTTATTAAAAATAATTGCATTTTCAAACAAAATTTTGGAAGTTTTTATGTGCATTATATTCAAGGGCGCCGTATAGGTCACATTCAATGTTAAAATTCGTAGTAAATGTGACCGCTGGCGCACTGGGACTGTTTTTAAAAAAAAAACACGTAGGTCACCGGTGACCTATGTGGCGCCCTGGTCAAAAACACGGTAGGTCACCGGTGACCTACGCGGCGCAGAACGTGTTAAGGAAAATTTGTGGAGCGTCAATGTTTGAACGAAGGTGGAATGAAGACAACATAAATGAATGCATGGATAAAATGAATGTTTTAGATAAGATGAAAAAAGGAGATTTAAGATGGTTTGGACATGTGGAGAAAATGAATTATGAAAGAATGGCTTAGTATACAAGTCAGAAGTGCAAGGTGTGTGTGGAAGAACTAAATCAAGAAAAACGTGGCTGGACCAAATGTATCAGATTTTGAAAAAAAGTTAAGTGAGGCGTATGAATGATAAATAATAATTATTTATTCATGTTTATGTATTCATATTTATTTAAGATTGTGCGTGATGAGAAGAATGAATGTGGAGGAAATCAAAGTTGCGTGTTACGATATAAATTTTTGGAGATTTTCTTACAACTGGAAAAGAGTTCATGGTGAGGGAAAAAGGTCTACAATTTATTATGCTGTAAGCTAAGGTTGATGTAGAAAATAAAAGGCTAAATTAGGAATGAGGATTAATATCTGTTCACATTGTTTTTATTTCTAGGAAAGCGTAATGGAAAAATACAACGTTCCCAAAGTAAGGTTTGACCAAATTTTTACCGGTAACCCTCCAGAGTTTCCGTCATCCAAAAAGTTTGACAAACATGTCATGAATAGTGGAAGCAAAAAACAAAACCAGTTGTCCAATGGACAGAAGAAGCCCAGTCCAGAGAAGAAGGGGCGTCAGGAATCCATATCCAAGTATATCACCAAAATTGATAAATTTGAAGGTAAATTATTTTCTTATGTTTATTTTTGTGTGTGCAAGATTCGATACCTTATACGAGTATATTTATTTTTTGTGATATCAATCTGAATATGATGCAATGTTTTAAAAGTATAATCCAAAGCTATAAGCATCAACATGACTCGTTCAAAATAATAAAGAGGGCATACACACTACTACACATACAAACACGACAGGCCAAGGTTCAGAAGGCCTAGGGCTGGCATGGAAGCATTCTTTAAATATAATTACATTATAATAAAAGGACAATTTATGTAGCACAGTTTAGAGCACTCCCCTCAAGGGTGCTCTTACTCACAGATTAAAAATCTGAGTGTAACAAAAACATATTTGGTAAAAAAAATTACCAAGGGAAGATAATCATAAGTTTTGCTTCCTAAAGTTACACTGCCATCTTAATATCTCTTAACAATTTGAGGCAGACAAAGATTGATACAATTGAAATATTATATATAAAAAATAAACATTAACCAAGAATAAAGATCATCAATTTCCTAAATATTATGCAATAATAATATGACCATTATAATAACAAAATAAAATAACACGTTGAAATTATGAAAAATAATACACATATCGATTAAAACCAATCAAAAAGTAGACTATAAATATAATTAAATATTGTGGACAGCTCTGGGAATATCTAGACAAAAATCATACTAAATCGAAACAAACTATTCATTCAATATATTTTTTAATATATAGTCAAAAGTTTTCTTGAAACTTGAGTGGCTTGCAAAAATCTGTGATAAGAACATCCTTATCTTGTATTTACAAAATAATTTTTTTTCCATTCATTGACGAATATATATTTTATATACACCCAGCAAACAAATTTGAAAACTGACACGAACCTTAACCTTTAACCAGAGGCAGGATTTAGAAGAAAAAATATTTTTTTTAAACTTGGTTGCCTCTATGGTTTTATACTAAAGCTTTATTGGTCTTATCATGTATATTATTATATACATACATATCGTCACACCATGTATATTATTATATACATACATATCGTCACACCATGTCCCTTGCGGGGTAGGTAAGGAGAACGGATCTCTAAACTTTTCTATTCAAGCGTACAACATTTTGCTACCATAGAGGACATAAAGGCAAAATCGCTGGATGAGCTAAAAGCTATCCCAAAAAGTGAGTTCCACAAATGTTTTATGGATTGGAAAAAACATTGGCAAACGTGTATTTTATCCTATGATAACTACTTTGAAGGGGACAATATTAATGTTAATTATTAAATCAATACTTTTTGATAAAAATGAAAATTCTCATTCTTTTTTGATCAAGCCTCGTATCAATATTTTTTTTTACTGATTTATCAATGCTTCATGATCTTGTTACTGTATTACATACATTCATATCATCATGCCGTGTCCCTACGGGGTAGGCAGAGAGAACAGATCTCCAAACTTTTCTATTCAAGCACACAACTTTTGCCTCCTTCACATTCATATCTCGTCAAGCACAATCGTCTATTATTCATACTTCTAACTTAACCTTTCAAAATCTTGTCCACTTGATCAAACCACATTTTCCTCAATCTACCTCTTCCACACATACATTGCACCTCTAACTTATATACTCGATTAGTAATTCTTTCTCTTCACATCTCCGAACCATCTTAAAGTTCCTTTTTCATCTTACTTAAAACATCCGTTTTATCCATACACTCAGTCTTGATTACTTCATTCCGCCTTTTTTCATACATTGATACTCACAAATTTTTGTAATGCACGCGCATCTTCACAGGATTAATCTTACTATTCATATCATCATTTAATCTTAATTATCTTGATTGAATAATTTGTATGGATAACAAGTCTACTATTCACCAGATTATTGACAGCGGTAATATTGCCTCTGATGTCAGGGATCTTAATTATTACAACATAATAATGGTATAGGATGACAAATTCCATGGGGGTAGTTATAAATAACTCAGAGATGATTTTTAAACATCGCTGCCTCTCATTAGCAGTGTCAATTATCTGATGGATAGTGGACTACTCTTACTTATAGCACCTTAATATATATTTAGTAGCGGTTATAAGGTGCCTTTAATTTATTTGGAAACAATGGCCTCTTCCAGTGAAATATTATTAAAGAGCATGACACAAGTCATTTGTTATTATTGACCAATGATCTGCATATTAGTTGGTAGATCTGCATACACCCGGGGTAATCGGGTGTGATTCCCGATGGTACCCGGAAGAAAAAAAAGAACCAGTCTTATAAGAGATCATTTGAAAAAAAATCACATTTTAGAGGTGTGCTTCGAGTGTTGTTACCTCTGAATGTGTGTAGAAATATTTACAACACGTTTAATGAAGAACCGCAAGTTCCTTGTCTGTTCAAGTGGTACTTAACCTAAAGGCTCAATCAATAGGACTGAAGACAATGTGTCTCCTCAACTCTCTTCAATATGTCTGAATCATCAATTGTTAAAGGGTGCCATACGAATAAATGAATAAATTATTGACCGAATCGATCAAATTTAATGGAGAAGAATATTTTACAAGAAATTTTTATATTCGTCATTTACAAAGAAAATTATTTTTAAAATATATTCAAACTTCACATAATGCATGGGATCATGTTGATTTATTTTTGTTTTTGGTACATATATTCCGATTCTGGACTATGCGGACGTATGTTACTTGGATGTTACAGAGGAACAGCTGGACAAATTACTGCGTCTTCAAAATGTGTGTCTAAGATTTATTTTCAACCTACGAAAGTACAATCATATAACTTCATACCAGAAGGCATTGAACTGGTTGAATGTTAGAAATAGGCGCCAAATTCACATACTGTCTCTATTGTATAATATCCTTAACTGTCCCGCCACACCGAAAATTATCAGCGTCTTTCTAATCATGGATTAGCGCTACGCTCAAACAGAGATTGTTTATTGGCCTTTCCAGTTCACCGCTCCTCTTTCTTTACGTCGTCCTTTACTGTCCATGCAGAGAGACTCTGGAATCAGTTACAAACCAATATAAGACTCGCTCCGTCCTTGGCATGCTTTAAGAAGCGACTGAAAAAACTCTTAATTTCTAGTCAGTAAAATAACGTATTTCATTCCTGATTTTTCTATTCCTTTTCTCTCAAACAATAGACAAGTAATAAATAAACTTAACAGTAAAACAAATACAGCACAAAATATAATTACATTAAAATAGGAAAACTGTCCATTGCTTTGTCGGTAAAGACTGTTGAGCAGTTTTCATATTTTTATTCAAATATATTGACCAAAATTTTCTTTTCAGGTACTAAACAATCCAAAGCAATGGAACCAACCAAGGATAAATTGAACAAACTGGATCAAAAGTCTGGAAGAATTCAGAAACCCAAGAATGGAATTGTAGAAGCTAAAAATCTCAAGGAAGAAATGAAGAGAGTTGGAGAGGAGCTGAAACAAAAGAAGTTAGAAGAGAAATTAAAGAAGAAAGAAAAGAGCTTGAAGTTGGCAGCTTACATGAAGGAATGGAACAAACAGAAAGATGACCTGGAGTTAGAAGATCATAAGGTAAAAATATTTGGTTTCTTTCTATTCCATATATTATTTAGGAAATTTGGACCGTGACAACATATTTTTTTTGGATGAAGCTTCTTTTTGGGCACGTTCTTCCATTAATCATACCTGGTGTACCCGCACCAATAGACTCTTCCAGCAGACCGTTGAACACCTGCTAAAAGTCCATGTCTGGGACTGTTTCTCAAAGCGGGAATTTGGCACTTTGCACATCTTCATAAATAATTTTGAATGCTGCCAAAATGGTTCAAATATATCACATGGCTTTATTACCTACCCAAAGGTGGTTTATAAGAAAACATTAAAATTGGGTTTTAAAATTGAAAACATTAAAATTGGGAAAAAAGGTGGTTTATAAGAAAACATTAAAATTTATCTACCCAAAGGTGGTGTATAAGAAAACATTAAAATTGGCTACTGCAAGAGGATAATGACCCAAAACATCGGAGTCATCTTTGTACTGCATGGAAACAGGAAAATAATGGATTGGCCGTCGCCATCATCTGATGCAAATCCCATAGAAAATAAATGGTCACTTGTGAAGTTCAAGCTCCGAGGGAAAAAGATCTGGAACGTCAAGCAGTTATTTCGACAGATTCAACTTATATGGAAGTCTTTGCCCCTAGATTATGCTATAAAATTAGTAGAAAGTATGTCTCGGAGATGCCGGGTAATTATTACTAGTGGAGGCGACTGGACAACTTATTAATAATAAAGCATCACGGTTTTTATCATGTAGTATGTGTGTATTTTTTTTAATGCCTTATCCCAAATAGTTTTTTCGGGTTTTGCCGTACACATTCTTGTCAAACAGATTGTACGTAACAAGTAAGTGTGAAAAGTAATGTCAATGCAATTTTGGTTTTGCTTTTGATTCCGTATACAATATATTTTCCTCTTCATTTTGAAGGACAGGAAAGGTAAGACTGGTGTTCTATAAGGCATCTATTGTTTATGAAAACTAGTAAGAACGTCTATTGTTTATGAAAACTAGTATTGTTTATGAAAACTAGTAAGTTACACATCTGAGTGTAATATATAACATTGTATTGAAAAATTAAAGATAAAAAAATTATGAATCAATGGTTTATTTCATTCATCCCAGATGTAGTGAGTAAATAACAAGTTCGATTGATGACACAAAGTAAGTTTTATTATTTCAGATACTGCCGTCCAGCATTCCTGTAGACATCCTCGGCATTCCCAATAAATATTTTGGTGACTTCATGACTGTACTAGAATTCTTCCACGAGTTCTCAAAGTCCTTGAAGTTGAAGGATGTTTTCCATAATGGAATAGACATGGAAGTGTTGCGCCGTGCGCTCACCACACGCGAGGTGGCTGGTCCCCTCAGCGACATTGTTCAAATACTTCTCGGAGCCATTTTCACTCTGCAGGAAGACGAGGCAGAAGAATATAATGAAGACAGAGACATACAAGACTCTAAAGGTAAGTTTTATACCGATTTGCGTTGGAATATCCACTTATTTCCCATAAGTAATAAGTCAAATGTAGCAATAATTGTAGAAATCACATTTGAAGGCTGACTGTCCCAATCAGATTATAGAAATTCCCATCAATATTATAGAAAGCATCAATTGCAATTTAGCTTGTCAATGATTTTTAGTAATACCATTGTGATATTTATAGAAAAAGTGTGTACTTAATCAGCTTTAAATCAACCCATAGTCTTTTTCCTCGTATGGTTTCAAGACTCGATGGTACTCTCAGATGATTCAGCCATCTCTAATCCTTCTGGTGTCCTGTGCTTGGATCTTGGATCCCTCCAGTAAATACATGAATGAGGCTATATGTTCTTGATTATAAGTTCCATGGTCTGCATGTGACCACATTTGCATAGCAGGGAAACTTGAAAGGTCAATTGGTGCATCAAGTAGGCACAGAGACTGCGGCATGTGCAATTTATATTAAAGCCACTCCAAATTTTCCTTGGCAGGCTATCTCTAGTTTACTCAGTATTTAGATCCACCACCAGGTCTTTATTTTTAACTTTAAAATGTTGCCATTGTTCTTTCCACATCACTTCAAGCCTCCGATTATTGTGGAGGTTTGCTCCTCGGGTCCGGAAAGTTTTTCGGGACAAAAAGCAAGTAGCTAGTGGATTAGTGAAGCCGTAATGTAGTGGAATGGTTGCATTTTGCTGGCATATCTTGTATTTGCTTTGTCGCCTTATATTTGGCGGTTCAATATGCGATAGTACAGGCGGCCAAGGTGATGCATAACATCAATTTGTAGTAAGATGTAATACAGGAAAAGTGCTGTTGAATGTGATTCATGGACAAGAAAGATTATTATCCTATGGATTGATGACGATGACACCATTGCACTATATTTTTTTAGCTGTGCACATGCTGTTGCCCTTCAACAGGTGTCTATGGACTTTTTGATACTTTGTGGTTGATATAAAAGATTTTGTATTTAAGTTTATTTACATCAATTATCTTTGCAGACATTCAGGATCATTCTGAGGAAATTGACATGACAGCTTTGCGGGGCATTCAACTGGCAACGGCTGCATCCAAATGGCCTCAGACTTACTTGGCTACTCCGCTCAGTCAATTGCCATTGGACTCGCAGACTTTCAGTGAAGTCTTAAGGTTTGTAGATTTTTTAAGCTCACTGTGTTATTTACTTTCACTGTTATCATCTCAGCAAGAGGCGAAGTAAACATTAATGATATTGGAAAAGTGTTGAAGCGTTTAAAGTTGAGTTTTTTAAAAATAATTTATACAATACCCTTTGGATGTAATAATATTGTTAGTTTATCAAAGGTTTTGAGTTAGATTTAAGATTTAACCAAAATGTAAAACTGAGTTATTTTTGTAAAAGAAAATAACTTATTGACAATTTGTAAAAGTATTCAGCAAAATTTTTTCTTACCCCTATGTTTGCCCACAGTGAAATACATGCAAATGCCAAGTTTGCTGGGGGCAAGGCAAATAACAAGCAACATAATCAGAATTTAAAAAAATTACAGTGATCTGCTGAAGACTTGTTCGTGTCTGCAATTGACGTGGCTTAATTCTGAACACGAAAGGAACGAATACTGTGCCAAAATGCAATTCTAATTATGCGAAAGGAATGAATAAATAAAAAAATATCATTTTTTTACCCAATTTTTTTTTTCTATTGTAAAGGGTATAAAAAATCCCCCTTTTTAAAAATGCAAAGTTCAATTATACATCCATAAGAAAACCATAATAATGTGACACATGGCATTGCTAATTTAGTGTTACATGTTCAAATCCAAAACTAGGCAATTTCATGTGTCTCGTTCGATATCCTTAATATTTATATTTTTGTTTCAATGTTATGATTTAGCGGAATTTCTCAAAAATAAAAAAAAAAGAATTTCAAAATAAAACTGATGAAGCTTTCTAAAAAATAAAGAATACCTCCATGGCCTAATTGGTAAGAAGTCTTGCGGGTTTGATTCCCGTTAGAAACCAATTTTTTTTAATAAGAATTCCAGTCTAGTTTTCATTTAAGGCCTTTTTAACATATTTCTAGTTGGTTGGAAGATATTCTTCACGGCAATAAATTGTACTGTATAAAATGAAAGGATACTATATAAATAGAAAATTAAAAATAATTTGACGAGTTTTCAAGTTACTCTGAAACTGAACGTGTTAGTTTAACTTCCGACTGTATTTTTAATTAGAAAATAAATTAATGTTGAAATTTATTTGCAGGTTCCACCTGCTGTCGTCCGGTAGCAGTGGAGGAGACCACTGTATGAAATGGCGATACCAGCAGCGCGGGGGGTACAGCTCGCAGGACGATCCAGGCCTCTGGCTGCGGATACGAAAGCCCCATGTCATCAGGGCCCTCTCCAAGAGGCACATGACACAACTGCCTATCTGTATGTATTTCATTCTATTCAAATGTTAGCGAGAGAATGCTCAAGTGCTTTGAACTTGAAGTACTGGATTAGTGTTAGAGATATGGGTAGTATGCACAGCTTTAGGAAGCACTTTAAGATAACCCTTTTTGGGAGAACATTACTAAACCTAAAGCTGAATGTGCTACTATCACATATGTCAAAACACCTACAAAAGTTTCTTTGTAGTTCGTCTTCCCTTGTTAAGTTTTCTGTTGTTTTCTTTATAAATATGTTTTTCTGAACATATGCAGATGCATGGGGAAGTACCTAATCTTATGGCCGCAGCCGCTACCTTCCTATCCTTACACTCAATTAATATACATGTAATGTAATATTTTAAATCTGTCAATAGTAGTGATTCGAGACACGATTTAAAGTGCCCTTAAGGAGTTTTCTCTGTAAACAGCACTGTACAAATTGTCCGACCCCATGTTTTTTATGGTAGAAGCAGTTTTATTCAGCTGGTTATAAAGACGACCTCCGTGGCCTGGTGGTAAGACACTTGTCTGCCGATCCGGAGGTTGCGGGTTCGATCTCTGCTTTTTAAATAGGATTCCAGTCTGGTTAACACTTAGGACCTATAAAAACATCTTCTTCATTGGTTGGAAGAGATTGCCACATGGCAATAAACTCGCCAGGTTAAAAAAAAAAGCTTGCATGAGAAGTTCCACTATAGTGCCATATCTTTGTTTAGAGCTTATACCTGAAAAAAAAACTATAAGGTTATTTTTAGCCTCCAAAGAGGACACAATATTTGAAGATACATCACAATATTTCCCTGTCAGGGTAGGTCAAGAGGATAGAGCACCAGAATCCTATCTTTACACACATCCGTCGCCTCTTCTACATCTATACAACTACGGTTTCTAACTTTTTACATTTCTTAAATATTCATTTGATCCAACTATACTTTTTTTTTTTACACGCCCTTATAAATTTTTACCCGTTTCTCTTGAAATGTTGAGCTTTTTTTCAATTTTTTTTGGAAATTTTAAATTTCATTTACTTTCTGACCCAAGCACTCATTTATATAAAACTATATCTATATTCATCAATAATCTCCAAAGTTATTGTTTGAAATTTCTTTGTTACCTTTATTATGTATAATAATTAGAATTTTTACTACTAGATTTATTGCTTAGCCATAATCCCTTTCAATTAAGCAGAACAAAATTGGAATTGAAAATAGGTTAGGTTGTTCATGATTAGTAATTAACATGGTTTTTAATTAACTGAAATAGTTTCGTAAGCTTGGATAAAAATTAATCTTATCTTCCTGTTTACCCAATTCATATTGAAGAAAAATAGACACTTCTGCCTTTAATTAATATTACTCAATAGAAAGTGGTTTGCTACAGTGTGTTAAATGGCCACGTGCTCATCAAGAATGTGAACCATTAGATCACAGATACTGACACAATACACTGATCTGACTAAATAATAGAATTATCCTTGACGCCCCTTGGTAACGGATCACAGACAATGTATCAAATGTGAAGTCTACTTAAATTTTATTTTTCTTTTATTTCAGCTTACAAGTTGACGATTATCAACTGTTTGATAAATCAAATCCTCAGCTATGCTACAATCAGAGATCTCATTGAGGAAAAACTGGAGAAGAGCAAGAATCTCAAGAATGATCTTAGAAATTTGCAGGTAAACAAGCACTTGCAATACAGAGTACTCAGAGATGTCATCTTGCATTGCTTCACATCGTATTATCTTATCTGATACGAGATAATTATAGTTATAATGAAAAGGCAAACCTCCATGGCCTACTCGGTAAGATGCTTGTCTTCCTCCCTGGGATTTCGAGTTTGATTACTGATGTCATCGTGCCGTTTCCCTATCTGAATTGGCAGAGGTCAGAGCACCAGACTTCGCCTCTTCTAAATCCATACAACTAAAATTTCTCTGATTTTCTACATTTGTTTTTTCAAAATATTCACCCGATCCATGTATACTTTTGGTTTTCTCTTAAAAATATTTTAAAATTAGTTTTTTTATATGTTGGGTCTGTAGCACTTGCTTAGTTTGGTAGTGTAATGAACAGTCAAAATTATGGATGCGAGATTAGCAAATGTGCTGAAGAAAATTGACGAAAGAGAAGTAATATTCCAGCAAGATTCTGTACCACACTACAAATTTCTTCCTAAATACCTTTTGGACTGGCTAAGAAAATCTTAATCCTATTGAGAATATATGATCTTTTGTAAAGCCGGAGAATAGATTTTACAACAAAACGGAAGATGATGATCAAATGAATGGTTGAATTAAAATAAGCACTAAGTACCAAAAAAAAAAACAGAAAAAAACTAAGTATGCAGTTTCATTACATATGACATATAGAACGAAACTGCATACTTAGTTTTTTTTGTTTTTTTTTGGTACTTAGCGCCTATTTTAATTCAACCATTCAAATTAACATAATTTCGAGATAAGCAGATATTGTAGAACTACAGAAAACTCATTGGCACCTGCCAAAAAGAGCCCAAGAAGTTAAAAGATGTGGATGAATTTATTTTTATTTTCCATAAATATTCTTGGTAAGTTTTATTCTTGATGACTTATGTACATAAGTTTGATTAATAAATCGTCTTATCATATTTAGATTGCCGAGAGGAAACGTGAGGCCGAGGTAATAATCAGTCGTTCAAAGATAAAGCGAGATGCAACCGCTCAGAAGGAGAAAGATAAACTTACTGGAGATGCCGCAAAAGCTGTGGATGATGAAGTTCGAGAAAAGCTAGAAGCGCTCACTAAGGAATCGGAAACTAAAAGATCTGAATACGAAAGGAAATTGAAAAACATGCAGTCAAATTGCTTCATGTATCAAAGCTATCTTGGTAATGCTAATAGACTATTTATTTGTTTATAATTTCCATAATGTAATTTCCAACACGCTCGTCGATTAAATTTCTCAAGACAGCGTGTATTGACATAAAATTTTATTTGCAGTGAATGTGCAATTATTGATACAACTGTTTTTTTATTTGACCCTTATTTAGTGTTTTTACTCATTTAGTGTTCTTTTCCCTTATTTAGTAGTTTTACCCATTAAAAACAATGGAAATTATCAAATTTGAAATATGTGCAGTCATAACGTAAGCTCTGCGAGCAAGTGCCTATAATATAACTAGTGCCTTTTTATTCTGGTTAAGTTTTATAATCAAGAACTTGAATGAGATATAAAATTAAATTTTGAATAAGTTTTTTTAGTATATTTTTGCCAGGAAAATAGATTTTACTGCATGTTAAAAATACTAAACTTGCTTAAATTACTCTCAATAAAGAAACTATTTCTCTGAAAAGTTCAATATGAACGATTTACTTTAGCTCATTAAATCATTAAATTGTACGTCTTAATAGGTTCTGATCGAGCACACCGCCGCTACTGGGTTTATGAGACCATACCGGGACTGTTCATTGAGCATGATGCCTGTTTCAGTGGTATCTGTATGGAGAAAGCCATCATACCAAATCCAACCTTGGCTACTGCTCCTCTGGAAGACACCCTCACCTATGTCCAGAAGTTGTTTGAAAATGAATATGGAGGTTAGTATCAAAATTTCCATTTTCACAATATAATGTCTTGTTCTTAAAAATCACTATACTAGGTTAGTCAAAAAGTTTTAAAAGCGGAAATGAAAATACATTTTTTTTGGGGGGAAATCACTTTTATTGCTCAGTATAGTCTCCCATAAGATCAATACACTTGGTCCAACGATCTTCCAACTTTGTTGTCCCATCACGGAAGTTAATTTCTGGAAGGCCTGCAAAATACTCCTCTACGACGGCTATAACCTCTTCGTTTGATGAAAAATGCTTTCCATGAAGGAATTTTTTGAGGTGTGAGAACAGCCAGAAGTCAGAGGGAGCTAAATCTGGCGAATAGGGTGGATGCTGCAACAATTCGTACCCCAATTCACTGATTTTCGCGATGGTTTTTTGAGCTGTGTGAGCAGGTGCATTGTCTTGATGAAAAATGATTTTTTTCTTCTGCAAACCGGGTCTTTTTTCACAAATTTTTTCATCCAACTGGTCCAAAAGGTCACAATAATAATCAGAGTTGATTGTCTTACCAGTTTGGAGATAATCTATCAATAAAATTCCTTTTGCATCCCAAAAAACTGACGCTAACACCTTCTTGGCCGATTGCTGGACACGAACTCGCTTTGGAGCCAAAGTGCCTGGTTCACACCACTCCATAGCCTCTTGTTTTGATTCAGGATCATGGTGGTAGACCCAAGTCTCATCCATAGTGATGAATCGACGCAGAAAATCCTTTTTATCCTTTGCTCCAAATGTTGCTCAGAAAGTCGCATTCGAACGTGTTTTTATTGCATTGTTAGCAAATGCGGCACCCATTGTGCACACAGTTTTTTGAAACCCAAAACTTCAGCCAAAATATGCCATGTTGTTCCATGTGAGATGCCTATGGTGTCAGCTATCACATCCACAGTCGATCGATGATCTTCTAAAACCATATCCTGTATTTTCGCTATGATTTCTGGTGTTCATGCACTTTTTGGACATCCTGAGCGTGGATCGTCTTCAACGCTTGTACGGCCACGCTTAAACTCCAAAACCCATCGGTGAACGGTTGGAAATGAAGGAGAAGACTCCTTTAATACTTTCACCATCTTTGCATGGATCTCAGTAGCCGATAAACCTTCCAAAACAAAGAATTTATTCACTGCACGATATTCGGATTTTTCCATTGTTAAAAAATACACTGACACGTCAACTTCAAATGGCTTGTAAACAAAGAATGAATTGACAGATCGAAATGAAATTTTGAGTACGTTCTTAAGAAAGATGAAATATTAAAATGGCGTAGAAATTTCGGTTTTCTACTGCTCCATAGATGTCGCTTTCAAAACTTTTTGACTAACCTAGTACATATATTGTTTGAAAAATTTAAGTTGAGTATTCAATAATAAATTACTTTATTCCACGAATTATATTACACTACACATGTTTCTACCTCCTATTGCAAGGCTCTCTTCAGACAGAATTATCCACGTCTGTCACTAGAACAATGCTCAACTAGTGTAATTTTTCATTGGAAATATGTGTAGACCCATTGGAAATCTGACGGATTTATTATCATTTATCAATCTCTTTCAACAAACCAGATAGATGTCAGAAACCTTAAGTTAAAACTGAAACTTTTTTTTTGAATGAGTAACAACGGAAATTGATCCAGTAACCTTCGGGATGGAGACATACATGTTACAAACTGGGCCACGGGAATGCAATAATGTATATAAATCAAACCACACCGGAAGTGGATCCTTAAAGAATCTAAACTAAAGGGTGTGGGCTGAAAATATCTGGTGTCCTCGCAGCTGGGCTCGCCCTTTGTTGATGGGGTGTATCTCACCCAGGGAGATATTATGAAATGAGCCCAGACCTTTTGATAGCTTCTCTATTAAATGTATTTTCTGCAGTTTATCTTGATATTTATGTTCGATTTCAGAATGTATTTATATATGTACTATACATACTATGTTGCTATCAATAAACTGGAAGACCCACTTGCTTAACATGAATGCTGGCCACGCTGTTAGCCACGAAGACTTTGGCACTAACCACTGTGAACAGAATCTTAAACATCATCACCATCACAACATCTCCCTATTGTGGTAGACAGAGAGAACATATCTCCTCTTCAGTATATCGTGACACACGTCTTTCGCTTGTGCCATGTCATGCATACTCCTATTACGAGGTGTATCCAGAAAGTAAGTGTACTGAGGCTCTCACGACCGGATGGATTTTATTTTCGACATGTTGGCTACACTTCCGTGTAGCCTGACCCTTCCCCTCCGCAACGAAACCAGTTCGAGGTCAGTACGTTGAGAAGTGTCACCTCTTCACACCTCTTCACCCTCCGCCAAAAAGTTTAAAACCACAATTTCAGCCAAGAAAATCATGGCATCCGTGTTTTGGGACTGTCAAGGCATAATTTTAATTGAATATATGCCTCAAGGGGAGACTATCAACTCTGCAAGATACTGTGAGACCCAAAAAAAATTGCGGAGGGCGATTCAGAACAAGAGGAGAGGCATGCTGACAAAGGGAGTCTGCCTGCTGCACGACAATGCCAGACCACACACGGCCAACGCCACAAAGGAACTACTCGCCTCGTTTAAATGGGATGTCCTAAACCATCTCGCGCATTCCCCTGACCTAGCACCTTCAGATTACTATCTCTTTACCTCCCTGAAGCTGCACATGGGTGGAAAAAGGTTTTCAACCGACGAGGAGGTAAAGGAGGAGGTGGAGAAGTGGACGGAGGGGTTGGCGGGAAACTATTTCGAGGAAGGCATCAAAAAGTTTATACCCCGCTTCACCACTTGCATATAGAGGAATGGTGACTATGTCGAAAAATAGCTTACATATGTACTACGGTAACCATGTAATTTTTTTGTTTAAATAAAAAAAATTGTAACCTACTAAAATTCAGTACACTTACTTTCTGGATATGCCTCGTATAATGGCATTTTACTCTTTCAATATTTGATTTATTTGGTCGAAAATGATAAAATATGAATCTACTGCATGATAAAATACCAAGTTTTCAGCTTGGTTTCTTTCATTAACCTTACTTCTTTGCAGGGAACAGTGACAAAGAAAATGATTCAGAAAATTCTTCAATGAAAAAGGTTCTCGATCCAATAAAATCACCTAAAAAAGCGGATCCAGAGAATACATTAAAGATGATGCAAGACCTCTTCATGTGCACAACCAGCGCCCTCACCTGCCCCGTCCATTCCAATAAATTCTCCAAAACTCGCTGGTCCTTTTTTCACACTGCAGAGCATCTGGACTCTCTCATAGCCACATTAAACAAGCGAGGGTTGAGAGAGAATGATTTAAAACAAACCTTGGAACAAGAGAAAGATTTAATTTTCAAATATATTATACAATGTCCTGTGAGTCAACTCAATCCAATTCATGTAAGTTTTCAGTTTTTTTATATTACCTTCTATTCAAGCTGAAAAGTGGCATTGCGCATGTGCAGTATAATTCAATAGTTTGCTCTTATTACCCATTTTGTCTTGTAACAATTCTAAAAGTTTCAACCATAGTATTTGTGAAAATCCATAATATTTCAAACAATAAACACAAAATGACATCACAAATTAACAATAATAAAAGGACAATTTACATAACACTATGGAAAGATTAAAAATATAACGTTACTGCAACCATTAGATTGGGTAGTTCTGATTTACATAACACTATGGAAAGATTAAAAATATAACATTACTGCAACCATTAGATTGGGTAGTTCTGATTTACATAACACTATGGAAAGATTAAAAATATAACATTACTGCAACCATTAGATTGGGGAGTTATGATTTGCATATTTGTTAAGAAAACTGTAGAAAACTTTCCAATGATAGATGAACTACAAAGAAACCTTTGTAGATCTTCCAATATGTGATAGCAACATATTCAGCTTTAAGTGGAGTGTAGTGTATGCGTATAGTGTTCATATATAATTATAAATTTTGATAAGATCCCAAAAAGGGTTGTCTTGTCTTCCTTAAGTTACATACATCGCCCATATCTTGAACACTTAGAAACAGACCATTCCACCCCAAGGAACCAACAATGTATTATTAAATATAAGCTAGTTTATAACTTTTACATTGGATGTTAAAATGACCTTCAATTATCTATATTTTTTTTACCTTGTTAGGGAGGGGTAAATATCCTTTGGATATCTGTCGGAACATTTCAGGCACAATTATTGTTTTTCTTCAAGAGGAAAAAGAAGGCAGAATGACTGGCATCCAGCTGGTTTATAGAATGACTTGTGTTAACAAATTGTTATATTAACATATGCACGGTAATGGTGTATTAAACTATTTTTAAGAATCTGCATAATTTAGTGTCCATGTGATCCTAGAGGACTCAGGCACAAAGGAACTTTTACAATGTGAAATCCTATACACATTTTGATCCATCTTCAAAATTTTAAATTCCTTTTTATTTCGATCATCAAAAATTTTTAATTCGCTCAGACCCACCCTAAAAGAGTAAAAGATTCATAAAATGAAAAATACATTTATTTTCTAGTCCCCACCTGTTGCAAGGCCCGAAATGCAAACTCGGCTCACTCGGAGGTACGTGGATGCTAACCTCAGGTTCCCGCCCGGCGCCGACATATCCGAAGTATTGGAAATGTCATTACGGGACTCGGTGGTAGATTTAGAAGAAAAACTCTTCTTAGGCTGCCTTGGAGAACTACAAATCAAGGTGAGTACTTTATTTTTACCTAGGGACAGATATACATATTTTGACAAAAATTTTGTGTACTTTTCAGTGGGGCACTTAAAATTATTAATTTATGTTAAAGTTATCAATAATTAATTTTAATAGTCTTGATATGTATCATTTTAAGTACCCACCCATCAGCAAGTCTAACAAGAAGGTAGAATATTTTTGTCAACATGGTGCTTTGAATAATGTATGGCATTGTTTTTCAACTTTTTTTAACCTTATGACCCCCAAAAGATAAATTAATAAAATTAAGAGTGCGACCCCTGCTAAAACGTATTTATAACATTGACATAGACTTTGGACCATAATTTTAGGAAGTCTAAAATATGTTGTGGAGATTATAGATTTATAGGTTTCTATATTCTGGTGGGAGGAAAATGTGGACGTGGAAAAAGACTGAGAGGAGCCGAATAAATGCTGTAGAAATACATGCATAGAGAAGGATACATGGGAGTGACACTGAATATATGACAGAATACGGAATTAAGTGATAAGGGATGAATGTGAACTTAAGGCTGATGTGTTAAGTAAGATAAAGAAAAGTATGCTGAGATGGTTTGGGCATGTGGAACGAATAAATTAAGAAACACTAACGAAAAAGATATATAGTACAATCGTGAGAGGAAGATCAAGGAAAGTAGATTGGGTCAAGTGAATGATATTATGAAAGTAGGAAACGTAGAGTCAGAGAAATCGTAGATGTATGAGGTGTATGGATGTAGAAGAGGCTAAGGATGAGTGTTGAGATAGGAAATTTTGGCGCTCTGTCCTCTCTGCCTATCACGACAGAGAGATTGCGTGACGGTATATACGTTATTCCGTTTCACAATTCAAGTAGAAAAAAAAACTTTTTATAGATAATTTATTATTTCCTCATGTTGTTTTTAAGAATCGACAAACATGGAGAGAGACCATCCTAAAGAGAGGGTACGACAAGCAGTGCCACACGCTTACGTGGGGACCACAGAGGACACTCACAGATGACCTTCACATCATCAATGGCAAGAGTAAAGTGGATGCAGGTAAACTTATTTTATCAACAAACTAATGCATGCATCAAATTTTGTACTCGCATAAGGATCATTATTATGGTTCAAAACTAACTTAGCTCGTCATGTTACACGTTCCTTGTAAAATATGACAAAATATTTGATTCCATGAGGACTTATAATTCTTTAGTGTACATGGTATATCTGATGTACAGCAATTTTTTCCTTTTTACTGAACGAATTGTGTAATTTATTGGGATTTCTTTATTATTTTATTGAGTTCATCTTATACTGTTTTTTTTTTCTATTGTATAACGCTGCATACATGTCTAAGTTGGATTTTACTTATATTCTATACATGTCTGCATACATGTCTAAGTTGGATTTTATTTATTATCTTTTGAATCAAAAAGATCATTTGACTGTTGAAATAAAATAAAACAATGAAAAATTCATCACCATCATGTTATATACTTATTGGGATATGCGGAGAGAACAGGTCTCCACTTCATTTTTTCTTGGCACACATTTTTTACTTCCATGCATCTTGGCATGCATACTCTCCTAACATAAAAACTTTTCACTCTCCCTCTTTCAATTAGATGTGATGAAAAAAATAAAAGACATCTAATCAATGTGGTAGATGTGTTTCAATGTATGACAAAACGGTGTTATTTGATCACAGGAATCTGAATAAGTAAAACAAAATCTTGCATTTGTTTGTCCCTAATGTATTTCCACACTAATGCTGAAAACAAAAAAAGTCTATGGATTCAAATCTCCTGAAAACAAAATTCAAGCCAGACCAAAACCAGATTTCGAAAAACTCTCATCTTGACAGTGAAAACAGATACAGTAAAACTTATAATGTCTCAAGTTGTTCAGAATCTACTCATTTTGGGAATGGAGTTTATCAGATTGAGTGTAGGATGCACTGGTGAAAGCATTTTCTTTAAAACGTCCATGCAATACCGATTAATCCAGCTAGTTGTAAATTATATGTTCATCCATTCGGTTGATTTGTATTGTTTTAGAAGCAGCGCTTGCAGCTTATAAAGATCCTGGACATTTCCTCAGTGGCACAGGCACAGGCACTCTCGAGAGTGACACTTCAGGTGACGAGCAGGAAGCTGACAGCAAAGTAAAGGATGACGTGGCTGTTGTTAGAGAGCTGGCTTCTGCCCTTTTGCAGTTGGGTCAAGCTGTTTCACAAAAGTACCTGAAGAGACCTCTTGGTGAGTGTATTTTATTTCTTGGGCTGGAAACTTCAATAATCAATGGAAGGATCAAAGTTTTTGAAATATTAAGTACCTATTTACCTCTACAGCCACGTTTGCTAACAGGCATTTTCCTAGGAGCACCCATCATAATTAAAAATATGTATAATGAAAGCTTTATAGAAGAATGTGTTTACTTCAATTCATATTTAAAATCTAATGATAACCATGACTGTTCAATGCTACAGTTTAGCAACTAATAATAATCAACAAAACTTGATAACTATTTATCCAAATATTTGCGTTATTTTATTTATGCACACAATTAACAAAGTGTTCTGCGGAATGAAGTTTTTCATTATTGAAATGATCAAAAATATTTAAAATCCGCACCAAAACCAGACTGAATGCATTAGCTAAATTATCAATAAAATCATACACAATAGTGAATATGGACTTAAATGACATTGTAAATGCATTTGTGGAGAAGAATGCAAGACGTAAACTGTAGTGGTTTATTGTGTGAGATGAAATACATTATCATCCAAGGTCATCGTCCGAAACGGAAAGAGTAAGCATTTTTTAACTATGCATGGGGAGGTAGGAGAGGGTGCAGGCTGCAAACTGCCTAGGACACTGTCTATAAATGTGGGATTACATAACTTCAATAGGTAGCTGTATGACTCATGCAGAGCGGAACTATTTTCTTCCGTACTGATCAGTCAACCTCTGTAGCCTAGTTAATAAGACACCTATCTTCTGACCCTGGGGTTGCGGGTTCAATTCTTGTTGATACCCATTTTTTTTTCAATTAGTTCCACTCAGAGTTTCACGCATGAGATTGCCGCATGGTAATAATCCTGCCAGGTTGTATTGTATACAATAAAAGAACATACACTATATATATGTTGTCTTATTGTAGGTTTCGATGAAAAGGAGCGCACTAAAGATCCCAAAGCTTCATTAGATTTCGACGCTCTCCGGAGATGGGAAACTTCCTTGATGGAATGCTCAAGTTTTGCACAAGTAATGCTGCACCTCGTGATATTGGACAACAGTATCCTGTGGTCTAAGTCCATCCTCAATGCCAACTGTAGGATATGCCGCAGGAGAACAGATGCAGAGAATATGCTATTGTGTGATTCCTGTAACAAAGGGCATCATATGTATTGCCTTAAACCTAAGTTAACAGTGAGTATTTTTTATAATGTGACCTCTTCAGATTCATGAGCCATTATTATTCATCCACTACTAAATATAGGTCTCCATCTATCTGCACTGGGCCTCATGCTGCTGAATCTCACTGTACTCCTCCAGCCACCGTGGCCTAGATGGTAAGATGCCTGTCTTATAACCTGGGCGTTTCAGGTTCGATACACGTAGAAACACAAATTTTTCAAAAAGGCTTCAAGTCTGATTTTAACTTAAGGCCTCTTAAATATGTTTCTGGTTGGAAGAGACAATAATCACATGACAATAAATCTGATAGGTTGTACTGTATACAACAGAAGTGTAATATAATACTATTTAAGGGATTCTGTTTCTGCCCATCCACATGCTCGTGCCAGCACCGCCTTCTTTCCTGCTCCATCTGATGATATCTTCTGTGTTGTAGGTCTATCGAATGTGAGAGTTTGACTATCTCAGAGATTTTCCTATGATGGTTCATAATATTTTCATGTCTGATGTTCGAAGAAGGCTCTTTGTTGTCGACTCTGGTTTCAACATTAGTTATGTTCAACCTGACACATACCTGAAACTTTGCTATCGATTTACATTTTGTCTATGATATTTCTAATATCGTCATATTTTTATATTGTCTATGATGTTTCATTATGGATAAACCAGAATTAGAGCTTTCACGAATGGATAGTGAGATGTAACTTTTTGATTTTTGTAATTTCAGAAAGTACCTGAAGGAGATTGGTTCTGTGATCAATGTAAGCCTAAAGAGAAAACTCCGCAAAAGAGGAATCGGAAAGTGTTCAAAGAAGAGGATTCAGGCAACGAAATGGATGAGAGCAATAGGTAAATATCTTTATTTCCTCACCAAGAAGTTTAATGACCATTCAAAAAGTTTTTATTTTACTGACAAAAATTTAATGAACTTGCATAGTGTTTTTATTTAATAAAGCAGCACCTGTTTAATTTTTTTTGTCTTTTATGTCTGAATTAAATTTAAACTTATTTTTATGTTTTTTTTTTCTGTGATGATAATGGATTATTCTTGAAGTGTTTTTTAGTGATGTTGAGCCCTTCAATGATGCCTTGATTATCTAACCGCATCTTTCAAAGTGAGTCTACAGTTTAGATAAGAGATTTAGATGTTCCAAAAACCAACTAACAAGTCTGCTTTACCTTAATAAAAGTTTTATTTGTTTCTTATGAAAATCTCTTATAAAAAACTCTTAATGTTCATGCTCTAAATGTGAACTTAACGCTTTGCATGTGGGAAACTCATGTGTCACTCATGGGAAGTGAGAGACTATAATCTCAATTTAGCGGCGACAGTCATATTCAGAGTTTCTAACACGTTTTTTTCTGCCATCTATTTTTGTCAATCTCTCTACCGTCTATCTATCTGATCTACTTTACCAGCTCCTTAACGGCCCAGGAAATTGTATAAGAAATTGAATAATTTCATCGACTATGATACACTCTTTATTTGAGATATGCTAGAGGAAGAGGAACAGTGCATTACATATACCTTTTTTATGTGAACAAACTTTTTGTTCTTATTTTTAATATGTTATAAATATAATAGTCAAAGTATAGATCTATATTTTTATAAACCTACATTTTTATAAACCAATATATTACATATTCCTTTTATATCCCACATTTTTGACGATTTTCATTAATTTATTAATTTGCAGCTTTTAGCAGATTGATTATTTCACCTCACAGGTAATTAGCTATTTAATCTCCGCTCGCATACAAAGTATTAAAAAACCATAAAGAAAAATTCTATTAAACCATAAAAAAAGTCTTTAATGATTGCTAAACTTGATACATACACTCTTGGTCAAATTTTCATAAATGTAACTTTTGTATAATTGAGATTAATCTAAAATCAACCCAAAAAATGTTTATTGGAGGTTTATTTCAAATTGTAAAAATTTCAATATAGTTATTAACTTATCAGAATTTGACCAAAGACCACTGAGCAGCAGCATTCATTCTGTTTGTCTGAAATGAAAATAATAAAATGTGCAAAGCTGTGCTCTTGGGAACAGGATATATGAGACAGACAACATGGAACATTCTTTACAAGATTTTCAGCGCTATTTGTTTATTTTTTCCAGTTGGGATGGTAGTGTGAGCGTCGCCTTGTGCGGGTCATGTGGCTCTGGTGGAGTGCTCATCTCGTGCACAGTATGTTCTGATGGCTACCACTCTGAGTGCTTGGTCAAGCCCCCGCAGCGACGTGCAGCCTTTGTCTGTCCGTCATGCAGTAAATCCAAGCAACAGAACAGGGGTAAATATTATCGGATACTTTATATTCACATATACCAGCAGCATCACCCAGTAAGGTTAAATGCAAATCACAGAAAAGCATTAAACTTAATAATGATAGCCTAAGGTGACGTCTCTTTTTTTACATTTTTACCGAGATACAGTAATCCCTCCATATATACGGGTAATTAATTGGTTCTAGGAAAACAATGTGTAAACTAAAACACGAGTCATTGAATGCCATATAAAATGGTAGCATTTACATATTTTCAGATATTCTATCCTTACTTAGTTAAAAAAGATTTTGTTGTGACAGAAGTTGCAACCGACTTTTGGGACCCTGTATTATTTTTATAATAAAACTTAAGTCTGGGTAAGTAGTTACTGACAGCTAATAGTCTGTGTAAGTAGTTACTGACAGCTAATAAAACTTAAGTATGTGTAAGTAGTTACTGACAGAGCTAATAAAACATTTTGATGAGAGCTATATGATTTATTTATACAAAGAAAAAATTACAGAACTTACAATTTGCTGTACATATTCATTCAAAATCACTCTCGCAAAATGCATCTTCTATTGTTAGTGTAGTCACTCTTACACTTGTAGCTGTTTCAGTTATTAATGTTGATGACTAAAAAATGTATCTAGAAACTGCTGCTTGGCTGTTCCATTCCTCCAGTTCCAAACGGAATAAATCACATTATAGTAAATTTGTGTAAATGGAGGGATTACTGTACTTGCACAAAAAAAAAGATTTCTTAACCCTTTATACTATAGAATCATACATCCATTCTTGACTATATTTAAAACATTTTTTTTTTATATTTTATTTTTTAAACTTAAATAAAAAAAAACTATTATTACGTATCTCAACTACTCTATGGTTTTCATCTTAATATTCGACATATGTCACATTTGAGTACTGGCAATTATAACTGGTGGTTAAATATTTAGCCACCAATCTATAAACTTATCATTTTGAGAATCAAAATTATTTTTATTGAAAAAAAATGCTCTTTTTTTAAGGTCAGTATTGACAGTTTATAAAATAAATAAATAAAGACATTAACTAGGTATCCGATTATGGCCATGGATATATTAACTACAGTGCAGTGTCTTTCGAGACATTCCAAGCTGAGCTGAACGTCATCTGGCTGTAGTTGTGCTTGATCATCAGGAACACGGATGTGTGGCCTTGTTGGTAAAACGCTTGTCTCCCAATCCGAAAGTTGTGGATTCGATTCCATTTGGAAACCCAGATTTTCTGAAAAAGGATTCCAGTCTGGTTATCACTCAAGTCGTCTTTAACATTTTTCTGGCAACTCCGCCAGGTTATACTATATACAAAAAAAAGTATAATACAATACTTTCTTGTACACTTTGAATATTCTCATTAGCGTATTCTGGCTCAAGGCAAGTTCAACTATTGATCTCTGTTGTGAAAATGTGCAATTAATCTAATCGCCAATCTTGCTGTACTATCCCCACCAGTAAAATGACATTCATATGCACATTGAGTGTTGGAATAATTGACTCATGATTTGCAAAATATAGTTTGACCACTTTTGTTCATTTCTCTGTTGTTAAATTATCAATAATAAAACTTAGGTGTTTAAAATTATCTGAAAAACAGAACATTAAAAAAGAATCTAACTAAAAAGTATGATTGTTTAAAACTGTAGCGTAACTGATGGGCCACCCTGTACTAACTGAAATAATATATCGAATGTTTACTTTTGAATGAAATATTAAATTCATTTGATATAAATTAAAAAAATATATACTTTCAAAATGGTTTTTGTTATATAATGTGTAATACAGAGGGAGTATAAGTTATAGCAAATTATTTTTTAAATTTTTAGAATTCATTATTATTTTTTACTGTTTATCTAACTTTTATATGGCCATTAACCAATCTTTAAAAATGACCTGATGGGCTATCTTAACTTACATCTCTATTATGTTATTTTAATTTAGATACTTATCCCAACATCAGAGGCAGTATTACTGGTGTCATTAGTCTTGTTATAGTTCGGAAATTCTAGGATGAGCCCTGTGACAGCTCACAAATTTGCCCCAATACAACCTTATGTAATGTATTTACCTAAATAACTTGCTATTTATTAGAATTGGGGCTTATATTAAAGTTTATAAGATAATTAAAGTTACTGAACATCTGTTACTGGACCTCGAGAAGGCTTTTGATACTGTCTGGCATGATGGCCTTCTTCACAAACTTCTCCTTACTGGCACTCCACTCTATCTCGTGAAACTACTTCAATCCTACCTTTCCAATAGAAGTTTCACAGTCGCCACTCATCATTCTATGTCATCCGCCAGGCCCATCCCTATGGGTGTCCCCCAAGGCAGTATACTTGGACCATGTCTATTTAACATTTACACACACGACATTCCTACTCCCCCAAACTGTAAGCTCACACTCTTTGCTGACGATGCGGCATGCTATGCATCGTCACTCAAGGTGGATCGAGCTGGTCGCCATCTTCAGATTGCTCTTGAGATCCTTGAGAAATACTACCAAGACTGGAGGCTCAAAATCAATGACGCCAAAACTGAGGCCATCATGTTCACCCGAAAAATCAAGGAAAGAGTGCCGTCGATGCCCTTATTCATCGGTGGTTGCCTGGTTGAGTTGCAGGACGGGGTTAAATACCTCGGCCTGCACCTTGACCGGCGACTGACGTGGAAAACCCATTTGAATACCATCAGACAGAAGGGTCACAAGGGCATAGGGGCTATCAGTTCGATATTTCATCGACGCAGCTTCCTTTCACCCAAAAGTAAGCTCCTCCTCTATAAAACCCTTAGTCGTCCTATCTTGACCTATGCTGCACCCGTTTGGGGTAGTGTGAGCAACACGGACAACTATCTTTTAACAACCGTCCCAGAACAAACCTTACCCGACTTCACGCCGAACAGCGAGAAGAAACCCTACAACACCACATCCTCACTTGAACCGTGAAGTTCTATAAAAGCCAACAAAATCACAGCAATCCCTTAGTCGCTGCCCTGGGGGCTTACGAGAGTAAATCCGACCTACTCTTCCGTTATAAGCACAAGCTCCCGAAGCATTATCTGTTGCCTGACTAGTCTACCTACAGTATTAGCTGGGATGACCAAGGTCTGAGTGAATGTGATGGAATACAAGTAGCCTAAACGAGTGGACTTGTTTTTGCTAAATAATTAGTGTAAGAATTGTTATCTAGTTAGTAGTATGTAGGTGTTAATTATTTCTAAGATCTCATATATTAAGATTGAATAAATAAAATAAAATGATATGTAGGAAAATAAGATTAAGTAAGTTAATAAATGATAACATATAATTAAGATTAGTTAAGTAATAAATTTGTATATAGGTATAGCCTTGACAAATGTTTGTACAATAATTTACTTTGTTTAATAATTAAAAAAAAGGTTGTATTGGGGCAAATTTGTGAGCTGTCACAGGACTCATCCTAGAATTTCCGAACTATAATAGAAGACAATCTATAATCTCAATGCCATTTCTCCAAATGAAATTAAAATAACAGTTTAGGGTGTTAATTAGTAATGAAATAAAGTCAATAATGTATAACTAGAACTATAAATACATTTGTTATAATTCTAAGAACAAATTCAGATAGTTAGTTGACTAACAGCAATAAGAATTTTTCACATCACTTAACACCTGCGTATATTCCATGTATAAGGAGTTCATGACCATTATTCAAGAAGAATTTTTCATGAAAATTCAGAAACTACAGAAAAATAGAGCCACCCCATCTGATTGCTTTTGCAGCATTACCAATGTATCTATTGAGGGCTACTGCCTTGTTCCTCATTATTAGAATTTCGGTTTTAAATATATTTTCAAACATTCCACCTGAATTTACTTAGTGGCGCTTATGAACTGCTTTTATTAATTCAAAATCAAAGTAATTTTAAAGGATGAATGTGAGATAAAAAATGTATTTGTTAAGTAGGGTGAAAATTAGCATGTTTAGGTGGTTTGGACATGTTAAAATAGATGGATGAAGGAAGACTGGGTTAACAAATTTATAATGCAAGCATAAGTGGGAGTCGTGATAGAAGACAACCGAGAAAAATATGGTTAAACCATGTGAAAAAAAATTAAAGAAAGAAAGGTAAGGAGTTAAGAGAAACAGAAAGAACTGTAAAATGTATATGGATGTGGAGAAGGGGATAGAAATATGTCATAATAAGAAAGTTTGGCACTCTGTCATCTCTGTGTACACCAACAGGGAAATAATGGGTTGTTAGTATGAATTATGTAAAATCAAACGTCTTGAGGGGATAATATATTAGGGTACCCATAAGTAACGTCGTTTTTTTCAATGAAATTCAAAACAATTTTTCTTATACTTTAGTTAACTTTTCTTATACAAAATAATTCCCCATATTATCCATAACCTTTTGCCACCTTTCTTTCAAATCATCCATGCTCTTGTAAAATTCAGCGGGTTTTGACTGGAAATAGTCTAAAAGGGCTGTATTCACCTCTTCTAAGGAATTAAAATTTTGATATCTTAAAAAATGTAACGTTTGAATAGAAAACCCATTTGTCATCACCAGTCACTAAGTCACTTAGTTGTTCTTTTTGGGCTTAGTTGTTCTTTTTCTTGCAATAATCTGCTAATGCTGAGCCGTTGAGCCATGTTGCGGTCGGTCAATGCGTGTGGGACCCAAACACCTTCTTTTTGAATCTTGCCCAACTTCTTTAGGATCCTCTGAGTACTAGACCAGGATGTACCTACCTTTTCCGATAATTTTTCAATGGTCAACATCGGATCGTCTTCGATTGCAGACTTCAGGGCTCCTTCATCCGCCTGGACGGGTCGTCCACTTCGAGGCTCGTTTTCCAAACACAAATCACCAGATTTAAATTTTTTGAACCATCGTTGGCATTTCCTGACATTCAATATGTCACCGTAAATCTCACAGATATCCTTCGTAGCCTCTGTCGCTTTCTTTTTCAAATGATATGGAAAAAGGATACAGCTCCGCAGATGTTGTTCCGACGGACACGTCTCTTCCATTGTCTTCAGAGGGATAAAAGAAACTTTTTTTTTGTCTCATGGCCACAAGCAGGTAGCCGCTACACAATAGAAACTTATAACACGTCCTTACTGCCTAACAGACTAAAGGAGAGTATTTTAAAGAAGGCGCATCAATAAAAAGGACATTACTTATGGGTACCCCTATTATATTAAGAAGCAGCGCTATACAAGTCATATATTTTTGTTATTAAATTAATTGTTTGAATAGTATTTTGGCATTACCAGATATTTTTTTACGATGAATTAATGAATATGTGTTTTTCTTGTTTGTGTTGAAAACTGATAATTCTATAGTTCTCATTTATTATGCTTTATATTATACAAAAATACACCTATTATAATCCAATGTTAATTTTATAATTTATAAAACACATTGCAAAGTGAAATATGCATATTATAATTAAGGCTTTTTGTGAAGTTATAAAAAGAATTGAAAAGAAAATTGGTTTACCTCTAGTACCAGATCGCAGGGTGAGACAGTGTGCAGCGGATGCCATCAACAATCGCAACCATTACTCTAAGATGCTTAAGAAAAGTCACGCCGATCAAAGCGGTTGGTTTATATTAGAAAAACAAACAAAAAAACCCTCATCTTCATGTCCGCTTCTTCTAATCAATTACTACGCTATGCTACTATGACTGTTCACTTTCTAATTTTTTTCATAAGTATTTTTACATACTCTAATCCAAATCAAATCAATGTTGGAACATTGAATTTATAATCCTTGATTTTCAAATTAACTTTGGTTTTAATACAAAGAACTCTGTTTTTAATTCACTTAATTTCTCTCAAACATATTGCTCTTTTTTTTTATTCTTTGTGAAATTGAATCGGATCCAATCTATATTGTTGATATATATAATTTATATCAAAATATTGGGTGTACAAATAAGTCACCGCCGTTTGACAAAAGTTGGCGCCACCAGTAAGTTATGGTTAAAATTGTCAGATGTAAAATGTCATTATCGTAAGGTTGGACATCTGTCAACAACATGACCTTGAAATATTAGTGAATTTTTATCAGTATAACATATTTTTTTGTGTTCGAAAATGTCAAGTTTTGAGCCGAATAAGCGTCATTTGCGGGAACTTTTGATTTACTTCTTCAATTTGAAGAAATCTGCAGCTGAGGCGCATCGATTGCTTGTAGAAGCATATGGTGAGGCTGCCTTAAGTGAGAGAAGTTGTCGTGAGTGGTTTCAAAAGTTTAAGAACAGTGAATTTGACATCGAAGACAAATAACGTAGCGGAAGGCCGAAAGTGTACGAAGACGCGGAATTGGAAGTATTATTGGATCAAGATTCGTGCCAAACGCAAGAAGAACTTGCACTTACATTAGGAGTGACTCAACAAGCAATTTCACATAGGTTGAAATCATTGGGAATGATTCAAAAACAAGGAAATTGGGTTCCATATGAACGGACACCGAGAAACGTTGAACGCCGATTTTCCACATGTGAAATGCTGCTTGCCAGGCATAAACGAAAGGGTTTTCTGCACCGTACAGTCACTGGTGATGAAAAATGGATCCACTATGATAATCCAAAAAGGAAGAAATCATGGGGAACCCCTGGCCATGCTTCAACATCTACAGCTAAGCCAAATATTCATGGAAAAAAACTCTTGTTGTGTATTTGGTGGGATCAGCTTGGTGTCGTGTATTATGAGTTGCTCAAACCGAACGAAACCATTGCTGGGGCTGTCTACCGAGCACAATTGATGAGATTGAGTCGAGCACTCGAGGAAAAGCGCGCCCACTGCTACTCCAGACACGACAAAATTATTCTCCTGCATGATAATGCTCGTCCACATGTTGCGGCGCCGGTCAAAACCTTTTTGGAAACAATCAATTGGGAAGTTTTACCCCACCCGCTGTATTCACCAGACATTGCTCCTTCTGATTTTCACTTGTTTCGATCGATGACGCATGACCTGTCTGAGCAGCACTTCACATCATATGAAGATACCAAAAATTGGGTCGATTCGTGGATAGCCTCAAAAGATGAAGCATTCTTCCGACGCTGTATCCGTATGCTGCCAGAAAGATGGGAAAAGGTAGTGGCAAGCGATGGGCAATACTTCGAATAAAACATGAGGTTCCGTTCTTTCACAATAAATGCCCAATTTTTGATAAAAAACGGCGGAAACTTATTTGTACACCTAATATAATAAATATACAAACAATGAAAAGAAAGTGTAATTTATTGAACCAACTGAATGACACTGTTGATATATTCTCGGTACCGTCTAGCAGTATGAGAAGAATCCTGGCTGATATTATTCCTAACAAATAAGCTAACGCTAGAAGCAGACCCTCTTTGTGTAACAGGAGAAATCCGTGCAAAGTGAATAAAAAAATATAAATATATATATACAGAAGAACCCGTTTAAGACATTCCCATGTAAGATGTTTTCCCATCCAAGAAGTCATCTCTTTTTGCCCTAAATTGGAACATTATCCTTCAAATATTACCATTTTAAGACGGTATCCCACTTAACATATTAAGTGCTGTAGGTGTTAATATAAATTTTTGCTTAATGCTCAAAACGTTCATCTCTGTTCTATTCCATATTTCATTATTGTGTGCGAGGGTATATAGTTATGAATTATACCTGCTCTAACCTTTTTACTATTTTTTGAGAATTTTAAATATGCAATTTTTGTAGCACCACTATGATTTCAAAAGATATTATTCAAAGTGTTAAGCAAAAAAACAGTCAGTGTATTAAGAAGTTATAATTATCTGGTCATTCGAAAACATCTTAAAAGTGTTTTACTTAATACAACTGAAACACTTCATTTAATGATAATCTTTAAATTAACTGGAATATTCCTATTATTACCATACTTTTTAGTAGACTGCAAAATATTCATTGAAAAGATATAAAAGTCTGACTATACCACTGATACATATGATTTTATATTAAGCCCCGATCCCTCACTTTGCAGTACCACTATGATGTTATAAAAATCCCACATGTTTTTATTTTAATGGTTTAAAAGAAGTTTATATATGTATAATGATGTAAAAATATTTCCATTAATTATTTTTCAAATCCCTATTTGAATTATACATGGTAAATGGCACTTAACCACTTGAATATTAAATGCATTGTTCTTAGTAACATTTCAATATTGAATTTGGTTTTTCTATTTCTTTCAAAGAAAACACACTTCCCACATCTTTTGGTTTTGGCACAAGTTAACCTAAATGTTTACACTATCATCGAGTACTAATAACTTATCACAAACTTATTTCTCTTGCTAAACATGTTAGGGCTGAAAAAATGGTCTTTATACATTTCTACTTTTCTATTTAGATTCAGACAGCGGTGATGAAATGTTTACCAAATCAAAAAGAAAGCGCCAGTCTAAAGAGTCATCGCCTGTTGTCGAGAAGATGAATGGATCCGCAAAAAAACCACGTCGTTCTGCTCCTATTGCTAGTAAGCTTATTTATTGATTTTAAAATTATTATAATAAAGGAATGGTTCACAAAAAACCAAAATTATTATATTAAAGGAATGGTTCACAAAAAAAACCAAAATTATTAGTTATCAAATTTAAAAAAATTACTTGTTTATTGGATTGCGATTTAAGATGTTGATGTACAGTGTTTCACCGATTTAACAATTTTCAGATTATAATGTCATACAATAAGGAAAAATATTAATTTACGAATAATCAATTTTAAAAAAATATATTGAATGCTAATTTTCATATGCATTTTGAAAGAAATTTTTGAAAATTAAATATGTTTATTAAAAATTTGTGCAGCCAAAATATATCTTTGTGTAATATTTCCTGAAAAATATTCATAAATTGACTAAAAAATAACCTCAAAATTTTTGTGAACGTGGAAAATCAATCAAACATAGTGTTTTTTGTTAGCCATATAAACTAACCTTTACTGACAAAACATTGAGAACTGTTTGAAATAGTTGAAAAATAAAAAATAATTGAATTGTGAAAAATGTTTGGTATACCCTCTAATTAACATAACATGAGTTGTAAATATCAGAAAATGCCAAAAATACAAAACAGTAAATCTATCCGGTAGCAGAATAAAGTCAAACATGAAAAGAATCAAGTGAGAGTTAAATTGCAATAATTTATAATTTATGTTTCTGTAAGATCAGCCTGAAATGGCCATAAAATTTATTGTGAACATCACAAAAGTTTTGAATGTACAATACAGGAATTAAAAGATAATTTAAAATTTCAAGAATATTTTGTATGTAAAAGGAGCAGGGTCCAAATATTTCTAACATATATAACAGAAAACAGATAATGTACACGACACAAATCGAGGTGCTGGATAGTATTGTTAAGAAGTTTTAACAAAATATTTGAATGTGGGTTTCAGAATGAGTTATTTATTAACAATAAAACTTGGTCCGTATTTATTTTGTTTTTCAAGCGTTTTGTTCTTGTTGAGCATTTGATTTGTTTTTTATTACTTACATATTTATTGTTTTCATCTAAGAAACATCAATTGTCAAAATTACTTGATTTACCACGGTAAGATAAAGCTTTCAATTAAACAATTAGAATTAATTTGACCAAGTTTTGGATCATTATGATCATGATCTACATCACACTATAGGTTTCGGATCAGTGCTGGTTCATGAACAGTTTGTTACTTGGCTGCATTGAGAGAAAATTCTAAAAAAAAACAAGAATAAAACATACTCTTACTGATTGAGTATAAAAATTTTGTTCTCTTTGTTTTCTTTTTTACACAAAAATACTAGTTCACGGTGAATTGGAAAGTATAAAAACTGGTTCATGAACACATAAAGTTGAAGAAGCAATGATCTACATGATAAACACAAAACCCATACATAAAGCATTCACAATCATTCAAAAATAATTATTTATCTTGATTTTGAAACACAATCAAAATGTAAAGAAATTTATATAATCGCCATATTGTTTACTAACTTTATGCAGTATATATTTATACACAAATTACATATTTACTTTCATAATCAATGTATAGTATTGTTAAAAAAAAATAAGTGGGAATGCGAATATGTACTTAATTTGCTTTCATGTTGTCAAATACCTATAATAAATTTAAGTGTTTGTAAAATAACCGTATAATTCCTGTTCAGTGCAATGTGGCTATATAGTCAGGAGATGCGCAGCGGAAGCCATGAACAATATTCACTTCTACAGTAAGATGTTGAAACAAAGCCATCACCAACTTAGTGGTTTGTCCAATAAGTCATGTTTAGACACATCATTATTATTTTTCATTTCATTATTTTTATTCTTTCGTTCGTTTATTGATATGCTATTTTTTATTTATATTATTTTATTTTAGTATAAAGACACTTTTACAATTTTTGATAAAGTGTTGTAGAAGAAGTTTTTGTAATGAATTTCTTTTGTGTTGTCAGAATGCTCAATGTTTTATAATTTATATGAAATATTTATAATTTATATATAATTTTTTGTGTCAGTAAATTTTAGAAGAGAAGGAAAAAACATATAATTTGATGTAACATCATATTGTCATTATAAAAATTAAAATGGTACTTTTTTGTTTCTTTATATAATATATTGTATGAAGAATGGATCATAGATAGCACTAGGCTGAAATTTCACTTAACTATCAACCAACTTAACTATTAACAATCAACCAACGATCGATAGCAGCCAGCCTAACAATCTTACACCCCTTAAAAAATGTATTTGCATGTCCTGTCATCCTGTAGGCACTTTATAGTATGCTCACGGTCAACCCGAATGCAGCTAGCAGTACAATGGTGTTCAAGTGAGAATCCAGCATTAGTGTTATACAGTATCTTGCATATGCTATATGTTGCTTAGAGCCCATGGCTCTATTTTGGAAAGGTCTGGGGAAAAGTACTATTGGGTGTACAAATTAGTTGGGTCCGTTTTTTTTGTGTTCAAAAATGCATTCATTTCTAAACAAAATGAATGAACAGATCAATTAAAGTATTGTCCATCGCTGGCTACTACTCTTTCCCATCTCTCAGGCAATTTTCGAATTCCATCTCGAAAAAATGACTCGTCTTTTGAGGCGATCCAATTTTCGGTTTCTACGAAAGAAGTGACCCGGTGACCTGCCAAATCGTGCTGCATCCTTCGGAACAACCAGTAATCAGGAGGAGCAATGTCCAGGGAATACAGCGGGTGCGGTAAAACATCCCATTTGAGCGTTTCCAAATACTTTTTTACGACTTTTGCGACATGAGGCCGAGCATTGTCATGAAGAAGAATAACTTTATCATGTCTTTGCTCGTATTCCGGCCGTTTTTCTTGCAATGTACGGCTCAAACGAATTAATTGTAGCCGATACCGATCGCCCGTAATGGAATCACCAGGTTTCAGCACCTCATAGTAAACAACACCCCTTTGGTCCCACCAGATACAGATCATGATCTTCGAACAATGTATGTTCTGTTTTGGTGTCTGAATCAGCTGCTCGCAAGTGAAAAATCGCCTTTCAACGTCTATCGGTTTCATTTCATAAGGCACCCAATTTCCTTGTTTTTGAATCATTCCCATGGCTCTCAATCGTACGGAAACGGCTTGTTGAGTCACTCCCAATGATTCTGCAAGCTCCTCTTGCGTTTGACTCTGATCTTCTTTGAGTAATGCCTCTAATTCTTTGTCCTCGAATTTTTTTGGCTGTCCAGAGCGAGGCTTGTCTTCGACGCCGAAATCTCCATCCTTGAAACGTCGAAACCATTCCCTACATGATTTATCAGTTGGAGCAGCCTCACCATAAGATTCGACAAGCATTCGATGGGCTTCAGCTGCACTTTTCTTCCAATTAAAGCAGAAAATTAAAACCTCCCGCAAATGCTGCTTGGTTAACACAAAATTCGACATTTTCAACACTGTACAAAACAAGGTTTTTGCATGAAACTCAAAGCGATATAAACTGAATATTATTGGCAGATGTCTAACCTCTCTGAAACCGCCAAAATCGGCTGTCACTATGAATCATTCATAACAGCCAGAGCCATCTTTTGGAAACGGACCGATCTAATTTGTACTCCTAATACTTAGTTATTTCTCCTGATTTACACCGTGTTTGTGATGCTTAATAAATAGTAAAAAAATTAAAAGTATTCTGTCCAAATTTTCAAAGTGATTTTAAGTTTAATTTACTGTTTGACTTGGCTAAAAGTTTCATTGAAAAAAAAACACTTCTCGTTGAACACATTGCATACAGACACCAGATAAGATGCAATATTTGGCAATGAAAGTGTTAAAAAGACTGATTAAATTTTTCCACCTCGGAATTCTATTACTCAACATATTTTTTTATTTTGTTTGATATTTCTGACTTGCTTGGTTTTGTTATACAGTAGACCCTCCTTATGTGCGGAGTATACTTTGTATGACCCCGATAGATGCCTGAAACCGCGGATGGTTCTGAACCCTATATACTTAGTTTTTTCCTATACAGAGAGACACATGACAAAGTTTAATTCATAAACAGTTAAAGATTAACAACAATAATTAATAATAAAATATAACAATATACTATAAATATGATCTCTTTCACACAAAATATCTTACTGTACTTTACTTTTTTACGTACGTTGGAGTTTTCCATTGAATATTTTTGAACTGTGGTTGCCGCAGGTTACTGAAACTGCGGATAAGAGGGGACTACTGTATCAAGTATTTTTAGGAGCATGTTAAATGTTTTTATTTCAGCTTTATTCCATTCCATATTATATGATAGCTGGGATGCATTATAATGGTATATTTTTACTAAATCTAACTCACTGACTTTGATCATAATTCCAACTGTAGAATGGAAACTGAAAACAGTCTCCAACTGTATTCTAGGACAATTTTACTCAAAACCTGTTATGTATTGAGTAACTTTATTCCACATTAGAGCGGCCTTGTGAATATTTACTTTGCCTTCTCAGTTTATTTCGAATTATCATACAGTACAGTCCGTTAATTAGAAATTATGGGGACCAAATTTCACACAAAAAAATCAATTTACTTGATCACTGAAAAAACAATTTGAATTTGCACGGCACTTCCCAACAACTGGAAATATCGGGGGCATTTTTTCTTACTGTCAAAATAATTCAAATCAAGTCAAGTTTTGTTGACATATTTCCACAATATTCAGACATAATAACATGTTTCATAGTAAAATAAATTTTAAAAAGGATGTACAATTTTTAATGGGCAGCCAACACGTACGAGTAAAAACAAAACACTATAATTGTCACTTATTTAATTTTGACGTTTTCACTTGTTTATGTTTTTGCGCGAAATACAAATATGATGATGTCACTAGTTTTTATTTTGGTCGTGCACTTGATTACGATATTATAATCTACAATTCGAAAGTTTTTCACAAATTATTGTTCACAGCTGTGAAATGATTAGAGGTAAAATAAAAAAAATATTAAAAATATGTTTTAATTTATATTAAAATAACACTCAAAATCCCATACTTACGATAACAATCTTAAGATAATTCGATATTGAATCTTTGGATATAGGGGTCACCCGAAAAATTTACCACTCGCCAGCACATAATACATCCCATTGCCGTAGTATGTTCCACCACCAGAGTAGGCCACTATGTCAATCGGGAATTTGTGTGGAATATTTTGAATTATTAGAATTCATAAATACTTTTAGACGAAAAAACATTACAAATTACGAAATAGGCGGTTTTTCGAATTAGAGTAAAATTTATTATGAATATCCAATTTCGGGACCTAGAAAATGAAGAAAAATACGAATTATCATTGTTCTAATTAATGGACTTTTACTGTATATGTATAGCACTTTTTATGATAAAAAGTTTTTGAATACAGCTTTGCAAAATGTTAGCGATTTTTTAACATTGTATTGTAATATATTAATACCACACAGTTAACCATATAAGTAAAAATCATCACATTTCGAATATTTAACCTCTGAGAGTAAAAAAGTACTGAAGAGAGATTTTTCCTCAAGAAAAATGTTTTTAAAAAATAGAGAGAATACTTTTAGAGAATGGAATTCTTGTCTTGTCTCTCGGGGGCTGTGGCTTCGATTCCAGTTGGTACCTATTATTTTTAAATAGGGTTTCAGTCGGATTTTGGCTGAAGGCCTTTAACATCTTTTTGGTTAGTTGGAAAAGATTGCAGCACGGCAATAAACAATTAAGTGTGGAATAATACAATGAAATTTGTACATAAATGAAACCCTTCAAGCCATGTAGAGAAAATAAAGATGAATTGAATATTTCTATCAAGCAAAAAACACGTTATAAATCGGTATGCATCATATAAAATGGAAGGTAACTATACTATATTGTATAGTTAACACATTCATCATCTCTTTAGATAAAATATAAACATATATTTTGCTATACATTTTTTACCACTCTCAAAAAATCTTAAATAATATTTTTTAATAAAAAAAAACAATTTCAATTTAATTATTGAGTATAACCTCCCTCCCGCCTTTTAGTAAATTTTTACTATCCATCCCCATAAAATCTTCATGTTTTGGAATGTAAAACAAATCAAATTTTTAACTTCTTCCACAGAGTTAAAAATTTTATCCATCAGGTAATTTTGCAGGATTCGTGTCGGGGGAGTATGAGGAAGGCTGTAAAAATTCCCATTTCATGTCAACTTGTTTTGTGAAGAATGCCTCATGTGGACTGGCATTATGATGGTGAAAAATAATGCCCTTTCTATTCGGTAAATGGGATAGTTATCCAATCGATACCTGATTTAAATTGTCTAATTGTTAATTGTACTTAACTGCATTTATTATCTCATTCAATTTTAAAAGTTCATAATATACTACACTCTTCATATCCCACCACACACATAACCTTTTTCTGGTATAATTCTCCATTTGAGGTAGAAAGAGGTGTCGCTTGAGGGGTGTGTAGAACAGCAACGACTTTCGCATTAACCCAATAACTACAAACACATTCTTAACTAGTGGACAATGACTTAGTAGACGATACCTCCCTGTAAAAAATTGGTCTTTGTCTTTGTAATTTGATAAGGTTCAATCGAAAGCTTCAAGGATGTATCTCTCGAGATGTAAATGTTAATTTTAACTCAATATTACTATTTTTTTAGATTCCGATAGTGGTGATGAGAATACAAAAACATCCAAGCGTACATCTAAAGATGCCGGGCGCATGTCAAACGGAATGACAAATGGCTCTGGCAGAAGGAGTGCTGCCAAAATGCTGGAAGAGTTCTCCGCTCCCAAGAGAGCATCAGCTCCCATTTCCAACAGTTTATTCAATGGTAACAACATTCATATACATATCAAACCCTTTCAGGCATAACATTGCAACCAAGATTTGGGTTATTAGTTTTGAAATATATATTATCACCTCATGAATGCCTTGTTTTTTAATGTAAAACTCCTCTGAGACCTCAGTTTTAACTGTGTTGGTATTTGGTCATACATAATGTGTTTGGGATCACTTAGTTGCTTGTGTTTCTCACTGCTGTATGCAATATTGCGGTAGATGTCTGGAGGAGATATCACAGCAAGTATATAAATTTCTCCATTGGGGTTGGTCTGAGGCATCCAGTAATTAGGTGACATGTTTCATTTAATGCATAAGAAAAGAATAAATAAGTGGCTAATATTTATCAATAATGTAGAACTAAAGGAAAGGAATTCGTTTAAGGATAAGAAATAGAAATGAAAGAAAATTTGGATGAAAGAATATTCTGAGTGATGAAAAAAAATTCAATTTTCTAACGTAATTAAGAATGATGCATATCTGATAAATCTTGGAAGTTCATTCCACAGTCGCACTGAGTGAACCGCAAATGAAGTTGTGTAAAATACAATGTCATGTTTTGGTATGCAAAAAAGTCTCATTGCCTGGTCGAAGAAAACGTCCGTATTCTGAAAAAACTGGAATTTTTCGCAGATATATAAAAGAGAATTGGGATTGTAAGTAAAATAATGTTGACAGAATATGAAGGTTCCTTGATTTATTACATTTTTGTTTTATTTAAATTATGTTAATTTTTTTGCAATCAGTATTTCAATCTAAAAATCCTGAGATTCACTATTTTTTCTCATAGTGAAAAAAGTAACCAACAATTATGTTTTAGGTTCGAGGAAATCACGTAGATCTGAAGCCTTCCACCAAGCTGCAGTAGAGGAACTGCTGACCGATGTTATGAAACACAAAGACAGCTGGCCATTCAATGCACCTGTCACTCTTGAAGAGGTGAGAAAAGATATTTTTAGCATAGTTAAATATATATAAGGCTAACATTAGACTTAGATGAACTGCTTGAATACTCTGATCTAGTGGTGTCAAAGGATAGTTTTGTGCAAAAGTATCGGCAACTTGCGTACAGTGGAACCCTGCCATTCATACGCCTCTACTCGTACACCTCGGCATTCGTCCAACATTTTCGAATAAAATTCGACTCTGGGTACCACAGTTTCCCTCCCGACGGAGTTCGAGTCACGCGGTCAGTCTCGCTTTGACTCTCAACATTGGACAGGTTGTTAAAGTAAAGAATCCCAAGCATCTTCCAAACAATAACATTCCTCCTCCTCTCCATCTCCCACTTACGCCATTGGCTCTTCTCAGTATAGGGAAAGTGCATTTTAATTTATTTGATGTACATTTATTAGTTTTATAGTTCCTATGTTTATTTTAATACATGAAGTATTATTTATTATAAAAGTTTAAATGAGCAATCCGGAGGTCTGAAACAGCTTACTGGATACAGCTTATTATTTCTTTGTAGAAAAATTGATTCAGCATTTGTACAAATCTCAATTCGAACTGCCTCCTGGAACTAATTGTGTATGATTAGCGAGATTCCGTTTTATTTACTTGCTGCAAGTCATTTTTCTTCCATGTCACTAGGTTTCAAGTCCATGATCGCTACTATTATTTTAACACTCAGGTGTATTGCCACCGGAGGAGGAGTCCCTTTCGGTATTTCCGTCTTCGTCATTGTGACTTCACCCTTTAAGATGGTTTGGACATGTGGAAAGAATGAATGATAAAAGAATGACTAAGCAAGTATACGAGTCAGAAGTGCAAGGTGTACGTAGAAGAGGTAGACCGAGGAAGTCATGGCTGGACCAAATGGACCAGATTTTGAAAGAAGGTAAAGTGAGAAGTATGAATAATAGAAAATTGTGCATGACGAGATGTATGCATGTGGAGGAGATGAAAGTTATGTGCTTGAATAGAAAAATTTGGAGATCTATTATCTGTGCCTACCCTGCAAGGGATACGGCATGACGATGTGTAAGTATGTATGTATTTTCTGTTTGTTTATTGGCAGAAAATGCAAAATAAGACTAATTTAGGTTAATTTAATGTTTCCTGTCTTTTCAGGTTCCCGATTATTTTGAAATCATCACAGAACCAATGGATTTTGGAACCATCAAAATAAAGATTCAGAAGAATAAATATTCAACTGACACCCAGTTCATGAGTGATGCTGCATTGGTTTTCAATAATTGTTTCGCGTACAATCAAGATGATGACATTGTTGCAAAGTAAGTTTTTCAGCGTATGTCATATTATCCAAGGTTTATCAAACAGCAACAATTTCTGCAGAAATTTATTTTATTTACGATACAAAAGGCTATCCTTCGTGATTGAGTATGATTTTCAGTCATCTTGTTGATGAAAAACACCTGTACGTGTCGGTTTATTGTATGCAAGCTGTTGCACTTTAACAAGCACACAGTCGTGACAGATCAAACCCAAAGTTACGATGGTAAGGAGGTTAACCTTCAAGACAATTGTCAGGTTAAATCTGCTGGATCTTTTCTTAAGATAAAATTTTTATATAGCACAATCCCACCACACATCACCTTTTTTACTTTCAATTTTGCGCAGTGCCAGACATCTTTTGCTGTGGCCAGCAATATATTTCTCATACCATCCATTCTTCTTCAATATTAATAACTTCTCATTCTTATTCTTTGTTCCACTCTCTAAATTCCTCTTTCTTCACGTCATCTTGCAATTTCTCACAGTAGACATTTGTTTGGGTATGCAAGATCGCCACCTGCGAAGAATATTTATTGTGCTGTCCACTAGATAATGGACATAGCAAATATCTGCTCCTCTTAACACTCTGTACCGAGAATCCTATTTTGCAGGGAAGAACCCATAGTCAATTAATGGTCATTCATTTTCTCTTTTCCATGTATACATATGATTTCTTTTGTGGTCAAAAGTTAAGATACTTCTAGCATTCTATATCCCCATTATATTTTGTCCATTTATCACCAAACTTGCCTAACACCAATTCAAACCCATCCCTTTTAACACCAATCCATGCATTCAAGACATTCTTCCTTTTTTCTAATACTTATGCAGTTCCAAATTTTTTCCTTGCTTTTTTCAGTTTTACTGCTGACCGGCGCATATCCTATTAAAATAAACGTTATACCTTCTTTAAAATTTATCCTGGATATTATTACTCCCACACCTTGCTTTGCTTTTTCATTATCTTCACACCAGATCACATCTTAACATTTCTCGTATCTCTCTAGACCCACATCCTTTTCTCTTTATTTTGATCATGCACACTATGTCTGAAACTTTCATTACGTCACACAGTTCCATCTTTTGATCCATTCATTCCCAAATATTCCATACACCCACTCTTAGCTCCGTCCTTCTCTGAACCCACCACCAAAGACACGACATAGTGAGTTGTGAACCTCCCGAGCACCATTACACATAGATATATTATGTAATTGATTGAATAAACATTGTTTCTTTTAAAATAAAAAGTCTTTTATTATTTAAGAAAAGTAATTGCTTCCGCATCAACCTAATATTTTAAAGGCAGATATTATTATTTATGTAGATATAAGAAAACAAACCTAGGTGCGCACTTCCCTTTTACTCACATTTCTCTTTTTTTTTCAGGGCTGGCATAAGGCTGCAAAAGTTCTTTGAGAAGAGGTGCAAAGACCTCAATATCATCGGTCTTCCCAATGTAGAACCTCCATATGAGAAGACTCCGGGAAAAAAGAATAGAACAATAAATTAATTTTAACTAGACTTAAAAGTAATATAACTACCCCAGTGTACAACCACCTTTTAAGTTTCTTTCAAAATGGTGGGATTAGTATTTCTCGCATAAAATTACCTCATCACTACGTAAAGCCCGAAAATTTGTGAGAATGTTTTATTTTAATATTATAATTACTCGTATCTTTATTAATCTCTTAGATATGTTTGCAAGTATCGTCTTTTAGTTGGATGACTTTTCGTGAAGTGTTGTTACTTTTTTACAAAAAAGACAAAACTCAACAGTATTTTAATGCTATTTTGTGTTTTCAAAAGGTTTTTTATCGTGATATACGGATAATAGTTCAATTACATCCATTGTGTATTTATTGATTAGAAGTATTTATGATTCACAATTAAATAATAAGACCTTATTTTGTAAGTTGATTTATAAATAAATTTGAATATAGTGATAATTTGTTTTAAGATTTTTTTTGTAACGATTCCGCATGTCGTGGCGACAGAAACTGTCATTAAATTTAATTTTTAGAATTATTTGACATCAAATTAAATACTTGGTTTACTTGTAGCGGACAGTAGGTTGATTTTCAACTGGTGTTCAATTTTTTATTTGTCCGTAGTGAATCAATTTTTATAGTTTATAGTAATGTAAGAGTTTCCTGATTTTAAAATGGTACATTAAAAAAACACTGCTGGATTGCTGATATATTGTCGAAAAGTATTTGCAATAAATTTTATATGTTTTTAAAATATTTTAGTAAATACCCAGTTCCTTGTCACGTATTTTTTACCAGAATTGGGGTATATCACGGGGTCACTGCCAAAAGTTTGTAACTTCACATTTTTAAGTATTTGGATTTAACAATGTTAAAAGTATTGGTTACACTGCCCCACATATTTTGACTTTTTGTTTTATAAAAATGAGAGTATATGTACTTTATAGATTTTTAGATGCTAAATATGAAAAAGACAGTCAAAATTCAGGATAAGGTCTGGTTTATGTGATAATAAATAGGATATTCTTGTATTGAAATGTAGGTACATCCTTGTTCATTGCTTTTGCAAATGCTTTTACGAGACCCAGCTTTACGAAGTGGTGGTGATAGCAAAATTTTATAGAAACTAAATAAAAAAATTCGTTCCATTTCAAGTATATGGTATAAGATATGTGAGTTGTCTACAATTGTTTCCTTGTATAACATGAAACAAGCACCAATCGACCAAACGTAATGTCATTTTCAAATTCAGCAATAACAGCTAAGTATATATCTATAAAGGATCACTACTTTTGTTTCTGTAAAATTTCATTTAGCAGTGTTATCGTTGATTCCTAAAAGTTTGAAGAATTTCGCATATTCAGTCGTTAAAGCGCTTAAGTGATATTGACGAAATGATCTATGTCCCATTATTTATCACTACATGCGGGAAATTTGAATTACAGTCAAGAGTGTTAATCATAGAAAATGGGAGACTTACCTCAATTTACAGTCAAGAGTGTATTAATCATAGAAAGTGGGAGACTTACCTCAATTTAGAGACAACTTTGCAGTGACACCAGAAGTCTAAGATTATTAGTCACTTTTTGTACTTGGATGGTTTAATTTTTATAGTGCCACCCGTTTCCGTCAATCTTTACCAATTAGTCGAAAAATCTACTCGACATTCTTAATTAGTATTGTCAAAAAAAAAATTTTAAGAAATAATTGTTAAAAATATAATTACTATGTAATTCATATTTCACATTTTTTGGACAATTACAGTAAAAGTCCGTTAATTCAAAATTCAAGAGACCAAAAAATTGAGTCATGAATTATACAATCATTAAAAAAAACAATTTGAGTTTGCACGGCACTTTCCAACGGCTGGGAATATCGGTGCCATTGTTTTCTTTTTTAAAAAATAATAGAAGTCAAATTGTCGACATATTTCTGCAATGTTGAAACATAATAACATAATTAATGATAAAATAAACAAAAAAGTACGTACTATTTTTCATGGCATATACTCGTACAAATTAAAAAAAACACTATAGTTACTTATTTGTTTTGACAGTGTCACTTTTTACACAGATTAAATTGTTTATGTTTGCATGTGTAATATAAATATATCACTGAATTTTATTTGGTCATGGACTTAATTACGATTTAAAGTTTTTGGCAAATTAATTATCACAGTTGTAAAAGTATTAAAGGTAAAATAAAATAAAAACTTAAATATACAACCATTTATATAAAAAGAAGACTCAAAACCCCATATTAATGATGATAATTAAAATTCACGCTACATGAATTTCATCTCAATCAAAATTTGTAAGAGAAAAAAATTGCTAAAGATTAATAACAAAAAAAAATTTTGAAATTATGTTTTTCTTATATCCTTTTTTAGATTGTTTCCTTATTTTATCAATGGGTTTCTCCGACAATATTTACGACAAAAATCTTGAGATATTTGGTTATTGAGTACTGGGTACACCAGTCTTACCGCCTGTGATCCTTGCGCCGGTACTGACTGCTATGTGGATCCGTGATTATAAACACTAAAGATTCTACAATATTGTGACTCACAAAAAAATATATATATTATTCCATCCATATATTAGGTGTACAGATAAGTTTCCGCCGTTTTTTATAAAAAAATGGGCATTTATTGTGAAAGAACGGAACCTCATGTTTTATTCGAAGTAGTACCCATCGCTTGCCACTACTTTTCCCCATCTTTCTGTCAGCATACGAATACCGCGTCAGTCATCATCATCATCTTTTGAGGCTATCCACGAATCGACTCAATTTTTGGTATCTTCATATGATGTGAAGTGCTGCTCAGACAGGCCATGCGTCATCGATCAAAACAAGTGGTAATCAGAAGGAGCAATGTCTGGTGAATACAGCGGGTGGGGTAAAACTTCTCAATTGAGTGTTTCCAAATAGGTTTTGACCGGTGCCGCAACATGTGGACTAGCATTATCATGCAGGAGAATAATTTTGTCGTGTCTGGCGCAGTAGTGGGCGCGCTTTTCCTCGAGTGCTCGACTCAATCTCATCAATTATGTTCGGTAGACAGCCCCAGCAATGGTTTCATTCGGTTTGAGCAACTCATAATACACGACACCAAGCTGATCCCACCAAATACACAACAAGAGTTTTTTTCCATGAATATTTGGCTTAGCCGTAGATGTTGAAGCATGACCAGGGGATCCCCATGATTTCTTCCTTTTTGGATTATCATAATGGATGCATTTTTCATCACCAGTGACTAAATGGTGCAGAAAACCCTTTCGTTTATGCCTGGCAAGCAGCATTTCACATGTGGAAAATTGGCATTCAAAGTTTCTCCGTGTCAGTTCATATGAATCCCAATTTCTTTGTTTTTGAATCATTCCCAATGATTTCAACCCATGTGAAATTGCTTGTTGAGTCACTCCTAATGTAAGTGCAAGTTCTTCTTGCGTTTGGCACGAATCTTGATCCAATAATACTTCCAATTCCGCGTCTTCGTACACTTTCGGCCTTCCGCTACGCTCTTTGTCTTCGATGTCAAATTCACCGTTCTTAAACTTTTGAAACCACTCACGACAACTTCTCTCACTTAAGGCAGCCTCACCATATGCTTCTACAAGCAATCGATGCGCCTCAGCTGCAGATTTCTTCAAATTGAAGAAGTAAATCAAAAGTTCCCGCAAATGACGCTTATTCGGCTCAAAACTTGACATTTTCGAACACAAAAAAATGTTATACTGATAAAAATTCACTAATATTTCAAGGTCATGTTGTTGACAGATGTCCAACCTTACGATAATGACATTTTACATCTGACAATTTTAACCATAACTTACTGGTGGCGCCAACTTTTGTCAAACGGCGGTGACTTATTTGTACACCCAATACAAACAAAAGTTACCATTCTTATGATGATGTTAAAATAGTCTTGTTTTTGTTTATTATATCAAAGTCAAAATGACTGCAGGCAAATAAATGTATTTATTTTGAAAGGAAATATTGATTTAATTTTTTTAATAAATACAATCAATCCATTTCCTTGTCAGGGTAGGCAGAGAAGATAAGGGTCAATCTAACACTACATACTTCCTTCTGTCCCTTTACGATTCAAACGTCTTATAAACCTTTAGTTTCTCTCATCCCTTACCTTACCTTCTTTCAAAATTACTTCCATCATACAACTATACATCGGTCTTCCTCTAGCATGACATAACCTTCAGCATTCGAGAGAGCAATTTTGATTTTATCACAAAACTCACAGGTGACACGCTACAGTCAGTTTGGTGGTTATTGAAAGTAGCAGATGATATATCCTACGTTTCTTCATGTTTTTATTTGTGATCATAATTTTTCAGTGTATTCAGTGCCAACACTTTTTGAAAATATTTATTAAAAAAAAAACTATTTAGATGCAATTTTTTAGTAATATTGTTTCGAGTTACTGGTAACATTTATTTAAAAAAAACTTGGGAGTGTAAAGTTCGCATAGTAGATTTTAGTTAATTTGTTATCACACATTTGTCCAACATGTCCAAACCTACTAAAAATATACAAAATAAAGTTTTAATATTTCAAAGAAATCATATCGGCATGTTTATTTTTGTGATAAACCTATATATATATTATAACATTTCACATCACAACAGATTTACTATCACAAAATAAGTTTTGAAATTGGTGTAAGTGATATTTATGTTTCTTTTTTGTACAAATTATTATTTTGGTGTATATTTAATAATTGAGATAAATGCTCTGTTACATCCTCTTAAAACTGGTATTTTATTTTCTACACTGAAATCTTTCCTCAAATCCCACATATTATAGAACACTTTCTTTGTATACAAGGTGATCCCTTATTGCTATTTGGAAATTTCTCATTCTTCTTCTTCATGTGTCCTGCCGGGTCCCCCCGACGTTGACGATCACTTGGGAGAAACCTTGTCTGTCCTGGGCAGCACGGAACAGCTCCTCCACACCTCTCATCCCGGTCCATTCTCTAATGTTCCGAAGCCAGGAGTGCTGCCTTCTTCCAACTCCTCTACGACCCTCAATCTTCCCCTTTATGACAAGTTGTAGGATTGCATACTTTTCACCTCTCATTATGTGGCCAAAATATGAAGTCTTACGGAGCTTGATTGTTGTGAACAATTCTCTCTGTGTATTTGCTCTACGCAATACTTCAACGTTGCTAATCATGTCAGTCCAGGATATTCTTAGCATCCTTCGGTGGATCCACATTTCAAAAGCCTCCAAGCGGTTAATGATATTAACTTTGAGGGTCCATGCCTCGACACCATAAAGCAAAACTGACCACACATAACACTTGATCATTCTTTGTCTGAGCTTCAAATTTATATTATCGTTGCAGAGAAGATTTTTCATTTTATTAAAAGCTGCACGAGCTGCTTCTATTCTACATTTAATTTCTATATCGGGGTCCAGATTCTCAGTGATGATGCTGCCCAAGTACTTAAACTGCTTTACCCTTTCAATATTGACACCACCCAGCCGAAGATTTGCATTTGGATGACTTTCTCGACTGAAAATCATCAGCTTAGTTTTGTTGACATTAATGTTCAAACCATAATGCTCACCGGTGGAACTGATCCCATCCAAAAGCTGTTGAAGGTCTTCTATACTATCTGCCAGTAGAACCGTGTCATCAGCATATCTAATGTTATTGATGACTACACCGTTGACCTTGACGCCGATATCTATATCAGTCAGCGCCTGCTTGAAGACAAAGTCAGAGTACATGTTGAACAAAGTAGGTGAGAGTACACATCCTTGTCTAACTCCACGCTGAATGGGAATACTTTGTGAAGTGGTTCCATTTTCAAGTCTGATAACAGCGTTTTGGTCCCGGTACAGATTTTTAATCACTCTCACATCCTTATCATCTACATTACATCTTTGAAGCAATTTTATCAACTCTGTGTGTTTGACTCTGTCAAATGCTTTTTCATAATCAATAAAGCAACTATAAACATTTTTTCTTTGATCATGGCATTTCTGGAGTAAAACATTTATTGTAGTCAACGCTTCGCGGGTACCGAAGCCATTTCTGAACCCAAACTGGGTATCATCCAGGTCTTGCTCGCATTTCAGTCTTATTCTTGCATGTATAATCTTCAGAAATAGTTTAAGTATATGACTCATAAGGCTTATAAGACGATAGTCATTACATTTTCTTGGGTTTGGTTTCTTGGGTATAGTAATAAATAATGATGTTAACCAATCTTGGGGGATAATCCCTGTGTCATATATATTGTTAAATAGTTTGAGTAAGCAGTCAACATTATTTTCATTAATCAGCTTGATAACCTCCATGGAGATTTCGTCAGGTCCACCTGCCTTTCTGGTCTTTGAATTTTTAATAGCATGTAATAATTCCGATTTTAATATAGTAGGACCTTGATCACACTGTGGCATTTCAATGTCAATGCGAGAGTCTTTAAAGAGATTCTGAATATAATCTTCCCACTTCTTTTGAATGATTGAATCATCCAAAATTAGATTGTTTGAGTCATCTGTAAGGCATGATGGTCTCGGTTTACTAAGACCGGACAGTTCTTTTAGTTTCCTATGCAGATTAAATGCATCATGCATCTGGTCATACTGTTCTAACTCTTCGCATTGTTTTTTTATCCACTCTTCCTTGGCATTCCTGATCTCACGTTTTATAATCCTTTGGAGGTTCCTGTATTCATCACTATTGCGATTCTTGGTACTAACTACCCTACGCTGTTCCATTAAGTTTAATATGTGGTCTGTCATCCATTGCTTCTTACGAGTCAGTCTTTCAGATTTCAAATGCTTCTTACTTATATCCTGTATTGTGTTTTTAAAAATTTTCCATTGTTCTTCAACTGTACCACTGTTGACATTGTTAAGTTGTTGCAATTTATAATTCAGCTCGGATGACATTGTATCCTTGGTAAGTGGATCTTTCAGTTTCTCTGTGTTCAGTCCCGTTCTTTTGGTTTTCCTTGCAAGTACCTTCAACTTCAATCTGATGTCAATAACAAGTGGATTGTGATCCGATCCTATATCAGCACCAGGGTATGTTGTGGCACGTTTAATACTATTTCTGAAACGTTCTCCAATCAATGCATAGTCTATTTGGTTTCTGATAGGGTTGGGGATAGTTGGATTGTCCTGTGGGGATCTCCATGTGTAAAGTCTACGTTTAGGAAGTTTGTACCATGTGTTGACAACAACCATATTGTGTTCTTCACAGAACTCAAACATTCTGTCGCCTCTTTTATTGGAATCTCCTAGACCATAATCTCCAACTAAATGCGAACGGCGACCTTGTCCTATTTTCGCATTAAAGTCTCCAATTATAATATTGATGTCATCACTCTTGGTTGATTTCAGAATTTGTGCAATGCTTTCATAAAGTCTCTCAACTTCATCATCATATTTAGAGTCAGCTGTTGGTGCGTATACTTGTATGATATTTACATTGAAAGGTCTTGCTTCTAATTGTAGGATAATGATTCTATCCGATACAGGTATAAACTTTTTAACAAATCTAATATAGTCCATTGATACAAATATGCCAACCCCATTCCGGTGGTTTTTGTCAGATATATCACTTCCTGAATAATATAGGTTACCCTTGTTGTGCTGATGCACACCTGCTCCAGTCCATCTGAGTTCGCTAATACCAAGGATATTAATCTTCATTCTGTTCATCTCCTGTGCAACATTGTCTATTTTACCAGCAGCATATAAACTTCTCACATTCCAAGTTCCGATCTTTATCATGTCTTTCACTATGTTGAGCCGGGAGATTCTTAGCACCCCTGACCCATCGAAGGGTCGCCCGGGACTCGGGGCCGTGGCTGTTTGTTTTCTCTTCATAGTGATATCCTGGGAATATACTGGAGTGGTTTCCCGTTGCCTTCTCCAGGGATTTCTTTAAATTTCTCTTTCTTATTTAAATTTCTCATAACCAACCCAAGTAAGTAAAAGCTTGAATGTGGAAAAAACTAGATTGAAAATGACCTGCACGATCTATTAAAAAATTAATAAAGTTTCTCTTTTATTTATTTTTATTATATTTAGAACGTAACAATAGAGACATTTTATTTTCAATTCAAAAGCTCCTGAAATAGTATTGTTTAAAATTTACCTAAATTCTGAAATGTTTTGTGAAATAGTTTTTTTGGTCACCAGTGTTTTTAAATAATGCGCTACAAGTTTATTATACGGTTAGGTCCGATCTAAATACAAAATTGCAACATTTTTTTATTAAAGAGTTATAGTAAAATTTCTTATACATTTGTCGTGGTTTCATTAAATCACTTAAAATTCTGGAGCGTGTGAGGTTTGACTAAATACAAATTGTGAAATTTTCAAGTTAGAAATTAGTATTTAAGCCGAACTATGAATTCTCAGAGTAGCTGTAAATTAGTGCTGTAATTACTTTTAACCCTACAGTGCGCAATGATGCAAAGTTTTTCTAAATATTTTTGTGTTGAGTGGTATAAACGACGAATCAGAGATAAGGCCATGCTGTAAAGGTGGGGTTACACATGTAAAAAATATTGTCAAATAAATTAAAAAATTTCAAGCAAATATTTTTTTGTCCTTTTTCAAATGTGTTTATTTTTATGTTATTTTTATTTTGTCCATTGGTAATTCGGCGCAAAATGAGATACCCAGTTTTTTTTTATTTTTATCAAACGTACTCGAATGACTTTTTTGTGTGATAAGAGTGATGTCGGTATTTTGACGCATACCGTAATGGTATTGAATGGAGGTTTTTATGACATTTTTCAAACAACATTATATTACAAAAAAAAAACAATATTTTATAAAAACTAACAGAAAAATATACTTACTAATTAGGTGTACACAATAATTTTTTTTAAATAATTTAATATTTGTGGTAAAGTTGGAAACAAGGATCCAAACAAAGACCAGGTTGTGTGGGGCAATCTGGACAAAAGAATAATGAAGCATTTCTTTTCTTAGCTGTATCCCAGCATTGCCTACATCTGCGTCTTTTGATTTTATTATCAGTGTCTTTTTCACAAAACTTCGGCAGATGTATCTTGGTTTTTTATTGTACTGTTTGTCTCGGAATTGATGATGGAGGTGGACCTAGTAATTTTTTGATTATAAATAGCCTGAAATCATACAACGGCATTTTCTGTGAATTGTCTGCATTGTATAAATGCCAAAAATTCAATAACATCGTCTGGAATAGATGAATGGCCAACTTTTTGTACCAACGTAATGTTTTCCTTTTGCATGGGTAGTAAGCTAACATCTGGTCATGATAGTCTATACCACCCATATGATTGTTGTAATTTATTACCATATTTGGTTTGGTGACCACTTGACTATGTCGGTTTTTACTATCAGACAGGTCCCCATCGAATTCAGAAGAAATCATAAAGACTTCTCGGCGGTCTTTCCATTTGGTAACACATATACCATTTTCTGTGTACTGACTCACACTTTCTCCTTTCTTTAGTTTTTTATTTATAACATCGATCGGGTTTTCTTTTCTATTTGCTCGTAGTGTTCCTGTGACATATGTGTTTTGGTTCAATAAATTTTTTGTAAGAGGAACGCTATTATAGAAATTATCCATGTAAACTGAATATCCGGCTCCCGTCTTCCCCTCGAGCAATTTCTGAACGACTTTATTAGTGTGGCCTTTGCCACCTAACTCTTCATCTGATGATCCACCATATACAATTATTTTTACGGCCAATCCACTTGATTCCCCTAACATGTAAAGTTTTATACCATACTTGGCCTTTTTGCCTTTTATATATTGGCGAAAAATCAATCGGCCTCTCCAAAGAACCAATGATTCATCTATCGATAGTTGTCTGTGTGAATCATAAATTACTTCCATCCTTCCATTGAAAAAATCAATCAATGCCCTGACTTTTGCCAAGCTCGACAGATCTTCTTCATTATTGTTAAAATGAAGTGCCCGTAAGATGAGTAAAAATCTATCTCTTGACATGAATTGTGGAAATGCCGGTAAATTGAATAGGTAGTCCGTATTCCAGTAGTCACTCAACCGGTTCAAACGTATTGTTCCGGTGTGTAGTAGTAAACCCAGCCACACCCTCATTTCGTCTTTAGTGACATTTTTCCATCGCGTGATTCTGCTTGTATCACCTTCTGATTTCGACAATACTTCAACAGCATACAAATTAGTTTGGGTTGTCACAAGATTGTACAAATCTTCATTGAAAATCAAATCAAAATAATCTATTGACATCTCAATTTACTTGACATCTCAATTTTCAACCCGGGTATTTTTGAAAATGGTATAGAGGCTGGTTGTTTTTTTATATTCGACCATTGCGTAGAGCGAACATCTGGTGTTCTAGATGTTTGTGAAACAGTTTGAATTTGAATATTGTCACCATTTTCAATATCTGACTCAAATTCAGAATCGTCCTTGATGATGGTGAATTCCTCATCACTAACGTCACTAAATGAATCATCCATATCATCCTCAATCTTTCGTCTTTTAGAGCTCGATGGGCGATCCATTTGTCAAGGTAAACGTATTTTTTTTCGTAAAATCAAAAAAGAAACTTATATGATACTAAATATCACTATGTATACACCAATTACTATAATATATTTTTCAAAAGGCACTTATTTTTTCTCACAATTTACTATGTCACTCATTCAAAATTGAAAATAACTAGAACACATGAACAAAATATCCCTTGCAGTGTGTGACCTTTTCACAAAACAGCGCTAGAGAAATAATCCAATTATATTTATTATCAAGTCTCACAATGAAAACAAACGGAATAAGAACTAGAAAAAATATTATTTACAACTGCGGGTGTAACCTCAACTTTACAATGCGTTGCACATGCGCAAACGCCCGAAGCAACGGAATCTTCCAAAATAATGACGAATATCATATGCTGATGTAATATACTAACAATATTTAGGCATGGACACGCCGCGCGTGTTCTGAGCATGAAGCCGATGTTCACATGGACACGCCACGCGTGTTCTCAGCACTGGACGAGTTAAGCGGTCAATTTGGCAGTTGAAGTTTGACTTGTTGCGCGTAGATGACTTTTGTGATTTGTTCCAGTTTGAAATCAAATTACTTATTATTGGTGATCAAGGTAATCTTATTTTTTTTTCTTTAATTCTTTAGTACATATGTGTAAAATAAGTGAAGTTAAATATATAATTTCATTTATATCATATAATTAACTTACAAATGCGCAGTGATTTATATATGAACCTTACTCTTTTTTTTTTAAATATAAATATATAAAAACAAAAAAAAAAGTTTTATTGTATTTTTTCATGTTCCAGTACATATTTAATGCATAAATATATTTTTATTTTTGAAATAAAAAAAATCGCGCATTGTAGGGTTAACACTTCCCTTACTGTGCTAAAAAATTACGCCAGTTACGGTGTTGGACACTGAGGGTACACTAAAAATGTATGTTTTAAATTAAAATTATGCAAAATCTATTAGTTTTTTTTTAATTAGCTATAAACATCATTTTATTGTGTAATAAAATGTCGAATAATATAAAATAAGTGTAAGAAATGATAAAATAATAGTTGAAACAGAGAAGTGACATTTCTATACGAATATAATTTTCCCACTGCGTCGTTCGGTCTGCGCAACGTTCAGAATGCGCATGACTGAAAAGAGGTCTCCAACCTTTTAACACTTCCCTTACTGTGCTAAAAAATTACGCCAGTAACGGCGTTGGACACTGAGGGTACACTAAACATGTATGTTTCAAATTAAAATTATGCAAAATCTGCTAGGTCATTTTTTGTTATTAGCTATAAACATCATTTTATTATGTAATAAAATGTCGAATAATATAAAATAAAGGTAAGAAATGATAAAATAAGAGCTAAAACAGAAAGGCATTTCTATAAGAATATTATTTTTACGCTGCGTCGTTCGGTCTGCGCAACATTCAGAATGCGCATGCGTGATAAGAGATTTCCAGCCTTTTAATTTTTTTTCATAAAATTATACAATAAAATGTAGCGTGTATTTTTTTGGCAATAAAACCATAATTCGAATAAAGACAATAAATAACATATAAACAAAATATAAAATGAATATATAAATTCAAAAATCAAGGTTTTAGGGCGAGAAATTTATATAGTATAAACAAACACGAAATTCAAAATTATATTATGTATAAACAAACACGAAATTCAAATCAATAAAATATATGCAATTTGGAAAATATAAACACTACAGAAAATTTGAAAATAGGACAAACATATCATATAATATAATCAAAGTTTAATCCTGTGGAGAAAGTTATCGCAATTGGGGCATGAAACCACTTTTTTTTTTACTCTATTCTACGTACTAAACACGCAGGTATTTGACAAATATAGCAGAATAGCCTGGTTTTTTTTCTCGAATGTTTTTAATAAAACCCACAACTTCCTCTTTTGAGGACCTCACGGGGTGCCAACAGGGTATTATTTACTAATGTTTCGGATATTGACTCGCCACAATATGTTAAAACTGTATTAAAAGCATCTTGTTGTTGCTATTTTTCCTTTTTAAGATATTGGGCATTGCCAATTCCAAACTTAACTCTCTTGTGAAATGTTTTCGGTGGTATTAATTATTTTGTTTCCACTCTGGATATTTGTCTATCCATAAGAGGTATGCATTCAATGCAGCCATATCTATAATTTCCATAAAAAGACGGAAAGGCCATCTTCTCGTTGACCTTGAGCAAGAGTACTCTCAAGTAATTTAGTCTCCCGTATCTACTCCAATTTTCGTATTATTATAATGATGTATAATTACTATAGTGGCTTTTGTTTTTCTGAATAATCAATTTCTGCATCATTGAATTGAGTGGATAATAATAATACTGCTTTATTTTTTGTGGTACACACGAAACAAGTATTTTATTTTCAGCTACTATGGATTGTTTTCTCTCTAGACGGTATAAATTCAAGTGAGATTACTCTTTTATTTTTTCGAAGCGTGCCAGTTAGAGTTAAACCTTTTAATAAAAGATTATCGGCTAATTTGATGGAGGTAATAAAAATACCTGTGGTTATCCTCCTGTTCGTGCCATACTGCGGTTGAACCATTTCTATAACTACTCAGTTACCTTGATTTATCTCTCTCTACGATTATTTATCATACCAGAATAAGCCTGTAAATTTGTTATGCGTCATATGCCGCCGCAGTCGGCAGCAACCCAGATTTTGATGCCATATTTACCAAGTTTAGACTTCATGTACACGCGAAATGAACAATTCTCTCTAAAGTTTGGCAAACGTTCATCTACAGTTATATTCGAAGATGGAGAATAATTGCTTTTGCACATATCCATAAACATTTTTGAAATCCACTTAATTGGTTCTAATTTATCTGAAAAAACCCTGATATCTCTCTTCTCGGGTTTCTTTATCATCAAAACGAATATGACTGTAAATATAGATAAATCTATCTCGAGACAGAGCTGTTGTGAAAAATGACTGGCAAAAGGGACTTTCACTTATCCACAATTCACTCAAAGATAGCTTTCGTGTTCGATTTCTGCCAGGTGCGAGCAATATTCCAATGAATTCATATAACTCGTCTTTTGATATTGGTTGGTTCTTTTCTGAATGAATTCGATTTAAATGACGATTTGTTTCTTAAACATCACTTTTACCACCTCTTCATTTACAAACAGACAACACATATCTTTTATGGAATGTACATTTATACTTGAATTTCTCAATCCAGAATCTTCGATGAGAATATTTGATACCCGACCGATGCCTCGAAGATTGAGGTGGTACTCGTAATGAACTCCATTCGAATCCATGTTTTGATGTAAATAATATTTCATCCTGTACCTCGACAAAATCTTCTGATTCTGATATATTGCCTGTCGCCTTAAATTCCAAATCGCTATCATCGCCGTCGATATTTCCCGCCATCTCAATTATTATATTTTTGAAAATGAAATAATAAATAAAATGTACATTTATTATAAAAAGAGTAATGGTACAATATAACATACCAGATAAAAAATGATAATAGAAAAAACATACCAGATAAAAATAAAAAATAACAATCAGGATTATAAAACTGGTGACGATCCCCTGGAACGGGCGCTATAAGAACTGTCAAAAAAGAATGAGTGTTTGACATTTCGTCAATTCGCGATTTAAAATCATTAATTTCTGTTGAATTAACTATGAATGTTTTGTTTCCTAATGACATCATTCAAATCATAGAGGTTTCGATGAGGAATACATAAAGTATGAAGACCCTGCAAGCAGTATATTTCGAGAAATTAAATAAAATATAAGTCATGATCACTCGCTATCCATCACCGTACGGCAAGTGTTAAGTAAGCTGCTCGAGTAACAAGCGATTTCACTCAGATGAGAATTGACAAATTAAAAAAAAATAAACTTGACAAAATTGAATGCAAACCCATCCACATTGAAAACACTAATTGAAGTGTGATTAATTATATTTCTTTAGAGGATATGCTGCAGATCAACTTGTGTTAAAAATGTGGATTATTTCCTTAAGAAGACAAAAAGATAGTCATCAATGACAATTTTGAAAAAGCTGTTAAAACTATCGATCCTTTTTTTCTTCAGATCATATTTTTGAAAAGTTTCATATTCAAAATACCATGGATTAAAAATATAAAATTTTTTGAACTTCAATTCTTCTTAAACATGGATGAACTTTGCAAACAATATTTATAGGAAAAGTACAAGGTTACAAGAGTTCTTCTCGAATAATGGCTGTGAACTCACTTCTATAAATGAGTATACGCCAGTGTCAAGTGATCTCGTTAGTTCCATTCACATGGGTGATGTAATGGCACTCTTGAGGTGCCGCATTCGTAGTTGGCATTTTGAGTATACTAAAAGCAACTTGGTCCAATACTACTGTTATCTAGAGACTATGGAGTGAAACTATTTTACAAATAAATGAATATTTACAATATGATGAAAATTATTGTAGATATGGTGAGGAAGTTAGTATATGGAATGTTATGTTGGATTGGAGATAAAGGAGGGAACAAATTCGCCAAAAAAATGTAGATCCAAAACTGTTGGTATTCTGTATGAATGAGTTGAATAGGGAGATGTAACATTTTTAACATTCTCCCAACTATCGAAATTGGGATTTCTGGCGAAAGAGAATGACAAAATTGTTTCCATCAAACTCTCTGCTTAGATTACAAGGATTAAATAATAATCGGATTTGGGCGGTCCAAAGCATAAGGCATTTTCTTGAGAGATAAATAAAAACTTAGTTTAGTTCACATTATTTTTATTTCATAAAACAGTTTATCGTGTGTACTATGAAAAAAATTCAAATTTCATGTATATGAAAAATATATGGAATAGTAAATTGTAATGTGATTTAAATAAATATGCTAAAAATAATAATCACTGTGATCAAGAGAGAGAAAACTAATTCTAATAAAAAATATTGAAAACAACATTTTGACAGCAAGGCCAGAAAAGGGATGTCTGACAAAATAAAAAAATATATATATTGACCACATTTGATCTTTTTATGTTATTTACTGAAGTTAGGAAATATCATTAAAAAAAAAGATTTCTTTTAAGTTTGTTATCCCTCATACCCCTGTACTGGTATCCCTCGCATTACGCTATTAGATATAGGGAAAATTGCATACTTAGAAAAACACCTTAAGAAAATCGACTTTAATCTGAGAGGTTGATTCCAAATGAAAAAAAGTAACCTAAAAATAGTAAAAAAAGCCTTTTTTAATTTCAATTAGAATACAAACAGCTTATTTCTTTTGATCTTGTAAATTCAAATTGGCTTTTTATATTTTGTTTTCTTAATTTTAATTAATTTGTATTGTGCAAGGGATACCCGTACATACAAGTGAATCTAATTTGTATTTTACTATAAATTGTATCTACCAAAAAGATAAAAGTATTTCATATTTTACTATACAAGTATTAGTTTCTGAAATCATGCAACTGATATTGCAGGAACTTTGGTTCTGTTGCAGTACAAGATCTCATTGAGAAACGGAGTAACAGAGCTACTGCCTCAAAAACTAAATTAGTCACAATGATTGCCAACATCTGAAAGGGAGATGGACAATGTAAAATGCAGTTTTGTTTAGAAAATAACCTTAAGACTTGATGATCTATTTTAACCTTTTTTTTTTTAAATAAATGTGTAATCCCTAATTTTAAATAAAGCTGCAATCCCTAATTTGAGATAGTGTGGCAATGTTGATTTCAATACTTGAAAACATTATCAATATTTTAAATACGGCTTAAGCTTGTTTAAAGTTTATCATAAGATTGGAGCATGGAGACACACGATGATAAATATATTTTTATTGAAATGGAAATATATTTAAGAAGAATGAAAATGAATTTGTAATAACAGATATAACTTTGATTTTTAAAAATATATGAAAAAAAATGTATAACTATCTTTTTGAATAAAATTAATTGCTATTTAAGAATTATATTTTGTAAATAATATGAACAAACCTGAACACTCAATTTAATATATTTTACTACAGCGAGACTATGTGACACTGTTTTTAATTATATTTATTTATATTTTTTACCAAATTTTTATATATCCGTACTTCGGAAGTAGAGGACGACACCAATTTTTGCTAATATTTATAGGAGACCAAAAATAGATAATGCTTTAATTGAAGTGAAACATTTCTGTTCTTTAATTTTTTTTAAATATATCTACATCGTATTTAACCTCTAAGCGAGTGAGATTTTGTAAGCAAAATAAAACATTGATTTTGTAAGTAATATAAAAAACGTAATTGCGGCCGCCATATACAAAATAATTGAATAGATAAAAACATTTGAGCCTTGTCCGTTTTATGGATAAATTCATGTGTTCAGGAAAAAAACATCGGATGTACCATGTACGTCCATATTCTCTGAGGTAAAAATTCGCTCGCGGTACACCGTACGGCCATACTCCTTTAGAGGTTAAAAAGATTATTTCAATACAAATGGACATGGTGTCTCTGGGGTACAGATATTTGGACATGGTGTCTCTGGGGTACAGATATTTGGACATGGTGTCTCTGGGGTACAGATATTTGAAACACATTTCGTAGTGTCGTACTTTACCATGAAAATAAAAATTTGTGTCACTTGTATTTATTTCATTTTATATTGTAAAGGGGTTTGTGAATTTTTTTGAATGAAAAAGGTATCATTCATTTTGGCTTAGTTCTAAACGAGCAAAATTATAGTCAATTTATGTATATTTGAAATAATATATATTTATTTTTCAATCCACAAACAAAACACCATATTTGATAACTTGACTTTAATGTATTTAAAATTTATTTTGAGAAAGATCATTTACTATACAGAAAAGAGATCATATACTATACAAATATGAGTATCGATTGCTTAATAACGATATTTTGAATATCTAGGAAAATGGAATATATTAAAAAAATTAAAAATAATCTATAAATTTTTTTTAATAAGTAAAAATGAAATGAAATATAAAAGCTTTTTAATATCGGCAAGATAGAGTATTTTAAGTATAATTAATTTTCTAACACGTTCACTGCAGACCACACAATATAGCGTGGTGAAAGGCGTAAGCTGGGGATCACTCATGTGATATAGTGTGATGAGCTACAGTAACTTGTATGGACTGGTATAACTCTAATCATATTGGAAAGTGTGACTATAGTTTACAACAAAACAACTCCTGACAAAATTTGCTAGCTGTATTTGTTCATACAACAGCATACAATTTTGATTATAGAAATATTTTTTAATTTTCTTTTTTTTTCATTTTTTTACAGAAAGAAGTCCGTTAGTCAGCCATCATGAAAAAAATCATTATATATGGCCGATTACCTGATTTCAAAAGGGTGTTTTTTTTTTGGTAAATAGGCATTTTTAATCTGCACATAAAATAACACACCAATACAAGCACTAATAGCTAAAAAAAACATTACATTGCTACTTTTAAGTGGTCAGTGAACGTATTAAAATAATAAAGCCATGTGCAAAAGGTTTACAATATATTTAGAATATTATTAACTAGGGGTCTCCGATATATATTTTTAGTAGTGAGTCAAATTAAATGAAAGATTATCTTTTCTCTATTAAGGGTTAATTGCAATTTGGCATCGTATTTTGATCCCTTGTACCATTTCATTAATATGTAATCAATATTGTTATATAGTATTATAACCTGATGGTTTATTTCTATGCAGCAATCTCTTGTGTTCAACAAGCCTTAAATGAAAACCAAATTGAAACCCTCTTTTAAAAATATGTGTTTTGTCTTCACAAAATGTCAAATAGCGATTTTATCAGAGAACTTGCAAATACTTAACAATAGCTTAACATTTTTCCTGATAAAAAATCTGATATGTTCGTAACAAATTATATAAATTTTCGTGGACTAACATCTATTATAAACAGTTGAGAGCCCCTGTTTAAGAATACACTAATTTAAAAGTCTGAAATATTTCAACCTCACAAATTAAGATACAAGGGGAAAATGTTAATTATGAGCAACCTGAGAAAATCTCTTAAAATTTTATGAATTTTTAAAAGCACAATTTTAAGACAATATTTGATAAATTCAATAAACCCATCACATCTTTATCTTAAAAACATAGTTTTATTATAAACTGTCAATAAAAATTAAAAAACATCCCAGTGCTATCAGTAACATATATATAAATAAAAATGAAATCTCGTGTTTGAGCTTAATGCAATTTCACACTGTTTGAAATATATGCCTAAATTTTTAATTTAAATTATTATCGATGTGCCCAATCCTTCAGAATATATTTCAAGTTGATTTGACCTTCTACTCTGCATTGGGCCCATGTAGAACCGGAAATTATAGGTTTTTACTTGGCATCTTAAAAATGGCAGCATAAAAAGTAAAATTTTGATGTCCAATTTCAATTATTTGATGTCTGATCACATCAGATTGGATCTATTATATGCTCTCGGAGGCAGAAAGTTAAACATTTCAAAAACATGTAAAACTAGATATTTTTATACCAAGTATAAACTTATGAGGTTCCGAGTTGTTAACACATTCACTGCGATATGTATTTATAGAATAGTGTAGAGGTACTGAAAAAAATCATATTTTCGAAACCTTAAAATCTTACGGAAACCTAAAAATCTTAAAATATTCGGTACCATACAAACAAAGAGAATCGAATGATGCGCAACGGGCGTCATCAGCGTCTCTACAAAAAATGTGTTGACGCCCCAGGGGCGTCTTTAGCAGCGAACGTGTTAAGCACCCCACATTAGGTCGGATCTAGGGTAAAAACGTAGATCTGGAGGGTTACGTTGAATATAGATTCATACATAATTCTCGTAAATTGCATTTTTCTTCATTCAGGTACTCTAGTACAATAAAACTTAATTTAATAAAATATATATAAGAAAACAATACGTAAAGAAAATTTTGTAAATATATGAAAAATATTATATATTTGTGATAATTTTAATATATTACACATGAAATGACAGCCCTGGGATTATTTCCAGTTTACATTTACCTATCTAATGGTTGTTTTTTTATTAAGTCAGCAAAATTTGATCAATATTCTAAATAAGCAACAGAAGAATATTCCAAATGACTTATTGATTTTTTGTTTATTATTTTTTTAAATATTTTTTCCTCCATTATCAACTCACTTTCACAGAAAAATATGCTTATAAAGTAGAACCTTGATTATTCAGACTAAATAGGGATGAAGGTGGTCATGATAACGAAAAATCCAGATAATCGACAGGAGGAAATTTTTTTTATTTCATATTATCTGATAACTATGTATATTTTATGGAAATATACATAGTTACTAGATAGTATAAGTATTATGGAAAAAATATTTTTCAAATAATAAAAATGTATTTACAGATCTTTTAATGATAGCACAAAACGCTTTTCATCGAGAATATCCATTCAGATTACAAAAAATTAAAAAACCTTGTCCAGAATCTAAATGGCTACTGACTGATGTCATAGCTACAAGTAATTACAAATGTATACTTAAACTAAACTGGTTTGAAACCCTTTTTTAGAAAAAAATTCAGTAGGATCTAGTGAAGTTTTGAACCTGTAGACAAATTCATTTTGTACTCTTCGATAAATGCTGCGCCGCTACGTGTTACGCAAACATTTCTATAATCCCCTATTTTTCTGTTTTTTTTTATTTATTTTATCCAACCCGGATAATCGAAATTCTACTGTAGTTGAACATTTCCAAATACAATTTATTATAAAAAATAATGTTTTCTCGAAAAGCTACAGAAACAAAAAAGACACATTCAAAAGGAAATATATTTTTTTAATATGTTGCTTTAAATATACATGAGAAAATATTTCTATTACAATAATACATACATATATTACTTTGTTTAGGCTAAAATAGATTTACATACATAATTCCGTCGAGGCTCGTTGATTGGTGAACACAATTATCTTATTATCAATAAAACTCTGTGATTTGCAATAAACTACTTTGACTGAAAATAAAGTTATTTTTTTAATTTATAGAATACATACTATACAGCCTAAGTTGAATAGTTATTTAATATCAATATATAAAATAATAGCTACTTTTTTAAGACCTGGGCCTTAAATCTACATTATACAAAAATACCATTTGCATTATTAAATTATTGAAAAATAAAAGATAAATAAAAAACTGCTAAAAGGAACCAAAAAACATAATGGAACTCCCGCTTATTTCACATGTACTAAAAGTAATCACATAAAATAACAGAAAACACAAATTCAACAATTGATAGTATTTTATTGCTTCTGTGTATAAAATTTCCTTATCATTATCCGAGATATTGTTCAAATTTATATTTAATTGCAAATAACTATATATGTTTATTTTCCAATGTTTAAAATTAAGAAACATGTTGAGGTGGTAAATTAAAAATATATTAAATAAAAATGCTAACCATATTATAAAAAATAAACCATTTAGAAACAACTATATAAATAAATAAATTACAGTAAAGCCTCATTAGTCCAGTGTCCAGAATTTCCATAAAATATAACTTTTAGATACATTAGATTGCACTTATATTGAACGGTTTCAAATTATTAAGTGTACATTTAAACTATGTCACCAAACTACTGTATCTATTATATTGAAAAATGTAAAGGTTTATTTGAAACTTTCGTTATACTTTTATTGCTAGGTTAACTTTTTAATATATTAATCACAAATGTTACAGTCACAATTATAGAGCTTCTAGTAATGAACATTTGTTCTCAGAAGAGAGTTCATGTTCAAATGAACATTTGAACATGAACTCTCTTCTTAGTGGCTGAACCACAAAATAGTCAACCGTGAGCAATTGAGATGATGAGTAAACACAAAATTATCCTCCAACTGTGCTAATAAAATACTCAAGTGTAAATTGAGTATTTTATTAGCACAGTTGGAGGATTCGATTTAAATTTTTTTTTAACAATTTCTCGCTTCACAGTGACATTATTATTATTAACAATTTCAAGAGGTTTTATTCCGAGACTTTTTAATATTTCCGAGGCTCTACTGATATGTGAAAAGAAAGAAACTGACTAGATGTTGTAAGTTATAGATTATTTCTTTATTTTCCATCACAGAACTAGAGTATTTAATTCAAAATGAATATTCCTACTCTACATATCTAAGGACGGAGAGAAACATATACCTTAGTAACACCCTATTACTGTTTATTTTTAATCAAAATAAAAAAAAAACATTAACAATTCTTTTTTAAAAGCTCATCACATTTTGTGTTAAAATATTGCGATTTGGCTTAAACGACTAGAAAAGGCTATTTTGATAAAATTGAGCAGCAAATATCGATAACTCCATTTAGAAGTTTTTTTGAATAAATGAAAAAAAAAATTATGTTTTATCTTATATTTTTTTAAATTTGGATTACGGTTGTTTTATTATTTATTCTTAAATATATGTCTTAAAAACAAATCAAAAGAGTTGTCTATTTCTGTTTAGTTTTATTTACTATAACAGTGGTGCCTTAGTATATACAACCCAAATTAAAAATATATTAATGTTTTTTCACACTGAAACCACTGATATTTTTACCACTGTTCTATAAATAATGTTACTGTATTGGTATACAGTAACATTTATTGACTGTTGAAGACAATTTCATACAAATATTTACTAAACCATAATAAGCTCTAAATTTTGTTAAGAATAATTATTTAAAATTGTTTTTATTGGAGTTATCAACATTTAAAGCCAAAAGACTAATTTGTTCATACAATAGTATATAAAATCAGTATATAATATTAAAAAAAAATTGTTAAAATTTAACCTTGTTTTTTTTTATTATTCCTTTGACACATTGCGAAATGAAAAAAATCTTAGTACTACCATTTTTTTGGAAAATTGCACATGAATTTTTATTCCTAAGTTATATTAGTTTTTAAAAATACATTAAGTACAGAAAAATAGCATGCAACTGCAGAAATTTAAAACGACAAACTAAAAGCTAAACCATTAATAAATAACTATCTATGATTTGTCAAGATTTTTAAAAGTATTTAATAGATTCGATAAGTTTTTAATTGATTAAGATATTAAAGAATACGCAGAAATATGATAAAAGTGTTAGAATATTTTAAATATCACCACAATCCAACTATGCATAGAGATAATGAAAATTTGTTGAATAAATATTAAAAGCTTACATTACTCATTAAGTATCCATTTAGAATATGTTCAAAATAAAAGGAATAAAAAATTGGATTTTATACAATTTATTCCTCTAAATCAGGGGTTGCAAACTTGTGCTGTGCGGAACCCTAGGATTTTGTCGATAAAAATTGGGTTATTGCAATAAAATTTGTTTTTGAGCTCTAATTAATAGTTTAAAATGTGTATGAAAATTTTATTTCAAACCAAACTGAAATTGATGACGAGATCCGAAAATAAATAATTTCTCATCTACAATCAATATTTTTGGCATTAAATGAATACTTTCCTCTACTAAAAGAAATCATTTTAATATTAAAGAAAACCCAGAGGAACTACTTAACATCAAACAGCCAAATAAAGGCTAAACTTAATGATGTTTCATAAAATAAATTTTGGTGCTTCTAAAAAGAAAAATGCCCAAATTAATTCAAAAAAGCAATTCGTTGTTTGTTGCTGTTTAGTACAACATATTTGTGTGAAAGGATTTTCGGAGTTTCACTCTACACCGTGACAAAAACAAAATACAGAATAATGTTGGATGCCACTCCTGATATTCGAACTCAGTTGCCTCAAATAAAATTGAATTAATATTTTTTTTTTTTTATAGAAGTTCAATCTTTCATCTTAATTACCAATTTGAATTAATTATAATTTGCTTTTCCGTTATTAATCTGTATTTCTTTGTATTTGCTTTAATTTTGATTGGTTTTTTTATTTACACTCGTAATTAGTCAAAATGTTCAGGTTTTTTTTATCAAAGTGAATAGGGTTCCGCGATTGAAATATATTGAGAGCCCCTGCTCTAAATAATAATAAATTTTATTTTCAATACAGAATATTAATGAAGAATTATCACTCGTATTAAATTTAAACATTCATGAAATTTGTTCGATTCAAATAACTAAAAGGTGAAGTTTCTTGATGATTTTCTAAGTAGTTAAAATTTAACAAATTTTTCAAGGATTAAAAATACTTAGCATTAATAAAGAAACGTGTTTCTTCATTACTACTTGTACTTTTAATACAGTCACTAATAGTTATTCCATCCAATTCATGTTGTATATATATATCAACAGGTGATACTGTTATATATTAACATTCCCACATCCACCAGGCACTATTGACAAATAAAAACATTTCCAAAAGATATGGTTTTTTTTAGTTTATGCAGCGTAACTGGTACTTGATTCAAAATAGGAGCAATAAGATTGAATACAAGCAAAAAAATTATGAAACATATCAAATCTCAAACATTACTGAATTAGTAATTAAATAATTGAAAATTAATTTAAACTGAACTTTATATTTTCATATAACATCTCACCTTTCCAGCTACTGCACAAATTAGTACATTTATTAGTACATTTTGTAATTGGAAACACATCCCTGTCCAGGTTTTATTATAATGTTATTATAACCAATAGTTTATGTGGCAGTATTTCTTTATTTAGTTTTGTTTAGACTTACTTTTTTATTGTTTTCCAACTTTGTAATGGTCGAGATGGCAGAAATAATAAGTACGGTCCAACAGGCAAGAGTTGCTTTTAACAAGAAAGCCAAGATATTTGAATCTCCTAACATTGATATCAATGTTCGGAAGAATTTAGTGAAAACTCTTGTCTGGAGTGTGCTGCTGTATGGCTGCGAAACGTGGACCATCAGCCAGAGCGACTCCAGGCATCTGGCTGCCTTTGAGATGTGGTGCTACAGGCGCATGGCCAGGTTCCAATGGTCAGATCACATCCGAAACGACGAGGTATTGAGCGAGGTTGAAGACCCAACAACAATCCAGTTGGATAGGTCATAACATCAGGCACCCAGGCCTGCTCCTTACCATCGCCGAGGGAATGATTGAGGGCAATAACCATAGAGGCCGCCCTAGATATAGCTACATGGACCAGGTGGTCCGGGATGTGCGCTGTGGCAGCTACCAGGAGATGAAGAGACTGGCGGATGACAGAGATGAGTGGAGGGATCGAGTGCTTGGTGCAGACCAATCCTAGGGTTGTAACCCAGAAGAAAAAAAAGAATGGTCGAGAAGTGATATGTTTATATTTTTTTTTAGTTTGAATTGATACCCTCTGTCGCTTTCAAAATGTCACATCAACTACCTGTCACCCTGAATAATTTAAAATGAATCTATCTCACCTTTCTTGTTTTAATCTTTTTAAGAGCCAAGGCGCCAATTCATTGTTGCACGTATGATATGATATATGGCCAATAGTTGGAAAAATCATTCTTTTTTTATAAGAAATAAATGTCTATTAAAATGGCTCAGGTATATATTTTTTTCTTCGACCAATTATTAACTTGATCAACGACTATTCTGTACACAAATCCAGTAAGAATCGTGTTGTTTACACGAAGTAATCATTTTAATAAAATCAAAACATAAATAGAGATAGCACATTTCTAGCAATCAATTATCAAATAAAGCATTAAGATGCCAAATAATTACAAATTTTATAATCTACTTTTACTGCTAAACAAACATTATAATGAACCATCAAATTACTAATATTCAAACACGGTAATTTAAAAAAATTGCCGAGTATAAATTTGAAAATATAAATATAATCAAGACATGTTTCCTTTCTCAGTTCCCATATGAAGACAATCTACTTATCCATAAAGCATTCTTAATTATGGAAATATGCTTAACTTAACTTGGCGTTGACTTAAAACGGAATTGAAATAAGTCGATGCATTGTTGGCTTAGCTACATTCGTTTAGCAATAATTTTTGTAAACATTTCTTTTATTTTACTTATTCTACCGATTCTTCCAAGCTAACAGGTTCACTTTCGGTTGCGTTTTCATTATCCAAAGCAGGTAACGATAAAGAGTTAGGTTCCGGGCTAGGTGCTCTGAATCTCCGAGAGTGTAATGGCGTAATGTAGGTTAGATAACGTAAAAGCTGATTGTTTTTGACAGGCACTGACTTGCCCGGTTGCCGAGTGATAGCCGACGGAGGAATATCGATGCAGAAAGGACTCTGCCTGTCTCCGAGAAAAGGAGCAACATTTCCTTCAGCTTTTAACACCATCAAAAGGATATCTTCTAAGTCTATTTCGCTAAAACATTAAAAAGAAATAACTCAATATAGTAAGCTTTTTAAAACATTCAAACTTTGCCTTATTTTTATAAATTATATAACATAAAAACATACCATCACAGCATTTCCCTGTCGAGGTAGGCAGAGTACAGAGCACCAGACTATCCTTTATCGACACATCCTTCACCTCTTCTACATCCATACACCTTCTCATATAACTCCTACGATTTCTCTGACCTTTTGTTTCCTTCTTTCAAAATATTTCACTTGATCCTACCATGCTTTGTGCACTGTGCCGTGTCTCCGGTGGTGACGGTAATAGAACGGAACTAAGATTATTTATATAATTAGTTTTGACTTAGTCTTCAACGACCTGATGAGTTTATTGCCATGTAGCAATTTCTTCCAAACTTCCAGAAAGGTATGAAAGCCTTAAGTGTAAACCAGACCCTTTTAATAATAAAAAAAATCTTAGTACCAACGGGAATCAAATCCGCAACCCCCAGACTGGAAGAGGTATTTTACCAACCAGATAATGGAGATCTATATAAAAATATGAAAAGCTGTAATATTATTTAAATAAATAAGATATAAGAAATAATTTACTAACCTAGCACCATAGATAAACTGTGCAAAATGTATATTACTGACGCAATATCTCTGATCAGCTGAGCTGGTACACATGTCAGTTTCCCGATGATAAAGGTACAAGAAGTCACTTAGCTGTTTAGCAATCATCGCCGCTTTATCTTTGTCGTGCATTCTTTGTGACGGGTTCTGAAATAAAGTAACATTGTCACTTTATAATCAAATACAAAAAAATTACGTAAAATAAATACAGAAAAATTCTACGATTTAGGATAAATATATGTTACAAGATTTGTGACTATTGAATGAGACCATTTTGTCATAAGAAACGGTTCTCAATATCCATAGAAAGGAGGATTCTTAGCATTATGTATTTGTACTTTACAGTTTGCCTTTCCACTAAAACAATATAAATATATATTGTGTATATTAAAAAAAATGGTTTAAAAGAACTGTATAGCAGTAGCGAATCAATAATCTAACCTTCAGATTGTACGGCATTTTCAGAGTATTTGCAGCTCTTTTAAGAAATCGATGAATCAACTCTGCATGATGAGCTGATTGTTCAGATTTAGAATTTGAAATTCTTTTCAAAACTAGGTTCAAAAACATTCCAAAAGCTCTGCGTGACTCACCCAACCTGAAAAAAGAATATTTTTTTTATAATCATTAAGAATATTTTAAAATAAAATATAAATTTTACTCATTGTTTCAACACTGATTTTAGTTAGATAAATTTTACTTACGTAAGATGCATTCCTTGTTCAAGCTGACTTTTTATATGTTGCTTTGCTGTTTTACTATCGAAATGTGTCTTCGATGCAGATCCCACTCGTGATGGCCCGGCGGTGTTGTATGCTTCCAGACTAACTCGAGGACAAACTGGGAGGACACGCTCATATCTCATAAGTCTAAAATTCAAAATATCTGTTTTAGAAATCAGACAAAAAATTATATCATATGTTCTGCTAAATGAAGAGATTTGGTGCAATCAATGAACAGAATTACAGATAGAAAGTACTGTTAATTTCTGTTATCACCACTTATAGCATTTTCAATATATTTTGTTTATTATTTTAAAAATAAAAGGAGTTTTAAGAATTTGAAAATCTTTAGTAGTTTTCTTCTCAGAATTAATACAAATGGTGAATATGGGTACAAACTAAACCATTAAAGATATTTCTCTGTTTCTTATGATAAGCTATCCCTCATGGTTGAGTATGATTGTCAGCCATCCTATGGACGGAAGACATCTATGGATAGAAGACACCTGTATGCATCGGTTTACAGTATGCAAGCTGTTGCTTTAATAAGCACACACTCTTGACAGATCACAGTTTTAAATAGCGTTATTTTTTTTGCTGTTTGATAGCGCTATAAGAATTTATGATAAGTAGCACATAAGTTACAGAAAAACATATATTCAGATGTAATATGATCTACGAGTGAAACCAGTCTGCAAGTGACTCCCTCAGGAATTGAACCTGATGCACCCATTTGTTTAACGTGAATGTTAACTTTTAGACCATGGCTGACATTTTACGGAAAATTTGTATTTACAATAATAAATATGAGTATATGACATGTTTGATATGTTTCATAATAAAATTCAACCTCAAGAGGTCATCCCTTCTTCATTTGTCATGGAAAGTTTACAAGAAGCATAATAAAAAATAGGTGGTATGAAGCATTTAAGTAATGAGGCTGAATAATAACTCCTGAAGGATTAGTATAGAAAATGTCGAGACAGTTTTAAATCACTGCTGAAAAGCTCCGATAGTTAAGGTGTGGGAAGAGAATTCTATTCAAACAAGATTTAATGGAGCCTCAGGGAATGGTGTCTGACTACATATCTGAGCACTGTTTTAACAATACCTCAGCTGAACTTCATAGTTCCTTGTTAAGATCTGCCGCTCCAACAGTAAATAATCATTGAGTCAAACAGAGCCGAGTCAAAGATAGCTTTTTCATGTCGCAGGATCTCTTCAAACTTATATAGTTGACCCCGGTGGCCTAGATGATAAATACGCCTGTGTTTTAAACTGGGAGTTACCAACTCGATTCCTATTGGTATCTACATTTATTAAAAAAGGGACCCAGTCCGGTTTAAATTAAGGTTTCTTCAAGATTCTTCTGGTTAGTTAGAAGATATTGCCACATGACAATATACCCGCCAGGTTGTACTGTATGCAACGACTGTGTAATATAACACAATGTTGTTATGATGGTTGAGCTATGCTTAGAGCAAAATTCGAAAGCTTTTAGAGAACTCAAATTTGTTCTTTATTGCTGAAGTTATCATAGCACCCTTAGGATAGCTGAACACTAGTAACTAAATAATCTCAAAGAATAGATGATCAGAAATAAAAGAACACACAATTTATTTAGTATTTTACAAAAAAATATATAAGGTATAAAAAAACAAGTACTCACCCTTAAATTGATAATCCGGTTGTTTTTTTCTTAGATGAGTTTGAACAACCAAAGGCATAACACGTAAACATTATTTATTTTCAAGCAATTTCAAAACAATGAAATAAAATTTGACACAATTCAATAAATAGTACATCATTGGGTTAATATGTGTTTTATTGTATTCTTAATAAGTGTCAAACTTAAAGATTGTTTCGAAATACAGCATAACCCCCAAATTACATCTCCACAATTCACATTTTTTAATATTAATGTTTTTAGAATTTGATAAAATGATTAATGTTTTTCCCCACAGTTTAGGTAAAAATGGTCGCGGATTTGGTATTTTGCTTCTCTCAAAATTAAATCAATGTACAGTTATGCATCTTTATCCGCAGTTTACTTAAAATTTTCACGTTTTTTAAAAACTAGTAATCTAATACAATTTTTATTTACTGTTGACCACTAAATTTCCCTCTTTTTAAGGCATTATCACTACATTAATGTTAATATTTGCTAATTATTCTTCTTTGAATTCCACCGTTTTTATATTTTTTTATCAGAATTGAATGAATGCATCAATTTTATGAATTGTTTTTCAATGTAAAATTCAACAATTTATTCAAAAGCATTGTACAGTGGTACCTCGGGTTACGAACTTAATTCGTTCTTTGATTTCGTTCGCGAGCCGAAAAAATTTTTCTTTTCGCAAACCGAAAACCAAAAAAAAATTGTATGAAGAACAACGACAAACAATGTTCACAACGCGCGCACCTGAGAACAACTAATGTGTAATGCGCCGTTACAACTAATTCGTGAGCCGAGGCATTGTACGCAAGTCGAGTCAAAATTTGTTCGGAAATTGTGTTCGTAAGCCGATTTGTTCGTGACTAGAGGCGTTCGTAACCCGAGGTACCACTGTAATTTTCACATGGAAAATTTTAGCTTCCTATTATGTTTTTCCAAAATTTAGATTAGAAAAAAGTTACTATTTTTTTTATCAATCACTTGGCTGTGTTGTAAAGCACTGGACTTCCATGCGGAAAACACCCAGTTCGATACCCGCATTGTGCTACTATCCTCAAATAACACTGGCTTTTTTTTCGCCTAGTATTTGGGGGATACCTATGACTTCTGTCATATCTATTTTTTGGTAACATCACAATAAAATAAAATCATTTTTAATTTGAAATTTATGAAATACAACATATAAGATTCGACACTCAAATTCGTTTTTATAGTTAAGAGTTTTCAATTCCAGAGGAAACTTTTTTTATATTCCATTTCAAAATATCATCCCTCATTTTGTGCTTTGAACAACATAATTTAAGGGTTTTGCTATAAGTAATTTACAAAACATGTTAATCTTTTTAATTGTTTCAGTAATAAGTGCATTGAGTTGGCAGAGGTGTAGCACAGGTTAACTGAATGCTATGGTTTGTTTTCTCTGTATTAATGATTGCATTATGGTATGAATTTATATGTTATCAACTGAACATATTCATTTTCAGTCATATTAGAACAATAGAGAAACTTTCAAATGACGGAAATTTACAAATCTATTACTGGACCATTACAATAGAAAAAGGTTACCAGTGTCATGAACATAATAATTTTAAAGATGAACGCAAAAAAACACGTTTAAATTATCTATTATATTAATGGGTCAAAAAAATATTTCAGAATTAAGATAGCAAGTAAAGAAAATTAGCATTTCATTAAACCTTTAAATGAGCTATATTTTAATACTGGCGGCTTCTCTTGGACCAGAAAAACCCATTCCCATTTGTTGAAAACCATTCCTTTTTAAATGTTCAATAATTTAAAAGTTAATTTCAAAACATTTGTCCAGTTCTTAATTTTTAACACTTTTTTGTTATTTCCTATTTTGAACACATAAAATATCTCAACATTGATAGAAAAATAAAAAAAGGAGCAATTATAAAAAAGCATCTATTACTATAGTTAGCTGGTTTATTTTTATACATTTTCACATTTGATACAAAAAACGATTTTATACCATATTTATGATAGTATTTTTTCAGATGATGGAAAAGTTGTGAGGGATATCGAATGGTATATAATGATAGAAAACAAAGTGTATGCACTAAAACATTCGAACCCGACAATATCAAAATCTACTAAGATTATAATAATCCACAACAGCAATATAGTACCTACGTGGGTATGCAAAAAGACTAGGAATGAGTGCATTGAGGTGACAATACATGGGGTGACAATATACGGCAGAATATGAAATGAAATGGAACTGAACCGTTACAAGTGTGGAGAGTCTATATATAGACATTCCCGCTCTTTACAAAAATTACGAGTCTATATACAGACGCAAACGTCAGTGCGCGTTTCGCGTTCAATCATGGTGGATGTTGTTGTTGCGCACGCGATCATTAGTAAAACAATGAAAACATTATTTTTCCTATAAAAAATACATTATAATTGTAAAATAGTATTTTAAATCGTAAGTTTTAAACGGCCGTGCAATGTCAGATGTGACGATAGTGATATCAGTGATGATATAAGTATGCGGGTCGAAAGCGCAACTTCTGACGCTGAATCCAATATGGACTACGATCTTAACACTGATGGATTTGTTAGGTTACCACCGAAATCTAATTTTTCTAACGAATATTTGTGATAAACTATAAAACAAAAAGTATATTTTTTCTTTTGCAATTTTAAAGTAAAAAGTAACAATATTTTCATTTACATCTTTTTTAACACTTATTATAACTATTTTGTTCAATTACCAAAAATAATTTACAAATTCTGTCTATATTTGGGTGAGTTATAGTCATTTTCTTGAACCTATTATAATATTTTTTTTCTAGTACAAATTCTCCTCAGCATTTTTGGCAAAGTATTGAAAAAAATATCCAGCGTTAAAACGGTTAAGGCCGTTGTTATTTGTTGAGTAAGATGAAGAAGAGCACTCTAAGATAATTTGGGCTCGTGAAATGTCTGAATGAAGAAAAAATAACAAAACAAATGTACACTAATGTTTGGGAGCTTGTATGTTTACCTATTTTTCTCTATGAATAAAGTTAAAAATAAAAAAATTCCGACAAAAATTATAATTTTAAATTTCTATCAATGTGGAGATATTAAAAATGAAATCTTGTGTTCTATATCTACTATATAAGTCACATTCATTCAATGTTCCAAATAAAACTCTCAGCTATTTATTTATCTAGGTATCTAAAGTTCCAATTATCAAATCAAAATATAATAATTACAATTTTGGATATGAAATAATGTTTTGAGAGACATTTTGAGATTTTGGTTTAGTTACTTATAAGCATGAAAAATTAAAATTATTTAAATAATTAGATTTGTTTAGTATAATTGGCTGAATATATATTTAGTATAGTCGGCAATAGATATTGATGATATTCAATAATATGTATGTAAAAATTGTGAACATAGTTTTTAATTTACTCTACCATTATGATATAGTCTTATCAATGACCATGCCAGTTGATTTTTATCTGCATAACATTTCATTAATTACAAAAATACACAGACCACAATCACTTATATATGTATAAGTGATATGTAAACTACTAACATACATGCACAGCCCTGTGGACCTATAATATTCATTGCCAAAAATCATATTTTGAAAAAAAGTATTGTTTACAGTGACCCCTTCATTAACATAGTCTGCATTTACATGAATTTGTTTTAAAGGAGTTTAGTAACATTGTTTCATTTTGTTTGTTTTTTGACAGTGGTTTTAGCGTTCAAAATATGCGTGACTATGGGGGTTTCCACGTTTTATTTGTTCCTTTTTATTTACTGTCATCAAAATGTATGTTTTATTAGTTATCAGTAATCACTTGTTTCAACTTATCAAAAATAAAAAACAAAAATTTTTTTAACTTAGTAAGAATAGAATATCTGGAAATATTGTAAAATTTTCATTTATGTGCTATTTCTTTGGAACCAATTACCCACATAAATGGAAGGATTACTGTATTTATAAAATGAAAATCTTTAATCGTTTGTTTGTTATATAATGATATCAAGTTATTGTAATAGTGAACTCATTATTTCTTGTGCAGTGTATTGATCACTTCAATATTTTTTTTAAATTGACTAAAATACTAATTTAGGTGTCCCACTTTGAAAAGACTAAGTGGGACACCGAATATATTATATTAACTGCTAAAATATATTTTGGTTTCTTTGAGTTTTCAACGTCAGACAATGTATTAACACTTTCACGATAAAATTTAATGATAAATAAACTGACTAAAACACAAGTTTTTATTTATTTTTATCAGTTTTTTCAAGACATGTGGATAGGTCAAGGTAGCTGAATGTCAATAATATCAATTGTCTGTCAAAAATCGCTTTACTTACTTTAGGTCAATACTTTTATGTTACTTAATATTATATACAAAGTATACACAAGAGAAAAGTAACTTAATATGGCACATATATTAAATATTAGTTAGTTGCAGGGTTTTACATTTCCACAAATATTTTTTTCAATGACATTTATTAAAATCAAATGCATTATTCATATAACAATCATATTGAACAAAAAGAATCTAAGATAATGATTACAGAAATTTGAGTATAAGTGTAGATTTACTGTTAAAACTGTTACAAAATATAAGAAAGGAACAAAATACTATTATAATAATCTCAATTTATAAGAATTTGTCTAAGCGATATACTTCAATATCATAAGGTGTCTCAAGACAAAAAGAAAAACAACCCCTGTCAATTTGTTAGTGACAGGTGTCTGATCACTTACAGCAAATTTATCTTTTCTACTCTTTAGTATGTATTAAGAGTTGTTAATCATAATAGCAAATACAAGAGTGTGTTTTTAGTTTGGGTTTTTGACAGATTCAAATAGAAAACTAATATATATACAGTCATAATATGTAATGCGTAGCATATTTAATTACTTTTTATGCAATATGTAATAGCATAAAATAGAAAACTAATATGTATACAGTCATAATATGTAATGTGTAGCATATTTAACTACTTTTTATATAATATGTAATAGCATAAAATAATACAAATGTAATAGTTCTTGTTGAGGTGCGCAATTACTTTTATTAAAGAGATACTAAACATATTTGTAGAAATTTTAGATTTATCATAGTTTCAACACGTGTGAAAGAAATGAAAAATTCTATAAAGATTGATAAACAATTATATTTCCTTGTAATGAAGACAAATATAAGAATTAAAAGAAATGCAAGAGAAACCTAAATAACGTTCAAAAGAGCAAAAAAAACTCATTGGCAATGAAGAAAATAATTATTTATTTTAATTATTAATGTGACATTTTATAAGGCAATATATTGGGTGTACAAATAAGTCACCGCCGTTTGACAAAAGTTGGCGCCACCAGTAAGTTATGGTTGAAATTGTTAGATGTAAAATGTCATTATCGTAAGGTTGGACATCTGTCAACAACATGACCTTGAAATATTAGTGAATTTTTATCAGTATAACATATTTTTTTGTGTTCGAAAATGTCAAGTTTTGAGCCGAATAAGCGTCATTTGCGGGAACTTTTGATTTACTTCTTCAATTTGAAGAAATCTGCAGCTGAGGCGCATCGATTGCTTGTAGAAGCATATGGTGAGGCTGCCTTAAGTGAGAGAAGTTGTCGTGAGTGGTTTCAAAAGTTTAAGAACGGTGAATTTGACATCGAAGACAAAGAGCGTAGCGGAAGGCCGAAAGTGTACGAAGACGCGGAATTGGAAGTATTATTGGATCAAGATTCGTGCCAAACGCAAGAAGAACTTGCACTTACATTAGGAGTGACTCAACAAGCAATTTCACATGGGTTGAAATCATTGGGAATGATTCAAAAACAAAGAAATTGGGATTCATATGAACTGACACGGTGAAACTTTGAATGCCAATTTTCCACATGTGAAATGCTGCTTGCCAGGCATAAACGAAAGGGTTTTCTGCACCATTTAGTCACTGGTGATGAAAAATGCATCCATTATGATAATCCAAAAAGGAAGAAATCATGGGGATCCCCTGGTCATGCTTCAACATCTACGGCTAAGCCAAATATTCATGGAAAAAAACTCTTGTTGTGTATTTGGTGGGATCAGCTTGGTGTTGTGTATTATGAGTTGCTCAAACCGAATGAAACCATTGCTGGGGCTGTCTACCGAACATAATTGATGAGATTGAGTCGAGCACTCGAGGAAAAGCGCGCCCACTACTACGCCAGACACGACAAAATTATTCTCCTGCATGATAATGCTAGTCCACATGTTGCGGCACCGGTCAAAACCTATTTGGAAACACTCAATTGAGAAGTTTTACCCCACCCGCTGTATTCACCAGACATTGCTCCTTCTGAATACCACTTGTTTTGATCGATGACGCATGGCCTGTCTGAGCAGCACTTCACATCATATGAAGATACCAAAAATTGAGTCGATTCGTGGATAGCCTCAAAAGATGATGATGATGACTGACGCGGTATTCGTATGCTGACAGAAAGATGGGGAAAAGTAGTGGCAAGCGATGGGTACTACTTCGAATAAAACATGAGGTTCCGTTCTTTCACAATAAATGCCCATTTTTTTATAAAAAACGGCGGAAACTTATTTGTACACCTAATACAATTGAAATTCAAACAAAAAAAATACTCAAAAAGTCTACATCACAAGGTACTCAAAGATGACACGACTAACTAAAAGAGAAAATAGTCAATATGTTAAAAAGAAATGCGGATAGAATGTAAAACTGGAAAAATGTGAAAGTGCAAAAAAGTATACTGTGTAATAAGTTTTGAATAAAAATGAGATAGCAATTAACTTAAACGTATACATATATAACAATCACAGCAAGACATTTTGATAATAATATACGGCATAAACAACTCCAATAAAGAAAATAATAAAAGTTGAAAGGAACTTCATCTACCTTTCTGGTGGATCTGATGAACTTGAATTGATCATGGTCTGGTCGAAATGCGGCAACACTTGCGAGTGTACGAGGAGATTGTAATTGTGGGGGACCAAAGCGTGAGGATCCATCGTATTCGTTATAGTTGTGTTGCACACAGGAATACCAGTGACAGGATCTGTTCAAGCATAAATTATAATATCGTCACTCCCCAATCGGTGGCAATTGGGGAGTGAGACTGAGACCATACTGCTGAGAAACATGATTTTGATTTAAGTGCCGAATAATCCAAAGACAGACCTCCATTTTTTGTAAATATTTCAGTTTTATTTAAAAATTATTGAATTAATCTCTACTCCAATTACAGTTTATTTGCAATGAATTTCTGTCTTGTAAAACATGATGGTGCAAGAATGTAAAAAGTGTATCCGAGTGAAGTCTATGAAGTATGATCAGCAGATTACATTTTACACACCACAATCGGATTAAATATTATTTTTTTACAATAAAAAGTAGTACGGTTAGAATTGGGGGGTATGCATTAAGAGAATGAAGAGGACTTTTTATTCAGATTGTTTTTATATTAAATCAGTATTCACTCAGTTTTCTTAATTTCAACAAAGAAATTACATAAATGTAAGATAATTAAAAATTATAAATGAACCTAAGTTGTGATAATCAATCTTGGGCATACATCTATTTCATTCAAGAGCCCTGAAACCTTTATATTTAGTCGATATCAGACTTTATTTTCATATTGCTATAGTGTAGCAAATATTTATCTGCACAAAATTCACTTTAATCAAAATGAATCTTAGAAGGGCAATCAAACACTCTGATTTAACAAACCATAAAAAAATTATC